>CM076575.1:1832860326-1833253167 GCA_034641835.2 Pinus albicaulis | reverse complement strand
TCGGAGGAAATGAGACGGAGAAATATGGAGGGTCAAAATGGAGATGCCTTATCTGTACGAGGAAGGTCCCAGAATAGAAACAAGAATAAGGTTTCGAGTGGGAGATCCAAATCTAGAGGGAGATATAAATCTCCTAGAAATTTTGTAAAGGTGTGCTGGAAATGCGGAAAGGAAGGGCACTACAAAAAGGACTACAGATCTAAAGCTCCTTAGAAAGGAAAGGGATCTAAGGATGCTTCTTCTGCAGAGGAAAAAACCACCTCGGATGAAGGTGGGGATGTGTATTTGGCTTCTTCTTCAAATACACATGTAGATCATGAGTCATGGTTGATTGACTCAGGTGCATCCTTTCACTTCACTCCCCATAGGGATTGGTTCTGCAAGTATGAGAAATATGATGGTGGTGATGTCTTCTAGGGGATGATAGGAAGGCCAGAATCGTCGGACGTGGAAAGGTCAAGATGAAGCTGCAAGGTGGAAGGATTAGAACACTTCCTGGTGTTCTGCATATTCCTGCATTGGCCAGAAATCTGATTTCTGTAAGCAAGATGGATGATGCGGGTGTAAAAACAGTGTTCGAGAAAGATGCCTGCAAGATGGTTCGGGGAGCACTGGTATTAATGTGGGGAGTTCGAACTGGAACTCTGTACAAGCTACAAGGTAGCACTGTTATTGATGGGTGTAATAGTTCTATGGTTCCTGAAAGTGGAGCGGAAAGCCTAGCTGTCTCTGGAGAAAAGACCATGCTATGGCATCAAAGGCTTGGACATATTGGAGAGAAGGGCCTTCAGATACTGCACAGAAATGGTATGTTAGAAGGTATGTCTAATTGCTCTCTGGATTTCGATTTCTGTGAACATTGTGTATATGGGAAGCAGAATCGGGTGAGTTTTCCTTCTGGTGCTAAGAGGGCAAACAAGATATTAGAACTTGTGTACAGTGATGTGTTTGGGCCTGTGTCAGTTCCATCACTGGGAAAGTCTGTGTACTATGTTTCATTCATAGATGACTTCTCAAGGAATACATGGATATATTTCTTGAGGAAGAAATCTGAAGTCTTTGACAAATTTAAAGAATTTAAGGCTCTGTTGGAAAACCAGACAGAGAAGAAGATAAAGGCGTTGAGGACAGATAATGGTGGGGAGTTCTGCAAGAAGGAATTTGAAGAGTTCTGTAAGAAGTGTGGTATAGCACGGCAGAAGACTACTCCATACACACCTCAGCAAAATGGAGTTGTAGAAAGAATGAATAGAACACTGATGGAAAAGGCAAGAAGCATGCTGAGTGGTACCGGGTTAGGACAAGAATTCTGGGCAGAGGCAGTGGAGACTGCATGTTACTTAGTTAACAGATCACCTTCATCAGTGTTGGAGGATAAGACCCCACATGAGGTATGGACTGGTAAAAAACCCTCTCTTTCACATCTAAGGGTATTTGGATGTGATGCATATGTACATGTTCCAAAGGAGAAAAGGACCAAGTTGGATAATAAATCTGAAAGGTGCATCTTTATTGGGTATATGTTAGGTCCCTAGATTACTAGTATAGTCCCTTATTGTTGTTAGTGTAACCCCCTTATTGTTATTATTGTACCCTTGTAACCCCCATTTTATTATTATTGTGCCCTTAAATTATTATTGTTAGATCGGCTAGGATTACATTGTGGCCCACTAGGATTACATTATGGCCCCATGGACTCCTATATATAGAAAGGAGGTTTTGTAAATTGGATCATCCAAGAATTTTTCATTTATGTAATGTATTGGAGGTTTCCCCCTCGAAGTGGCTCATTTCTAAGGCGTTTATATCTCTTTTCTTCTCTTTTTGGAGCTGGTTACACAACATTTGGTATCAGAGCTTTGGATTCTAGGGTTTCGCTGCTCCAAACGGGTCATCGTGGAATTTTCGCTATAACTTTTTTTCTACGAAGTTTCAGAAGCTGAAATTTTTAGGTCACTGGCTTTGAAATCTTGTGAGCTTGTATAAAAATTTTAGAGCTTGGTTCGCAATATTTTTGGAGATATCATCTGTGGAAGTTAGGTCTTTTTTCAGGCTCCTAAACAGGTCATCGTGGAATTTTCACTATAAATGCTTTTCTACGAAGGTTAAGAATCTGAAATTCATATGGTGCGAAGCTAAAATCCTGAGGAAATTCGTCAAAAAATTTCAGAGCTTGGTTCGCAACATTTTTGGAAATATGATCTGTGGAAGGTAGTGCTTTTTCAGGCTCCTGAATTTCATCTCAAAGAGGTGATCGTGGGAAAAGTTCAATAACTCTCTCTCTGGGGATCGGATTGGAGTGCCGTAAAAATTGGTCGCAAGTGCACAGACTGTAGTTTCTTCGCTATCAATTTCAGATACAAAGGACAAAACAGTGACACGTGGAAAGTCGTACAAATTCTCACCCGAAGAACTTGGGTCAGTGGTGTGGCGATGCGACACAACTTTGTCTTGGAGAATCCAAAATCGGAGTGGACACAGTAGATTTGAAAGAAGCTTGAGAGGGGCTACTCTAGGAACAGTTCAGATATCAAAGATTTTCAACTACAGAGATAATTCAATTTCAATATCGAGCTCCTAAAAGCTAGTAAAAGGTGTGTATTTTTTTTTCCGAATTGCATAAGTCTTGTTTGAAGAATCAAGTTGAATTGATTCAAAGGGCATCTTGTAGAATAGATATCAATATTGGATTCTAAAATGGCCCCTAAAAAGAATTCAACACCCATTAAGCCTTCAGAAGGCTCTACTATGACTCATGAAGATGAAGAATTGCAACATGATCTATCAAAATTACAAGAGCAAGTGCAACATATTTCACTCTCGCAAAGAACAACAAAAAATGAAATGGAAGTTTTGAAGAAAGGCATGGAAGTGAAGATGGACGGTTTGAAGAAAGGCATGGAAGCTAAGATGGATGGCATGGAAGTGGGCATGGAAGCTAAGATGGATGGCATGAAAGACAACATGGAAAACATGAAGAATGATCTAAAAGCATACATGGAAGGCTTGATGACAAGCTTAAAACAAGAAATGATTCCTAATGGCGGAAATATAGTAGAAGAACCTCATGATGAGAACAAAATAAATGTTAATCGTGATTTCATAAACTCTAATGTTGGCGGGAAGAACCACCATATTCCAAAATTGGATATGAGGAAGTTTGATGGAAAGGATCCTGTAACATGGATACTATAGATGGAGCAATATTTTGATCTCCATAACGTGCAAAACACACAAAAGGTACGCATTGCAACTTTACATTTAGAACAAAATACATTTGTATGATATCGATGGCTTTGCTCCCGTAAAAAAATTGTCACTTGGTCAATTTTTACGGAGGAAATGATAGCACATTATGAGGATACAAAGAGAAACACCTTCTTTAGCCAATTGATAAATCTCAAACAAAAGGTTTTAGTGGGGGAGCACATTGAGGACTTCCAAAAATTGAATATAAGGGTAACTGATATTCCAGAGGAACACAGGATTGATCTCTTCATAGGCACTTTAAAGGATAACATCCAACATGAAGTTCGCGTTTTGGAACCTGATTCATTGGAGAAGGCATTCGGGTTGGCAAGAAAAGTTGAATGTAAAATTATGGCGACAAGGAAGCCTACCACTCAATTCTATAAAGAAGGAAGTGTTGCTACGCCTAGATTTCCACAACCTACAAGGTTGAAACCACAACAATTGGAAGAAAAAAGAGAAAAGGGCTTTGCTATAGTTGTGATAGCAAATACACTAAAGGTCATAAGTGTGCTGAGAAGAAATTATTTTACATAGATTGTGAAGAAGAAGAAGAAAATGAACAAGAAGAGGATATACACCAGGAACCACCCCTAGAAGAGGAAGAAATGAATCCGACCATATAGTGTAATGCACTGGCAGGAATTACCACTCCTCAAACTCTCAAGATAGAAGGACATATAAAGAAGAAAAGGGTAATAGTGTTGATTGATTCAGGTAGCACCCATAATTTTATTCATTATAAGGTAGCGAAGGAATTAAATTGTTTCCTATACCCAGCACCAGAATGTCAAGTGATGGTTGCAAATGGAGGAACTATAAATTGCTCTGGAAAATGCCAATATGTATTGACTAGTCCAATGCTTTCCATTCCTATGGGAGGTGCTGATGTTGTACTAGGAGTACAATGGTTACAATCTTTGGGGACGGTAGCTTTAATTTTCAAGAACTTTTCTTGAAATTTTTTTCAGAAGGAAAGGAAGTCGAATTACGGGGTATTGAAGGGAAGCCGGGAAGGATAATAAGCTCTAATGTCATGACAAAGCTTCTAAAGAAAGAACAACGAGGCGTAATTGCACAATTATGCTCACTAGAAGTTACAACATCAAAATCATCTATTTCTGCAGATCTCCAACAAGTCTTGGACAATCATTCCAAGGTGTTTGAAACTCCCAAAGGACTCCCACCTATTCGTGATCATGATCATGCTATTCATTTGATTCCAGGAAGTGTTCCTCCAAACATCAGGCCTTATAGATATCCCTACTTCCAAAAGAGCGAAATTGAACGTATGATTGCAGAAATGTTAGAGGCGGGTATAATTCAACCTAGTCAAAGTTCTTTCTCTGCTCCTGTAGTATTGGTACACAAGAAGGATGGATCATGGCGAATATGTCCGGATTATAGGGAGCTCAATAAGCTCACCATTAAAGACAAATTTCCCATTCCTGTGATTGATGAATTATTGGATGAATTACATGGAGCAATTTATTTTACCAAGTTGGATCTTCGTTCGGGATATCATCAAATTAGAATGAAGACTGAAGATATTCCAAAAACAACATTTCGAACTCATGAGGGTCATTATGAATTTTTGGTCATGCCTTTTGGCCTTACCAATGCACCTTCTACATTTCAAGGGTTGATGAATTCCATTTCAAACCCTTCCTTAGAAAATTTGTGCTAGTATTTTTTGATGATATACTAATCTACAACAGGTCTTGGAAGGATCATGTTGAACATGTTAACAGGGTGCTCAAACTATTGCAGGAGAAACAATTATATGCAAAAACATCCAAATGTTTCTTTGGAGTACAAGAGGTGGAATATCTGGGTCATATTGTATCTCACGAGGGTGTTAAAGTAGACCCTAACAAAATTAAAGCCATTAAGGAATGGAAAGTCCCACAACCATAAAGAAGTTGTGAGGATTTCTCGGGTTAACAGGGTATTATCGCAAGTTTGTTAAGAATTATGGGAGAATAGCAGCACCTCTAACAACATTATTGAAGAAAGATGCATTTTCATGGACTCCTGAAACAACTAAGGCCTTTGAACATCTTAAAGAGGCAATGTGCCTAGCACCGGTCTTAGCTACGCCAGACTTCACAAAAACCTTTATTGTGGAATGTGATGCCTCAGGAAATGGAATTGGTGCAGTTTTAATGCTGGAAGGAAGACCCATTGCTTTTGAAAGTCGTCCAATCAAAGGAAAGTATTTACAGAAACCTATTTATGAGAAGGAAATGTTAGCAATACTGCATGCACTAAAGAAATGGCGAACTTACCTAATGGGAAGACACTTCAAGGTAAAAGCTGATCATGATAGTCTTAAACACTTTTTGGAACAAAGACTATCGTCAGAAGAGCAGCAAAAATGGGTCACAAAGATGTTGGGTTATGACTTTGAAATAATCTACAAAAAAAGAAAGCTTAATGTTGTTGCGGATGCACTCTCAAGAAAGAATGAAGAGGTGGAAGCATTGCTTTGTGCCATTTCTATTATCCAACCAGATTGGATAACCGAAGCAAGAGATGAATGGAAAGGAAAAATATGTATGGACACTCATTCAAAAGTTGCAGCAAGATCCTAGTACATCTGATACATTTAGTTGGAAAAATGATTCCTTATGGTACAAAGATCGCTTATATCTTTGTAAGAATTCCCAACTAAAACAAAAGATTCTTCTGGAATTGCACACTTCTCCTTTTGGAGGACACTCAGGATTTTTAAAAACTTACCACAGGGTGAAGAAAGAATTTTTTTGGGATGGCCTTAAATCTGATATTCAAAAGTTTGTGGCAGAATGTTTGGTTTGCCAGCAGAATAAAGTTGAAACAATTAAGACCCCAGGACTTCTACAACCTTTATCCATTCCAAGTCAACATTGGGAGGAGATTTCAATGGATTTTATCACAGGTTTACCTAAGTCCGAAGGAAAGAGTGTCATCATGGTGGTAGTTGATAGACTTACCAAGTATGCACACTTTTGAGCATTATCGCATCCATTTAAAGCAAGTACAGTTGCTACTACATTTATGGACAGAATTCAAAAGCTACATGGAAGCCTAAGGGTTATTGTGAGCGACAAAGATCCCATTTTTACTGGAAATTTTTGGACGGAGTTATTTTCTTGTTTGGGTACTCAATTAGCTCATAGCTCATCTTATCATCCTCAATCTGATGGTCAAACTGAGATAGTAAATAAATGTTTGGAAGGATATCTTTGTTTTTTTGTATCCGATAAACAAACACAATGGGTCAAGTGGTTACCTCTCACTGAATGGTGGTATAACACTTCCTTCCATACTGCAGCAAAAATGACCCCATTTATGGCACTTTATGGATATCATCCACCATCGATCACATCATCTTTAAGGGAAAATTCGAAGGTTCAAGCAATGGAAGATCACATCGAGCATCAGCAAGAAGTTCTCCAACTCTTAAAGGATAACCTGAATTTGGCACAAAATCGAATGAAACAACAGGCAGATCAACATCGCAGCGAGAGAAGTTTTGATGTAGGAGATTAGGTATTTTTACGGCTACAACCATACAAACAAATGTCCCTCAAGCAAGCTAAGAAGGATAATAAATTATCGCCAAAGTACTATGGTCCTTACAAGGTGTTGCAAAATATTGGTACTATGGCATACAAATTGGAGCTTCCTGCTTCTTCACGAGTGCATCCAATTTCCATGTTTCATGCTTAAAGAAGGTTATAGGTGAAAATCTTCCAGTTCAAACAATATTGCCAGAACTTGATGAGGAAGGAAAAATCATATTGGAACTGGAAGCGGTCACGAAAACAAGAACTCGACAACTACGGAATCGATCAATTTCAGAGTATCTCATCAAGTGGAAGAACTTACCCACTGAAGATTCTACATGGGAGGATGAGAATTTTATACAGAAGCACCCAAAGCTACTCAAGCGTTGAAGACAACACTTTTTTGAAGGAGAGGGGCATGTTAGGTCCCTATATTACTAGTATAGTCCCTTATTTTTGTTAGTGTAACCCCCTTATTGTTATTATTGTACCCTTGTAACCCCCATTTTCTTATTATTGTGCCCTTAAATTATTATTGTTAGGTCGGCTAGGATTACATTGTGGCCCACTAGGATTACATTATGGCCCCATGGACTCCTATATATAGAAAGGAGGTTTTGTAAATTGGATCATCCAATAATTTTTCATTTATGTAATGTATTGGAGGTTGCCCCCTCGAAGTGGCTTATTTCTAAGGCGTTGATATCTCTTTTCTTCTATTTTTGGAGTTGGTTACACAACAATATAAGGATGGTTTAAAGGGTTACAAGCTTTGGAACCCAGAAACAAGGAAGGTTGTGTACATCCGAGATGTGGTGTTTAGAGAGGTGAAAGATGTTGTTACACATGAATTCCTACCAAAGGAACATGAGAAGATAGAGTTTGATCTAAAGGGGGATGAATCAGACTCTACAACAGAAGAAGACTCAGAAGAGGAAGAGCCACAAACTCCAGCTGTGAGAAGATCAACTCGGGAAAGAAGGCAACCAGAAAGGTATAGTCCATCTGCTTTTTGTTCAGGTTTTGCCTTAACTATAACTAATGATGATCCCAGAACTGTCAGGGAGGCAGTAGATTCAGAGGATGGAAAACTCTGGAAGGAGGCCATGGTTGATGAAATGGCATCCTTGCACAAAAATGAGGCATGGGATCTGGTGGAGTTGTCGGCTGGAAGGAAGCCCATCGGGAGCAAATGGGTGTTTAAAAGGAAGATGAATGTAGAAGGCAAGGTGGAGAAATACAAAGCTCGGTTGGTAGCAAAAGGTTATTCCCAAGTGCTGGGAATTGATTTTGGTGATATTTTTTCTCCTGTTGCCAAGGTTACTTCTATTAGATTACTTTTATCTGTTGCTGCCGCATTTGATTTTGAGATAGAACAGATGGATGTGAAGACAACATTTCTTCACGGGGATCTAGAAGAGGAGATCTACATGAAGCAACCTGAAGGCTTTATGGTGAAGGGTAAGAAAGAACTGGTATGCAGGTTGAAGAAGTCTCTGTATGGGTTAAAACGGTCACCAAGGATGTGGTATCAGAAATTTGATACCTATATACGGGGACTTGGCTTCACCAGAAGCAAGGAGGATCACTGTGTTTATTTTAAATTAATTGGTGAACGTGTTATTTATTTGGTCTTGTATGTGGATGATATGTTGTTGATTGGAAATGACAAAGAAATTATCCAAGATTTGAAGACCCAACTGTTCTCCAAATTCGACATGAAGGATCTTAGTGCTGCAAACTATATTTTGGGCATGGAAATTAAGAGAGATCGGGCAAAGAGGAAGCTCTGGTTAAACCAGAGGAAGTATGTTGAGACTATATTGCAGAGGTTCAATATGCAGGATAGTAAACCAATGAAGGTTCCTATTCCTGTAGGTGTAAAGCTGTCTGCTGAACAGTGTCCCAAGACACAAGAAGAAGAGGAGTATATGTCCCGTGTTCCATATGCAAGTGCAGTGGGTAGCTTGATGTATGCAATGGTCTGTACTAGACCAGACATTGCACATGCAGTGGGAGTATTGAGCAGGTTTATGTCAAATCCAGGGAAGGAGCATTGGACAGCAGTGAAGCGGGTTTTCAGATATTTATGTGGCACTAGTGATTATGGCTTGTGCTACCAGGGAAGACCAGGATTGGAAAGAATGTTGGACATTCGTGGTTTTGTTGATGCAGACTGGGCTGGAGATCTGGACCAAAGAAGATCTACAAGTGGGTATGTGTTTAGCCTATTTGGAGGTGCAGTCGGTTGGATGAGTAAAAGACAGTCTGTAGTGGCTCTTTCAACTACAGAGGCAGAATACATAGCAGCCACTCATGCAAGCAAGGAAGCAGTTTGGTTGCAAAGATTGTGTTCAAGTATGGGGTTGGTACAGCAAGCTATAAGGATAGACTGTGATAGCCAAGTGCAATTTTCTTGGCTAAGAACCCTGCTTATCATTCAAAGACAAAGCACATTGATGTTCAATATCACTTTGTTAGAGAGATGGTTGAGGCTAAAAGGGTGTTGCTGGTAAAGGTGGACACTTTGAAGAATATTGCAGATGCATTGACGAAGTCTGTGAGCACTCAGAAGTTCTCTTGGTGTAGAGAAACAATGGGTGTTGAAGAATTGGCCCAATGACTAAGCTCTCCTGTGGCCCCCTATGGAAAGAAAACAACAAGTGGGAGAATGTTGGGTATGTGTTATATTCTTTCCACGACTAGCCCCATGCGCTGTACTGAAGAAACATTATCCTTCTCTACATACAATCTCTAAGATGATGGTACTGAATATCTATATGTTTGGACCTATCATGAAACACAGATTAATCGAGAGTTTAATGCAACTCTGCCTTGCTTCCATGTATTCCTCTTTCGTTGAACTGAGTGCCACAGATTATTGTTTCGTGTTGTACCAGGAAACTGATGTCGATCCTATGTTGAAGATCCATCCAGATGTGCTCTTTCTGTCTAATGGACTGCCTGCCCAATCTGCATCTGTCAAGCCTTGAAGCTTCACTCCCTCTGTCCGTCTGTACCATAGACCATACTTTGATAGGCCCCTTAGGTATCTCAAGACATGCTTCCCCACCTTCCAAAAGAGCTTGGTAGGCTTAACCATAGCTTGACTCAGATAGTTAACTGCGTAGCAAATTTATGGTCTGATGTTCACTAGATACATCAGTGAACCAACTAACTTCCTGTAGACAGTAGCATCCACTACCTCTCCAGAAGTAGCATCCTATTTACTCCAATTTCTTGGAAGAGAAGTATCCATGGGTTTGCAGCTCTCTGTGTTAAACTTACCCAGTATCTCCTTTGCATACTTGCCTTGAGACACAAAAATTTCACCATCTCACTGCCATATTTCCAAATCAAGGATATAATGAAGGAGTCCCATGTCCTTCATTTTGAACTCCATTGCAAGATCCTCCTTACATGAGTGTACCAGCTACTCATCACCAGTAAAATTAGATCATCAACATAAATAACAATAATCAATAGCTTACCCTCAACCACAATCTAGTACAGGTTTGCCTCTGCTTCACTTTTGGTGAAGCCTAGTTTGGTGAAATAATTGTCTATCTGAGTGTAGCAAGCACAGGGTGCTTGCTTAAGCCCATATAATGCTCTTTTGAGTCGGCACACATGCGACTCACTGTTGAATATTTTGAAACCTTCAGGTTTCTCTATGTACACCTCTTCCTCAATGATCCCATTGAGAAACACAGTTATCACATCCATCTGATGAATGTACCAACCCATCTGTGCTGAGAGTGCAAGGATGGATCTTATGGAGGAGTACCTTGCAACAGGTGCAAAAGTATCATCATAATCTATCCCCTCGATCTGCGAGAATCCCTCAGCCACAAATATGAACTTGTATTTCTCCACACTCCCATTAGCAGCTTGATTTACCTTGTAGATCCATCTTGATCCAACCACTGATTTTTCAACCGATCAGGGAACTATCTCCCATGCACTGTTCTTGACAATGGAGTCATACTCCTCCACCATTGCATCAACCCAGGTTTTTTGTTGCACTGCTTCCTGAAAGGAATATGGTTCAATCACAATACCTCTGCTCATAAGATCCATGTATCCAGTAAATTGGTCAGGATATTGTCTCTTTCTGCGCTGTGAAGTAGGGGCTCCTACATTCTCTGCAGCATCAAGTCTCATTATATCAGCTTCTGTGGTGCACCTTCTACCATTTCTGATGGATGGCTCTGCATGAGTGTTTTCCTCCACTCCGTGAACCTCCTCATGTGGTTGTTCCATATCTTGAGGCCCATCCCTGGGAACCAACAGTTCCTCCTCTACATGCAAGTCCAACTCCCTCTCAAGGGACAACCACATGGCTTTCTCCTCATCAAATTTTATATCCAGTCGTACAATAGTCATTATGTTGTTTGGGAAATACACGATAATTATGGGGTGTTTCAGTGTACCCCACAAAAATCCCGATCTCAGTTGTTAGTTCCAACTTCTTCCTAGCATCCTTGGTCACGTGCACATAAACAAATGAGCCAAAAATCTTAAAGTGTGAAACATCAGGTTTCTTACCAGTGAAAGCCTCTTCAGGTGTAATCATACCAAGTATCCTATCAGGAAAACAGTTCTGCACAAATATCACATTGTTGCATGCTTCCGCCCACAGAAGCATCGGAAGGCCTTGATCATGCAACATCGCTCTTGCTACACCCATGATCATTCTATTCTTTCTCTCCGCAACCCCATTCTGTTGTGGGTTATGAGGCGCTATTAGTTCTCTTCGAATTCCTTCTTTGCTGCAAAATTTCTTGAATTATTTAGAGATGTATTCACCGCCATTATCGCTCCTAAGAGCCTTCACTTGCTTCCCCGACTCTTTCTCCACCAGTGCCTTAAACTCAAGAAACTTAGAGAATGTATGATCTTTCTTCTGCATGAAGAAGATCCAACACTTACAAGAAAATTCATCAACAAATATTATATAGTACTTATGTTTTTCTATCGAAGCAACAAAGAATGGTCCACATACGTCTGTGTGAACTCTCTCAAGGATCCCCGAAGCTCGGTTCTCCTTCTCATGAAAGGTGGCCTTTACATATTTTCCCATAGTACATCCCTTGCATGTGTCTGACTGTGAAAGTGTACCCCTCGGAAGACGAGTAGAAATTTTTTGCATGAATTTCAAGGCTCCATGGTGAAGATGGCCCAATCTCCTATGCCATAATTCACCCTCATCCTAGCTCACCATTTGATCTGCCTTGCCCAACATTTCTGCGTAGTCATCTACCTCCAGCTTGTAGAGATTATTCACTCGAATCCCTATCCTCTTGGCTTGTCCTGTTGTTTTGTGTCGAAGGAAGGCTTTTCCTTCACTAAAAATGTTGTGAAACCAGCTCCAAAAATAGAATAAAATAGATATCAACGCCTTAGAAATAAGCCACTTCGAGGGGGAAACCTCCAATACATTACATGAATGAAAAATTCTTGGATGATACAAATTAAAAAACCTCCTTTCTATATATAGGAGTCCATGGGGCCACAATGTAATCTTAGTGGGGCCACAATATAATCCTAGCCGACCTAACAATAATAATTTAAGGGCACAATAATAACAATATGGGGGTTACAGGGGTACAATAATAACAATAAGGGGGTTACACTAACAACAATAAGGGACTATACTAGTAATATAGGGACCTAACATGCCCCTCTCCTTCAAAAAAGTGTTGTCCTCAATGCTTGAGTAGCTCTGGGTACTTCTGTATAAAATTCTCATCCTCCCATGTAGAATCTTCAGTGGGTAAGTTCTTCCACTTGATGAGATACTCTGAAATTGATCGATTCCGTAGTTGTCGAGTTCTTGTTTCCGTGACTGCTTCAGGTTCCAATATGATTTTCCTTCCTCATCAAGTTCTGGAAATATTGTTTGAACTGGAATATTTTCACCTATAACCTTCTTTAAGCATGAAACATGGAAAAGTGGATGCACTCGTGAAGAAGCAGGAAGCTCCAATTTGTATGCCATAGTACCAATCTTTTGCAACACCTTGTAAGGACCATAGTACTTTGGAAATAATTTATTATCCTTCTTAGCTTGCTTGAGATACATTTGTTTGTATGGTTGTAGCCATAAATGTGCTTAATTCATTGTTTTGCAGTGATCAAAGAGATGGCGGTAGGTAGTGCTACCTTTGGTATCCTGTACAACTTATTTTCTAAAGTAACAATAGCAACATGAGGCATAAACTCATACACAACATGTCGCTTTCACAAGTATGGTTTTCCTGATAATTGTAGAAATTATACAACATGCATGTATATCTTGGATTCACCCGATCTAACTATGTACTAAAGTTAAATACTAAATCACTTCTACAAATCTTTTGCGGAATTAAAAAAAAAAAACACAATCACCAATCACATGAAGCAAAGAAGAATCAAATCAAACACAACACAGATAATTGATTGGGGAAAGCTTTTTGCTCAAAACCTCACTATATTCTATTGTATATTCAGCACGGATCATGAAACAATTACATACAAAACTCTTCTCACAAGAGCTCTCCAGTACTCAGCTAATTATCTCACACTGTCATGAACAAAATTGATCAACACATAACCAATTCTCAGCCTCTAGATGGACTCCCTTGCTTGTGCAATCCCTGATGAATGCAATCCCTAAAATATAGGAGTTATGGCCTTCCTTTACCGTGCAAGTATCATGGGCACTCCAATGGGTGTTTGGTTGCATGTGTGCAACCCAATAATCCTACAACTGATAGTCAACTTCCCTTTCACCTAGATCTCAACTGGGTCTCCACTAGATTTGACATGCATGCAACTAATAATAGTAAATCCTCAGGAGCATGTGAGATCAATGATTGTGAATTAATTAATATTTAACTCACTTGATATCTCACTAGTGTATCTTCAGTTACAACTACCACAACTGAGTTTAACTCACTTAACTGAGTTAAACTGATTACAACCTGCATTAACTAATGCACCACTACACTTCGAACTCTGTTACAACTAGAATTAATCTGCATGCCTCACCAATTACCTCTAACTCGAAATCCATTAGCTAACTGAGTTTATCACTCTCAGTTAACTATTACAAGTTTGTTGGGTATGTGTTATATTCTTTCCACGACTAGCCCCACGCGCTGTACGTTGCGCCGGGCGCAGCAGGGGGGTCACAAGGGGGGAGGCAGCCCCCACTGTTGCGGTCTGGGGCAGCGCCCTAGCGAAAATTTGTTTGGTGTGCGGACCCACTCATAGGCAGACCCACCCATGTTTTGTGCATGATTTTGCACATGGTTTTGGGGTACGATGGTTTTTGGCCCCTGGTATTTTGTAGATCCGGTAAAGGGAACTACGATTATGTTCTAATCCAGGGTTATTGGATTGGGGTTTATGTATGCTTCGACATGTATATATATGTGTTGTAACACTAAAATGAATATAATGAAAAATCAAGCTGGTCGTCCCAATTTTGGATCCGAGGGAAAATCTCTGTGTTTATCTGTTTTATGTTTTATGCTCTTGCTATTATTTATTTTCTGTTATAAGATTTGTGTGTAGATAATTTTTGTTCAGGGTTAAAACCTACATCTGGTATTAGAGCCAGGTTTCGGCTTCAAGGGGATGCCTTTGCTGCTGAGGGTTTTTTTTCTCGGGCCTGAGGTAGACCCTATTCAGTAGGAGATCTGCGGGATCGATTCTTGCGGTGAAAGAAGATGGCGAGCAGCAGAAAGATAAAGATCGAGAAATTTAATGGTCAGAGTTTTGAGTTATGGAAGCTCAAGATGGAGGATCTGCTAGTGGATAAAGATCAGTGGATCGCGGTAGATCCGGGTACTAAACCAACGGCAATACCAAATGAAGACTGGAAGAAACTAGATCGGAAGGCTAAGAGCACAATACGGTTGTGTGTATCAGATTCAGTATTGTTGAATGTATCTGGGGAAGCTACGACGAAGAATTTGTGGGAAAAACTTGGGACTTTGTACCAATCTAAGTCTCTGGTGAATAATTTGTTCCTGTGGAAAAAGCAGTATAACCTGAGGATGAAGGATGGAGACTCGGTGACTGAGCATCTGAACGCCTTCAATTCTGTGGTAAGTCAACTGTCATCTGTTGATATTAAAATATCAGATTAAGATAAGTGCATCAGTTTTTTGTGTTCTCTACCAGATTCGTGGGACAATCTAGTTATTGCAATAGGTAGCAATAAAACTACCTTGAATTTTGATGACATTGTCTCAGCCTTGCTGTCGGAGGAAATGAGACGGAGAAATATGGAGGACCAGAATGGAGATGCCTTATCCATACGAGGAAGGTCCCAAAACAGAAACAAGAATAAGGTTTCGAGTGGGAGATCCAAATCTAGAGGGAGATATAAATCTCCTAGAAAGTTTGTAAAGGTATGCTGGAAATGCCGAAAGGAAGGGCACTACAAAAAGGACTACAGATCTAAAGCTCTTGAGAAAGGAAAGGGATCTGATGATGCTCCTTCTGCAGACGCAAAAACCACCTCGGATGAAGGTGAGGATTTGTATTTGGCTTCTTCTTCAAATACACATGTAGATCATGAGTCATGGTTGATTGACTCAGGTGCATCCTTTCACTTCACTCCCCATCGGGAGTGGTTCTGCGAATATGAAAAATATGATGGTGGTGATGTCTTCCCAGGGGATGATAGGAAGGCCAGAATCATCGGACGTGGAAAGGTCAAGCTGAAACTGCAAGGTGGAAGGATTAGAACACTTCCCGGTGTTCTGCATATTCCTACACTGGCCAGAAATCTGATTTCTTAAGCAAGATGGATGATGCAGGTGTAAAAACAGTGTTCGAGAAAGATGCCTACAGGATGGTTCGGGGAGCACTGGTATTAATGCGGGGAGTTAGGACTGGAACTTTGTACAAGATACAATGTAGCACTATTATTGATGGGTGTAACAATTCTATGGTTCCTGAAAGTGGAGCGGAAAGCCTAGCTGTGTCTGGAGAAAAGACCATGCTATGGCATCAAAGGCTTGGACATATTGGAGAGAAGGGCTTCGGATACTGCATAGAAATGGTATGGTAGAAGGTATGTCTAATTTCTCTCTGGATTTCAATTTCTGTGAACATCGTGTATATGGGAAGCAGAATCGGGTGAGTTTTTCTTTTGGTGCTAAGAGGGCGAACAAGATATTAGAACTTGTGCACAGTGATGTGTTTGGACTTGTGTCAGTTCCATCACTGGGAAAGTCTGTGTACTATGTTTCATTTATAGATGACTTCTCAAGGAATACATGGATATATTTCTTGAGGAAGAAATCTGAAGTCTTCGACAGATTTAATGAATTTAAGGCTCTGGTGGAAAACCAGACAGAGAAGAAGATAAAGGCGCTGAGGACAGATAATGGTGGGGAGTTCTGCAAGAAGGAATTTGAAGAGTTCTGTAAGAAGTGTGGTATAGCACAACAGAAGACTATTCCATACACACCTCAGAAAAACGGTGTTGTAGAAAGAATGAACAGAACACTGATGGAAAAGGCAAGAAGCATGCTCAGTGGTACTGGGTTAGGACAAGAATTCTGGGCAGAGGCAGTGGAGACTGCATGTTACTTAGTTAACAGATCACCTTCATCATCGTTGGAGGTTAAGACCCCACATGAGGTATGGACTGGAAAGAAACCCTCTCTTTCACATCTAAGGGTATTTGGATGTGATGCATATGTACATGTTCCAAAGGAGAAAAGGACCAAGTTGGATAATAAATTTGAAAGGTGATTC
The DNA here is from genome assembly GCA_034641835.2 of Pinus albicaulis. Lineage (NCBI taxonomy): Eukaryota > Viridiplantae > Streptophyta > Pinopsida > Pinales > Pinaceae > Pinus > Pinus albicaulis. Next base: position 1,833,236,608 of record CM076575.1, on the reverse strand, counting down.
TTTATTGGGTATAAGGATGGTTTAAAGGGTTACAAGCTTTGGAACCCAGAAACAAGGAAGGTTGTGTACATCCGAGATGTGGTGTTTAGAGAGGTGAAATATGTTGTTACACATGAAGTCCTACCAAAGGAACATGAGAAGATAGAGTTTGATCTAAAGGGGGATTAATCAGACTCTACAACAGAAGAAGATTCAGAAGAGGAAGAGCTACAAACTCCAGCTTTAAGAATATCAGTTCGAGAAAGAAGGAAACCAGAAAGGTATAGTCCATCTTCTTTCTGTTCAAGTTTTTCCTTAACTATAACTGATGATGATCCTAGAACTGTCACGGAGGCAGTAGATTCTGAGGATGGAAAACTCTGGAAGGAGGCCATGGTTGATAAAATGACATCCTTGCACAAAAATGAGGCATGGGATTTGGTGGAATTGTCGGCTGGAAGGAAGCCCATTGGGAGAAAATGGGTGTTTAAGAAGAAGATGAATGTAGAAGGCAAGGTGGAGAAATAAAAAGCTCGGTTGGTAGCGAAAGGTTATTCCCAGGTGCCGGGAATTGATTTTGGTGATATTTTTTCTCCTGTTGCCAAAGTTACTTCTATTAGATTACTTTTATCTGTTGCTGCTGCATTTGATTTTGAGATAGAACAGGTGGATGTGAAGACAACATTTCTTCACGGGGATCTAGAAGAGGAGATCTACATGAAGCAACCTGAATGCTTTATGGTGAAGGGTAAGAAAGAACTGGTATGCAGGTTGAAGAAGTCTCTGTATGGGTTAAAACAGTCACCAAGGATGTGGTATCAGAAATTTGATAACTATATACGGGGACTTGGCTTCACCAGAAGCAAGGAGGATCACTGTGTTTATTTTAAATTAATTGGTGACCGTGTTATTTATTTGGTCTTGTATGTGGATGATATGTTGTTGATTGAAAATGACAAAGAAATTATCCAAGATTTGAAGACCCAACTGTTCTCCAAATTCGACATGAAGGATCTGGGTGCTGCAAACTATATTTTGGGCATGGAAATTAAGAGAGATCGGGTAAAGAGGAAGCTCTGGTTAAACCAGAGGAAGTATGTCAAGACTATATTGCATAGGTTCAATATGCAGGATAGTAAACCAGTGAATGTTCCTATTCCTGTAGGTGTAAAGCTATCTGCTGAACAGTGTCCCAAGACACAAGAAGAAGAGGAGTATATGTCCCGTGTTCCATATGCAAGTGCAGTGGGTAGCCTGATGTATGCAATGGTCTGTACTAGACTAGACATTGCACATGTAGTGGGAGTATTGAGCAGGTTTATGTCAAACCTAGGGAAGGAGCATTGGACAACAGTGAAGTGGGTTTTCAGATATTTACGTGGCACTAGTGATTATGGCTTGTGCTACCAGGGAAGACCAGGATTGGAAAGAATGTTGGAAATTCGTGGTTTTGTTGATGCAGACTGGGCTGGAGATCTGGACCAAAGAAGATCTACAAGTGGGTATGTGTTTAGCCTATTTGGAGGCGCAGTCAGTTGGATGATTAAAAGACAGTCTATAGTGGCTCTTTCAACTATAGAGGCATAATACATAGCAGCCACTCATGCAAGCAAGGAAGCAGTTTGGTTGCAAATATTGTGTTCAAGTATGGGGTTGGTACAGCAAGCTATAAGGATATACTGTGATAGCCAAAGTGCAATTTTCTTGGCTAAGAACCCTACTCACCATTCAAAGACAAAGCACATTGATGTTCAATATCACTTTGTTAGAGATATGGTTGAGGCTAAAAGGGTGTTGCTGGTAAAGGTGGACACTTTGAAGAATGTTGCAAATGCATTGACAAAGTCTGTGAGCACTCAGAAGTTCTCTTGGTGTAGAGAAACAATGGGTGTTGAAGAATTGGCCCAATGAATAATCTCTTCTGTGGCCCCCTGTGGAAAGAAAACAACAAGTGGGAGAATGTTGGGTATGTGTTATATTCTTTCCACGACTAGCCCCACGCGTTGTACGTTGCGCCGGGCGCAACAGGGGGGTCACAAGGGGAGAGGCAGCCCCCACTATTGGGGTCCGGGGCAGCGCCACGGCAAAAATTTGTTTGGTGTGCGGAACCACTCATAGGTGGACCCACCCATGTTTTGTGCATGATTTTGCACATGGTTTTGGGGTACGATGGTTTTCGGCCCCTGGTATTTTGTAGATCCGATCAAGGGAACTACGATTATGTTCTAATCCAGGGTTATTGGATTGGGGTTTATGTATGCTTCAGCATGTATATATATGTGTTGTAACGCTAAATGGAATATAATGAAAAATCAAGCTGGTCGTCCCAATTTGGGATCTGGGGGAAAATATCTGTGTTTATTTGTTTTATGTTTTATGCTCTCGCTATTTTTTATTTTCTGTTATAAGATTCGTGTGTAGATAATTTCTGTTCAGGGTTAAAACCTACAAAGTTATCATTGAGAATATATTACAGTTTATTTTCCATCTTAATTAAGGGATAGCTAAAATAGACATGCACCAAAAATAACATTCTGGGCCCCACCCTAGTGTAGGTGCTTAATGCACTAGGCATGGGTGCTGAAATTTTCTTGTTGAATCTCAACACTCCCTCTCAAAAAGAAAGGGATTATCCTTCAACCTGATCATGTCTCTATGGCATTCGAATTTTCTACCGGTGAGCGCCTTCGTCAGAATATCTGCATCCTGATCTTCCATGGGAATGTACTGAAGAAACATTATCCTTCTCTGCATGCAATCTCTAAGATGATGGTACCGAATATCTATATGTTTGGACCTATCATGAAACACGGATTAATCGAGAGTTTAATGCAACTCTGCCTTGCTTCCATGTATTCCTCTTTCGTTGAACTGAGTGCCACAGATTATTGTTTCGTGTTGTACCACGAAAATAATGTCGATCCTATGCTAAAGATCCATCAAGATGTGCTCTTTCTGTCTAATGGACTGCCTGCCCAATCTGCATATGTCAAGCCTTGAAGCTTCACTCCCTCTGTCCGTCTGTACCATAGACCATACTTTGATAGGCCCCTTAGGTATCTCAAGACATGCTTCCCCACCTTCCAAAAGAGCTTGGTAGGCTTAACCATAGCTTGACTCAGATAGTTAACTGCATAGCAAATGTATGGTCTGATGTTCATTGGATACATCAGTGAACCAACTAACTTTCTGTAGACAGTAGCATCCACTACCTCTCCAGAAGTAGCATCCTATTTACTCCAATTTCCTAGAAGAGAAGTATCCATGGGTTTGCAGCTCTCCATGTTAAACTTACCCAGTATCTCCTTTGCATACTTGCCTTGAGACACAAAAATTTCACCATCTCACTGCCATATTTCCAAATCAAGGATATAATGAAGGAGTCCCATGTCCTTCATTTTGAACTCCATTGCAAGATCCTCCTTACATGAGTGTACCAGCTACTCATCACCAGTAAAAATTAGATCATCAACATAAATAACAATAATCAATAGCTTACCCTCAACCACAATCTAGTACAGGTTTGCATTTGCTTCACTTTTGGTGAAGCCTAGTCTGGTGAAATAATTGTCTATCCGAGTGTAGCATGAATGGAATGAGTGAAGATGGATAATAAAATATGGTGTAATGGAATATGAATGAAGTGAGTAATGGAGTGGAATGGATCACATCTTATGAAATGGAGTGAAGTATGAGAAGTGGCCTGCAATTCATGATATGTATTATTCAATTGCAGAAAAACATGAAACTTTAAAAATATGGAATGAAAATGAGGTGGACCATGGAGTGAAGTGAATGAAGTGTGGATGAATGATTGAAATGGAGTATGGATGATTGAATGAAATGGAAAATGAGATGGACCATAAGTGAAACGGATCTGCACTTATGATTTTGTAATAACTACTTGCATAAAGAACAGATTTGAAAAGTTAGAGTGTTAGAAAGATTCTGATTTTCACTCCACCTTTTCTGTATAAACATGCCAATCAGTGATTGGTTTTCATGTTTATACTTTTTTTTTTTTTCAATATCTGACTTTAGAAAATTCACTAAGTTGATGAAGAAGAAAAATTATTCTTCATTAACTTCATATCACTGCTTTCCTGGAATTTCTTGACAAATTCTTCTCTTGAGAGTGGCTTATGATACAACTTCAATCTATGACCATTCACAAGAAAAGTGACCTTCTCTTCATCTATTGTCCTGATTTTTATTTCTCCATTGTCAAAAATTCTTATGATTTCATATGGCCCAAGCCAATGTGTTTGGAATTTACCTTGAAAATCCTTGAACTTTGAATCAAACAAGAGAGCCCAGTCACCTTCCTTGAACTTCTTTTCCTTGATGTACTTGTCATGCCATCTAGTCCTTTGATGTTGGACTAGACTTGTTTTCTGAACTGCATCTTGTCCAATCTCATCCAATTCATTAATCTGCTCCAATCTGTGCTTTTGTGCCTCTGATAGATCAAGTCCTAGCTGAACTGCCATTTTGAAAGTTTGAATCTGGAACTCTATGGGGAACAAAACTTGCTTTCCGTAAACAAGTTCATAAGGAGTATGACCTATTGTGCTTCTCCATTTAGTTCTATAGGCCCACAAGGCTGCAGGAAGCCTATCTACCCAATCTCTTCTATGTAAATGGACAGTCTTTGTTAGGATCCCTTCAATGAACTTATTAGTAGATTCCACTTGACCATTTGTTTGTGGATGATAGGGAGTAGATTTTCTGTGTCTGATTTTGTACCTCTCCATCATTTGTTCCACTAGCCTTGATGTGAATTGAGCTCCTTGATCTATAACAATTTCCCTTGGGACACCAAAACGAGTAAAAATATCATCAAAAAGAAAATTAACTACAGATGCTTCAGTAGAAAAAAGTAATGGCTTGGCCTCTACCCATTTGGTAACATAATCAGTGTAGACTAATATATATCTCTTTTGTCTTGATGGAGGACTAATAGGTCCTACAAAATCCAAAGCCCATTTTTCAAAAGGTTCAATATGTACCTGAGGTTGTAATGGCATCTCACCTGAAGGAGAAGGTTTTCTTGCCCTTTGGCAACTGTCACACCTTTTGACAGACTCTTTAACATCTTTAAACAAGGATGGCCAATAATATCCTAAATGAAGGATCTTATAGGTTGTCCTCTTATCAGCAAAGTGTCCGCCACAAGGTTCATCATGACATGCTTTGAGAATCTCAGGCATCTCATCTTTCCAAACACATCTCCTAATGATAAAATCTGGACCTGTCTTGTACAACTCATTAGCAACCCATGAATATTTTTCATTGTCATAAATGATTTTTCTTTTATCTCTTGCATTCATTATTGAAGGAAATTTTCCTGAAACTAAATAATTAGCAATGTCAGCAAACCAAGGAGTTTGGGTAGAAATTGCAAAAAGATATTCATTAGGAAATTGATCTTCAACTGGAGTGTCATGTTTGATGTTTTGGAGTCTAGATAGGAAATCAGCTACTGTGTTTTGTTTTCCAGGCCTATCTAGAATGGTAATGTTGAATTCTTGTAAAAGCAATAACCATCTTATGACTCTGCCATTAGTAATTGATTTTTTCATTAAGTATCTAATTGCAGAATTATCTGTGTGAAAAAAAGTTTCATAGCCTGTTATATAGTGTCTGAATTTTTTTATGGCATGAACAACAGCTAAAAACTCTTTTTCAGTTACAGTATAGTTTAACTCTACGGGAGTCAAATTTTTACTGGTATAGTAGATGGCATAAGGAATCAGGTCTTTTTGTCCCAATACTGCTCCTAGAGCTGTATCTGAGGCATTTGTTGAAATATGAAAAGGTAACTTCCAGTTAAGTCCCCTTAAAATAGGTGCTTCAGAAATTTTTGTTTTCAGGGTCTCAAAGGCTAACTGGAAATCAGAATTCCATTTGAAATCACAGTCTTTGGTAAGTAATTTGAAGAGTGGGGATGCTATCTTGGTGAAGTTTTCTATAAATATTTGATAATACCCTATAAATCCAAGAAAACTCCTAACATCTTTTTGACAACTTGGAATAGATAAGTTAGAGATGACTTCAACTTTTGACTCATCAACTCTAATCCCATCCCCTGAAATGTGATGTCCTAAAAAAATTCCTTCAGTAAACATCATAAAACACTTCTCATGACTAAGTGAAATATTTGCTTCTTTACATCTCTTTAAGACTTTTTCCAAGTTTACTAAGGCTTCTTCAAATGTGTTTCCATAAAATGTGAAATCATCCATATATACCTCTACACAATCATGTATTAGATTTGAAAAAATTCCTAATACTTCCCTTTGAAATGTTGCAGGTGCATTGCATAATCCAAATGGCAATACTCGGTAAGCATAGGTACCCCAAGGACAGGTAAATGTGGTTTTGTCTTGGTCCTCAAGTGCTACTTGAATTTTATTATAACCACTAAACCCATCTAGAAATGAGAAGTACTTTTTGCCAGCTAATGTATCTAACACTTGATCTATGAAAGGTAAGGGAAAATGGTCTTTAAGAGTAGCTTTGTTTAATTCTCGGTAGTCAATACATACCCTCCATTTACCATTTTTCTTTGGCACAATTACCAAGGGAGAAACCCACTGACTATCTGAAATAGGATAGATAAAGTTGACATTCAACAATTTCTGCAATTCTTCTTTAACAATCTCCCTAAGATTTGGATTCATCCGTCTTTGAGGTTGTCTGATTAGTTTACAATTTTCCTCTATGTAGATGTGATGAGTGCAAGTCTTGGGGCTTATCCCTTTCATATCAGTGTACTCCCATGCATATGCAGAAGAATGTCTCTGTAAAATTTTGACTAGCTCTTCTTGTTGAGATTTTTCTAGGTTCTTGTTTATGTTTAAAGTTTTTCCTGGAAATATCTCAATTGTAGAGCTGCCAAATTTATCCATGGAATAGAGACACATCTGCCTTGATGACAAAAACTCAATGTTGGATTCTTCTTGAAATTGTTCATGTTTATGTTCCGAAGAGGATTCAAAGTTTTCTAAAGTATTTAGAATTTGACTATCGTCACTAATTTCTGAAATTGTGAAGAGAGGTTGTAAGTCTTCTTCATCCTATATCCATTGAGTATCATTTAAATCTGTAATTGTCCTTGCTGAAGGATACAAAGTGAATTTCTTAGTTGAACTACCATCAGAGATGTACATATCACCGGATCTACAACTAATGAAAGCATCAGTTGTAGCTAACCAAGGTCTTCCTAATATAATTGGATGCCCTCCTAGATTATTCTTAGGAGTTAGGATCATGAAATCCACAGGGTACTCCCAAGAATCTAGGGACACTGGAATGTCTTCTATTACCCCGTCAGGTTTAATCACAGATCTGTCTGCTAATTGTAATAATGTGGGTGTAAAGAGAAGATTAGGAAGTTTCAGTTTATCCATGATTTGTCTACTCATGATATTGATTGCTGCTCCTAAATCAATGAGTGTGTTTTGAATCTCAATTCCATTGATGTGAATTTTAACAACTGGATTTCCTGGGTCTAGATACTTTGGAATAGCAATCTTACCCATCATGATATCTGCTATTTTTCCTGCCAGTTGAATTTTCTTTGTCTCTCTTATTCTTTTTCTTGTTTTCTTCATGCTCAACTCCTTTATTGTCTTCGCTAAAATTGGAATTTCCTTGATAGCTTGTAATAATGGAATCTTAATACAGACATTTCTTAGCTCATCTAGGAAATCATAATTAGGCATCATAATTTGTTTTTCTACACCTCTATCAATTTGTAATCTTTCTGGAAAGGGAGGTGTAGGAGTGGATGTTGATGGCTGCTCTAATACAGGAGTTGAAATTATTGGTTTTTTTTGTTTTGATTTTTAAATGTTTGGGTCTTGAAAAGATGTGTCTTCTTCAAGACTTTTATTTTCCCGTAAAGAATCTTCCTCAGATTTATCTTGTTCTTATATGATCACATAAGGTTTCCTCTTTTCAAGTATTCTTCCAGAGCTAAGTTGAACACCACTAAGGTCTAGAGGAGTAATTAAATAAGTTGGAAACTGTTGGCCTTCTATCATGTATGTGTTCTGAGGATTTTTATTGTTGGGGTTTGGTATGGGTTGAGCAGGTAATTGATTTGATTTCTGAGGAAATGGTAAGGGGAGTGGTTGATTTTTATGTTGTGGATTTTGAGGATTCTGTTGAGGATTTTGTTGAGAATTTTGAGGGGAAAAATGTGGGTATGGTGGATAGGATGGTGGATATTGATAGTACTGGGAGTATCTTCCATAGGGATTTTGTGTTCCTTGTGCCCAAGCTTGAGATTGATTTTGAAATTGGGGCCAAGGTTGCTGCCAAGAATTCCAATTTGATGGGGGTTGATTATACATTTGATCATGAAATCCTTGTGTTTGAGGTCCTTGCCAAGGCCTTCTAGAGACAAAATTGAGAGATTTTGTGGAAATTGTAGGAGTATCTTCTTGAAAGACAACTTTAAGACCACGAAGTGAAGGACAACTCTTGGTCTCATGTTTTTCTGAACAAATCACACAGGTCTCTACAACTTTTGCATCCAAAGGACATTCTCTCAAGGCATGCTTCTTTCTACATTTGGGACAAAAGATTGCTAAAGCATCAGATTCAACTTTTTGCTTGTTTTGTAACTTAAGGGTGTCTATTTGTTCACTAAGACTCCCTAAGATGTCCGATTTGAATTCATCAAGCATATGCCCTATCTCTACCCTACTTACTGTCCTAGAAACTTACTTACCCTTGCAAGAGCAGGGTCTCTTGGTCCTTTTACAGTTTTAGATTTTCCTCTTGAAAGGTTGATACATAACTTAGATATTCTAGGTAATGTGAGCTGAGATATATCCCCTTTTCCCATCATGTTAAGGATATCCAACCATTCATCCCTAATTGTCTTCAACAAGAGAGCTTTTAAGGTGTCTTGGTCTAAGTTTTCCATTTTTTCTCTTTTGATGTTGTAATGAAATATCTCCAACAAATCTTCCAGGTTTTCATCCTCTTTTTGTATCATCTTGAACACTTCCTCCTTGTGATTTACTGGCATACAATAATCCAAATACCTTTCAAGAAATGCTTGTTTCATGTCTTCCCATGTCCTAATAGAACTGTTGATCAAACTCATAAACCACTTCAATGCTGCTCCTTTCAATGTTGAAGGAAATAGTTTAAGTTTTTGAGCATCTTGTAAGTAGTCATAAGTTATACATAGGACTTCAAATTCAAATAGGAAGGTTTCAGGATCTTCAGTTTTAAGTCCATAGAAGTTTGGAAGGACAGAGGGTGAAGTTTTTTTCATGGTTGTATTGGTTTCTTCATCTACTATAGGAAACCCAAAAGAGCTTCCCATTTCTCTTCTACCTCTTCCTCTACCTCCTTCTCCTCTAACTATACCTCTACCCCCTCCAAATAATTTGTGTTCTCCATTAAATACTCCTCCTCCCCCTTCTTCTGCCATAGTTAATTCTTTTGTGGAAGTGGAAAAGTTTGTGTCTCTAGCAGGGGTCCTTGAATCTTCTTCTAAGACAGGTTAAGCGGATGAAGTGGAAGGTCTTTCTAATGGAATATCTGATCTTAAGTATTCTGGAAGTCTAGGATCGGTAAAGGATTGAATGTGGGTCTGAGTTGGAGGTGTGCTGGCTCTAGGTCTTGATGAAACAAGTGGTGTTCTAGGAATCAAACTTCTTCTTCTGCTTCTTATGAATCTACCCCTTGAGTCTCTCTCTCTACGCATATCATTGTTTTTGGGAGTTAAGAAACAAGGCTACCTAGTTACACTTCCCCGACAATGGCGCCAAAATGTTTGTGCTCAACCTAGTGTTCCTAAATTGAGTTCATTAATTGTCAACCAGGGTTGGTAAACTGCTGAAGTGTGGTGCACTATATGTGCCTAGGTATTTGTTTCTCACTACGTTGTGTTTAGTATTTTCTGATGTTTTTGGTTTTATGGTTTTATGTTTGAAAAGGGAAAGAACTAAATGTTGGTGAAAAGAAGCTATTGGTTATATTAAAGCAGAACAAGGCCTAAACTATGGATGGCAAACAACAAATGCAAATACTAAAACAGAACAAAGCCTAAACTATGGCTGGCAAACAACAAATGCAAAGCTTGATAATGACTTCATTGCAAGGAAATAAATCACAACATGAGCTTGAATTTATCCAATTCATTCATTAAAGATGTGTTGGAAGAGCTTGAGAAATGGACAAGTTAAGTGTGAATGAAGTTCTCCTAAATAAACAATCAACTTACAATGTTACAACATCTCATCCATGATTAAAGGTTCATTGGAACATATTTGGAAAAGAACATTTGTAGCACAATAATATTTTTACTCTAAACTAACTTCAAATTTTTTTCTGCAACTCAATTTAGCACCACTAGGCCTCACTCAAAAGTTATAGGTTTCTTTTTAGAGTAGTCCTTGAGAAAAGGCTTATTTGTGAAATGGTAAAAAGGTTGCAAAATACTCCAGGCCTTAGACTGATACTAGCTTCTGTCCAGATGATTATGTATTAATATGAGGTTGGAATAAAATAAGTTTTTGTAAATAATGAAGACCGTGGTATCTAAATTTAACAACTAATACAATTTAAAATTCAACGGATAACAACTAAACTGGATTGCTAATACAGTGAGATAAGACTAAACAAGAATGCTACTAATCTACTTGAAGTAAAGTGAATAGAGTTAAATTAAAATGCCATTATCAAACTTGAAATGTAGTGACAGAGCTAAACTAAATGAAATCATCCTCCGGAGTGTTATGACTAAACTAACATGCAGCTAGTCTATTGGAATTCTACAGCCCATCTTGTTCAATGTGAATGATATTTTGGAAGAGTTTGTAAAAACAATTCTGGCTGTATTATTCAATGCAATTGAACATAAACATAAGATTTGAAAGCAAATACAATTAAAATCTAAGATACTACAGTTTTTTCTTATTCATTGTTAATGATATTTTGGAAGAGTTCGTAGGAGTAAGACCGGCTGTGACACTTAGTGTAAACAAGCATAAATCATAAAATTCGAAAGGAAATGCAACTAAAACCTACAACACCACAGCTATGCCTTATTCATTGTGATGATATTTTGGAAGAGTTTATAAGAGTAAGTCTAGCTGTGATGATCAATGTAAACAAGCATGAAACATAAACTTCAGAAACGTGCTTAAGCTAGAAATGAAAAACAAGACTAAAATACTTATATAAACCGTATAAACAAGGCTGCTCAGGAGGCAGGGGCCCTATACCACCGGAGTAGCACACAAAATATACTTCAAGATTGACTCAGTGCTTTCAATAAAGTGATACTTCTTGCATTAGAGAGAAATTACTTCAAAACAGAGTGTTTTCGTACTTCTGAAATCTAGCAATCAACCACAAAATCTAACCTTGTCCCTCGGTTTCCCGAGCTATATTTGTAACAAATTTACATAACTGTTTTGAGATAACCTAGGGATAATTTTCTTTCCAAATAAAAACCAAACTAGGACTCTGATGGTGGTCACGTAATAGAATTAATGACATCTGGACTGTCCTTGTCCTATTAGGAGTCTCCCTCCTAGTTTGAGTTCCCATGTACATAACCGCCTACAGAATTCCGTTCAAGCTTCGTGGAGAGCAAAAAATGATGATGGAATGATGTGGAATATGCCCATATGTGTTTTTCTCCAAGATGACACCTGGAACCTGCGTAGACATGAAGACAGCTGCAGAATCGACAACTAGCTACAGAATGTCTGCATTCGGTAGCTAGATCTAGTTCAAAAAGTACTACAATGACAAAATCATAAAAACATAGCAAGTTAGTCATGATATTCATTCTTAAAGAAATTTTAACTAATTCTACTGATCATTTGAGCCTGTGATTAATAATGGACAAAGGAAATGGAGTGGAATGTGGTGGAAGAAAGAACATTTTTGGAGCTCAACACCTTAAACTCAAGAAACTTAGAGAATGTATGATATTTCTTCTGCATGAAGAAGATCCAACACTTACAAGAAAATTCATCAACAAATATTACATAGTACTTATGTTTTTCTATCGAAGCAACAAAGAATGGTCCACACACGTCTGTGTGAACTCTCTCAAGGATCCCCGGAGCTCGGTTCTCCTTCTCATGAAAGGTGGCCTTTACATATTTTCCCATAGTACATCCCTTGCATGTGTCTGACTGTGCAAGTGTACCCCTTGGAAGACCAGTAGAAATTTGTTGCATGAATTTCAAGGCTCCATGGTGAAGATGGCCCAATCTCCTATGCCATAATTCACCCTCATCCTAGCTCACCATTTGATCTGCCTTGCCCAACATTTCTGCGTAGTCATCTACCTCCAGCTTGTAGAGATTATTCACTCGAATCCCTATCCTCTTGGCTTGTCCTATTGTTTTGTGTCGAAGGAAGGCTTTTCCTTCACTAAAAATGTTGTGAAACCAGCTCCAAAAATAGAATAAAATAGATATCAACGCCTTAGAAATAAGCCACTTCGAGGGGGCAACCTCCAATACATTACATGAAAGAAAAATTCTTGGATGATACAAATTACAAAACCTCCTTTCTATATATAGGAGTCCATGGGGCCACCATGTAATCCTAGTGGGGCCACAATGTAATCCTAGCCGACCTAACAATAATAATTTAAGGGCACAATAATAACAATATGGGGGTTACAGGGGTACAATAATAACAATAAGGGGGTTACACTAACAACAATAAGGGACTATACTAGTAATATAGGGACCTAACATGCTCCTCTCCTTCAAAAAGGTGTTGTCCTCAATGCTTGAGTAGCTCTGGGTGCTTCTGTATAAAATTCTCATCCTCCCATGTAGAATCTTCAGTGGGTAAGTTCTTCCACTTGATGAGATACTCTGAAATTGATCGATTCCGTAGTTGTCGAGTTCTTGTTTCCGTGACCGCTTTCGGTTCCAATATGATTTTTCCTTCCTCATCAAGTTCTGGAAATATTGTTTGAACTGGAAGATTTTCACCTATAACCTTCTTTAAGCATGAAACATGGAAAACTGGATGCATTCGTGAAGAAGCAGGAAGCTCCAATTTGTATGCCATAGTACCAATCTTTTGCAACACCTTGTAAGGACCATAGTACTTTGGCGATAATTTATTATCCTTCTTAGCTTGCTTGAGGGACATTTGTTTGTATGGTTGTAGCCGTAAAAATACCCAATCTCCTACATCAAAACTTCTTTCACTGCGATGTTGATCTGCCTGTTGTTTCATTCGATTTTGTGCCAAATTCAGGTTATCCTTTAAGAGTTGGAGAACTTCTTGCTGATGCTCGATGTGATCTTCCACTGCTTAAACCTTCAAATTTTCCCTTAAAGATGATGTGATGTATGGTGGATGATATCCATAAAGTGCCATAAATGGGGTCATTTTTGCTGCAGTATGGAAGGAAGTGTTATACCACCATTCAGCAAGAGGTAACCACTTGACCCATCGTGTTTGTTTATCAGATACAAAACAACGAAGATATCCTTCCAAACATTTATTTACTATCTCAGTTTGACCATCAGATTGAGGATGATAAGATGATTTATGAGCTAATTGAGTACCCAAACAAGAAAATAACTCCGTCCAAAAATTTCCAGTAAAAATGGGATCTCTGTCGCTCACAATAACCCTTGGGTTTCCATGTAGCTTTTGAATTGTGTCCAAAAATGTAGTAGCAAATGTACTTGCTTTAAATGGATGAGATAATGCACAAAAGTGTGCATACATGGTAATTCTATCAACTACCACCATGATTGATTAGGAGATCAAGTCTCTTGTAGAAAAATGCTCAAAAATGAAGTTGCTCAGAATTGGTCCAAACCAGATCGACTGGAAAGAGCTCGGAAAGACGATCGTGTAGACGCAAACGGCACTGAAAACCGACGCCGTATGCAGAAGATATTCAGCTTTAAAGTTCGCCAATTTCAATTAAAAAATGCCAAAATTTGACTTTATGAAAATTATTTTTATTAAAAAAAGAATATTCCACAGAATATTTTGGGAATATTTCGTGGAATATTCGACAAAATATTTTGAGGAATATTCCAGTGGCATCCAATTACAGGGCGCCACGTGGCCAGCCCGGAGGCCGCCACATGGCCCCAAGGTTGAACGAAAATGGCACATCAAAAGTTTTGTCGCACGTGGCAGGAATCGAACGCGGGTTGACGGGATAACAATGGAGTGGCCTGACAGTTAGGCCCGCGCGGTGGTTCTTGTAAACCATTGGCGCGAAGTTGTATTTAAGGTTTGAATAGGTTTGGGCGGGGCCCGAAAGGGGGCCAGCCCCCTCCACATAGAACCCACAGCACGGAACCACAACACAATACAGTTGGCGCGCAAATAACTCCGACAGTTATGTTATATTTATTGTAACCGGTTGGCATGTGAACGGGGCGGCAGTTCCGGCGGTTTGTTCATTGCGGTTTTTAAAAACCGTTTGTTTTAACATTTTACGGCGGGTTGGATGGTGGTGCATGTAACCACATCCACCCAAAATTTAATATAACCTCCTATTTAAATTGGAGTGCGCCGCCAAATTTGGGGTCATTTCCATTTTTAACTGGAGTTAACTCCAGTTCTCCACATTTAGTGGAGTTTTTCTAGGCCAAACTGGAAGTTGGAGTAAAAGAGCCATAACTTTGGCTAGGAAAAGCCTTTTGATATGAATTTTTTTTTTATTCTGGGGTATTGGATCATTTTGGAGCTGTTGGGAGTGTTTGCAGAGCCATCAGGGTGCTCTAACAGAGAATTTACCAGCGTTTTTGGTCGTGGAGCCACCAGGGCCTAAGGAAAGAAGAGCTGTTTTGGACTATTTTCATCCAATGGAGGTGTTTGTTTAGTCATTTTATACTAATTTGAGCCTTCTGAATCTTAATTTGTAGTGTATTTTTCCATTTGAGGCTTCTATACAGTTGTATTCACATTTTGAGCATTTAATCAAAGAGGAAAAAGCCTAATTAGAGGCTTTTGGACCCAGCGGAGGTAGCCCAAGAGAGGGGTGAACCACTTAAACAATTATTTGTTGTCATACTGTATAATTTTGCTGCATATTTTCAGATTCTGCTCCTTTAAATAGTAAATTTTTATAAGAAAACTTTTCCCAAGCAGGTTTAAACAGTGAACAAAACTTATTAGTTCATCTTCAAACCATTATACTTCATTTGCAGAATATGTATACTTGCCTATTCACACATTAAAGCTGGATCAATGAATACTTTGCACTTAAAAAAAATACTTTCATTGATCGGATCTCAGTGATTACATTTTATTTCTTTAGGCAGAGTCTGTAGAAGGGCCAGGTAGCCTCCAGATTCATCCTTTCTTTGAAAGGTGAAATATCCGGTAAATGCCCCTACAGTCAATCTTTGTATGAGAAATACTTTGTTCTCACAATTTCAGATCAGGTTGGTATCTATGCTCAAGGTTTTGCTTAATATTTTGTGAAATTTGTGCAAGTAAATTGTATTATTCTGCAAAATTTGATGCTTACTAGGCTGAAATTGCAAAGAGGGGAAGGTAAATTGGTTAGAGAACAAGTTAATCCTCAACCAAGGAGGGCTAGAGTGCCATTACATCCACCTTCCATTTCATCCTCATTAGCCTTAGAATCAGCCACAAACATGCCTTCCAGAGAAGGAGAAGTACATGAGGAAATGGATCCCAAGGAAGAAGAAAGAGTCTTTAGAAAAGCTTTCTTGGACTTGACTGAGATGGTTAGGATCCTATACCAGGAGAGAAATGATAGGATTGCTAGAGAAGGGTCTAGAAACCAAAGAGAAGAAGGAGATTCTTCAGGAGGAAAGAAATACAAAGATGAGTCTAAGAAAGGGAATGGAGGAAATGGTGATCCACCATCTCCATCATCATCCTCATCCTCCACATCATCCTCTTCAACTTCTGAAAATCAATCACAAAAAACAAAAACATCTCTTAAAAATCCTTTGTTAAAGCTTGATGTGAAGTTTGAGTTGCCGATGTTTAATGGTGATGTGAATGCAGAAAAATTGGATAACTGGATTAGACAGCTGGAAGTCTATCTAAGAATTCAGAATTTGCATGATAATGACACAAAAATCCAATTAGCCTCTTTGAGAATGGATGGAGCAGCTTTGGTTTGGTGGGAAGCCAAGACTAGAGAGGAGATTAAAAAGCATGGTAAGATAACTCTAACATGGAATGAGTTTATTACAGCCATTAAGAAACAGTTTTAACCTCTTGCTCATATTCAGAAAGAAATCATGAATTGGCAAAATTTTAGGCAACTTAAGGGTCAAAATGTGCAAGATTATACCCAAGAGTTTAGAAGGAGAGCACTTCTACTTGGAGTAGACTTACAAAGTCAAGACACCTTGTTGAAATACATAGGAGGTTTGCACAGTTACCTTAAACATACTATCCTAATGTTCAATCCTACCATCTTAGATGAAGTCTGTGTGCAGGCTACACATTTAGAAGCTAGAGGAAAGAATACTTTTGATGAGGGTAGAAAAAAGACTTTCAAAGGAAATAACAAAGAGAAAAACAAAGGAAAAGGCAAGAAAAATGCATCTATCAAACAAGAGGGTGAAAAGGTCATTTGTAAACATTGTTCAAAGAGTGGCCATGAAGAGAAAAACTGTTGGAAACTTCATCCTGAAAAAAGAAACCAGTTTAACAAAAACAAGGGAAAGAAGAAAAATGCAGCTACTACAACTACATCACAAGATTTAGGTGATGATTCAGGTGACGAAACAAAAATTGCAGCCATGGGTTTGAAAAGTTTGAAAGGGAAGGAAATTGAAACTCAAGCAAGTGCTAGTTTTTCAAACTGTCATACACAAGCTCCTAATGAGGAAGAAAGAATTGAACTGTTCCATGTGAGGGTAGTCTCAAAACATACCAAAATTGACACACTATTTGACAGTGGGTCACAAGCTAACCTCATATCTGAAGATTTGGTCAAGCAGCTTAAACTTGAGACCATTCCACATCCGAAGCCTTATCCACTTGGATGGATATGCAAGGATGCCAACTTGCAAGTCTCAAGGAAGTGCATATTGCGCTTTGCAATAATTGCACACTTTATTGACACAGTTGAACTTGATGTGGTTCCACTTGATATATCTGGTATTGTTTTGGGAAGTCCTTACTTGTTTGACAGGAAAGCGATCTTCTATCGCCATGAAAACAAATATCATCTTTTCAAAGATGGCAAGGAGTTTATTGTCAGAGCTCATCGCAAGAAGACAAATGTTGCAATGGTAAATGCAGGACAGGTAAAAAGGCTAGTCAATTCAAGAAAGAGTTGTGTACTTCTTATGGTCAAGCCAAAGGTTGATGTGAATCATGATTCGTTTGAAAATTGTGATGCAAAGCTTAAATCTGATTTATATGATGTCGTTGATGCACATCATGAGATGTTTTAGGAACCAACAGGTTTGCCTCCTAAAAGGGAGATTCAGCATGAAATCCATTTACATCCAGATTGACCTCTTCCTAACATAGGCATGTATCACATGTCTGTTATGGAGAATGCTGAAATAAAGAAGCATATTAAAGAGTTGTTGGACAAGGGTTTCATAAGGCCAAGCACTTTTCCATGTGGGTCACCGATAGTGTTGATTCCGAAGAAAGATGGAACTTGGCGTATGTGTGTTGACTTCAGAGCTTTAAACAAGATAACGGTAAAGAATCGTTACCCACTTCCAAGAATAGATGATTTGTTAGATCAGCTGAAAGATGCAAGATATTTCACTAAGTTAGACTTAAGAAGTGGTTATCATCAAGTAAGAATTGAAGAAAGAGACATTTGGAAGACAACTTTTAAAACCAAACAAGGACTCTTTGAGTGGCTTGTGATGCCATTTGGTTTATGCAATGCACCTGCAACTTTCATGCGGGTAATGGATGATGTCTTACTTCATTTTCTTGATGATTTTGTTATTTTCTACTTAGATGACATCTTGATTTTCAGCAAGACAAGAGAAGATCATGTCATGCATGTCAGTAAAGTACTTGATGTTTTGAAGAAAAATCAGTTATTTCTTAAGATGTCAAAGTGTGAATTTGGAAAGACTTCTTTGGTTTATTTGGGACACATAGTAGGTGGAGGCGCTTTGAGAATTGATCCTTCCAAAGTAGAAGCTATTTTGAATTGGTCTACTCCCAAGTCCATTACAGAGGTAAGAAGTTTTTTGGGTGCAGCTCAGTATTGGAGAAAGTTTATTGCTAACTTTTCTGCCATAGCAGCTCCTATGCATGCAGTGACAAGTGTGAAGCGTGCTTTCCAATGGGGAAGTAAGCAACAAAAAGCTTTCGAATATTTGAAAGAAAAGATCAGTTCAGCTCCGGTTCTTGCATTACCAGATTTGAGACAGCCATTCGAGATTCAGACAGATGCTAGTGATTATGCCATGGGTGCAGTTCTCTTACAGCATGGTAAGCCTATCGCTTTTCATTCTGAGACATTTAATGGTGTTGTTGTGAATTATCCTACATATGATAAGGAGTTGTATGCGTTGGTACAAAGTGTCAAAAAGTGGAAGCACTATTTGATGGGCAAAGAAAAAATTGTGCATACCGACCATCAGCCTTTACAGTATTTGCAGTCGCAAAGTAAATTGCAGCAGTCACGACATTTCAGATGGATGGATTTCCTACAACAATTCCACTTGGTAATAAGGTACAAGAAAGGTATTAACAATAAAGTTGTTGATATGCTTTCAAGGCCTATTATTAGTGCTAGTATTTTGCTTAAGAATGATTCTATTGTGCATGAAAGCTACATAGAACAGTATGCATCAGATGAAGATTTTAAAGAGGTATATGCTAACTTGAGTAAAGGGAATCATGTTGAGGAGAATGACTATCATTTGCATAAAAATTTTCTGTTTCATTTGGGAAAGTTATGTATACCACAGGGAGAGAGATTAAGCATGATGAGAGAAGCTCATTCTTCTCTTATTTCTGGTCATTTCGGTGTAAGAAAAACTGTGGCACATCTGCAGAGGTATTGTTATTGGCCTCGCATGGTAGATAGTGTTACAGGTTTCATTAGAGGCCATTCATTATGTGCTACAAGCAAGCCTAGCAATAGGAAGCTTGGATTGTATACGCCATTGCCGGTACCTTCTAGACCATGGGAAAGTGTTTGTATGGATTTTGTTGGGGGATTACCATTATCTAGAAAACAACATGATTATCTTTTTGTAGCAGTTGATCGTTTCAGCAAGATGTGTATTCTTATGCCATGTAAGAAAACTATAACTGCTGAAAAAACTGCTGATTTATATTTTCAACATGTATGGGTTCATAATGGCTTGCCTACTTCTATTGTTAGTGACAGGGATTCCAGATTTATTGGGAATTTTTGGTCCAATCTATGGAAGATGATGGACACCAAGTTGAAGAAGAGTACTGCTTTCCATCCGCAAACAGATGGCCAAAAAGAGGTAGTGAACAAAACCATTTTGCATCTTTTGAGAGGGTATTGCAGCAAGCATCCCAAGCTTTGGGATGAGAATTTGCATTACATTCAGCATGCTTACAACCGGGCCAAACACTCTTCTACAAATACTTCGCCATTTGAAGCTTGTTTTGGATATTTTCCTAAGTCACCATTAGAATTCATTCTTGATAAGGATATTTCCATTGATGGGCATAATGACATTGACAAAGCTCGCATGTTCATTGAAAGAATTCAGCTCATTCATCAGCAAGTTCAAGAACAGCTTGAAAAGAGTCAAGGCAAGTACAAAGAAAGACATGACAAACATAGAATTGATCACAAGTTTCAGGAAGGAGATGAGGTATGGTTGCATATATGTAAGGATAGAATGCAAGGAGAAGGTAAAAACTTGAAGCCTATTCATTATGGTCCATTCAAAATCCTTAAACAAGTTGGAAATAATGCTTTTCAACTAGATTTGCCTTCATACATGCAAATGTATTCCGTTGTTAATGTGGAAAATTTACGTTTGTATGAACCTCCTCTTATTGATGATTCTGAAAATCATGTTCAGCTACCATCCATAGAAGATTTCTCGCCAGAATTTTTGGATGAGTTGAAAGAAGATGCAATCCTTGACAAAAGGACACGCACTTCAAGGAGGGGAGATGTTGATTATCTAAGAGTTGGTTTAAAAGGCAGTAAACCAAGCAAAGCAAAGTGGATGGAGTTGGAACAGGTGAGGAGGCTGTATCCTCACCTTCTTAACAGGTAATTGAAAGCTTTTGAGGGTCCAAAAGCTTCCCATTTGGGAGGTATGATCAGGAGATCAAGTCTCTTGTAGAAAAATGCTCAAACATGAAGTTTCTCAAAATTGGTAAGAACTAGATCGACTGGAAAGAGCTCGGAAAGACGATCCTGTAGACGTGAACGACACTAAAAACCGACGCCGTATGCAGAAGATATTCAGCTTTAAAGTTCGCCAATTTCAATTAAAAAATGCCAAAAGTTGACTTTATGAAAATTATTTTTATTAAAAAAAGAATATTCCACAGAATATTCTGGGAATATTCTGTGGAATATTCTGTATAATATTCTGAGGAATATTCCAATGGCATCCAATTATAGGGCGCCATGTGGCCAGCCCGGAGGCCGCCACGTGGCCCCAAGGTTGAACAAAATTGGCACATCAAAAGTTTTGTTGCACACGGCAGGAATCGAACGCGGGTCGACGGGATAACAATGGAGTGGCCTGACCGTTAGGCCAGCGTGATGGTTCTTGTAAACCATTGGCGCGAAGTTGTATTTAAGGTTTGAATAGGTTTGGGCGGGGCCCGAAAGGGGGCCAGCCCCATCCGCATACAACCCACAGCACAGAACCACAGCACAGAACCACAGCACAATACAGTTGGCGCGCAAATAACTCCGACAGTTATGTTATATTTATTGTAACTGGTTGGCATGTGAACGGGGCGGCAGTTCCGGCGGTTTGTTCATTGCGGTTTTTAAAAACCGTTTGTTTTAACATTTTACGGCGGGTTGGACGGTGGTGCATGTAACCACATCCACCCAAAATTTAATATAACCGCCCGTTTAAATTGGAGCGCGCCGCCAAATATGGGGTCATTGCCATTTTTAACTGGAGTTAACTCCAATTCTCCACATTTAGTGGAGTTTTGCTAGGCCAAACTGGTAGTTGGAGTAAAAGAGCCATAACTTTGGCTAGGAAAAGCCTTTTGATACGAATTTTTTTTTGATTCTGGGTATTGGATCATTTTGGAGCTATTGGGAGTGTTTTCAAAGCCATCAGGGCGCTCTAACAGAGAATTTACCAGCGTTTTTGGTCGTGGAGCCACCAGGGCCTAAGGAAAGAAGAGCAGTTTTGGACTATCTTCATCCAATGGAGGTGTTTGTTTAGTCATTTTATACTGATTTGAGACTTCTGAATATTAATTTGCAGTGTATTTTTCCATTTGAGGCTTCTATACAGTTGTATTCACATTTTGAGCATTTAATCAAAGAGGAAAAAACCTAATTAGAGGCTTTTGGACCCAGCGGAGGTAGCCCAAGAGAGGGGTGAACCGCTTAAACAATTATTTGCTGTCATACTGTATAATTTTGCTGCATATTTTCAGATTCTGCTCCTTTAAACAATATTTTTTTATAAGAAAACTTTTCCCAAGCAGGTTTAAACAGTGAACAAAACTTATTAGTTCATCTTCAAACCATTATACTTTATTTGCAGAATATGTATACTTGCCTATTCACACATTAAAGCTGGATCAATGAATACTTTGCACTTAAAACAAATACTTTCATTTATCGAATCTCGGTGATTACATTTTATTTCTTTAGGCAGAGTCTGTAGAAGGGCCAGGTAGCCTCCGGATTCATCCTTTCTTTGAAAGGTGAAATATCCGGTAAATGCCCCTACAGTCAATCTCTGTATGAGAAATACTTTGTTCTCACAATTTCAGATCAATGATGACACTCTTTCCTTCAGACTTAGGTAAACCTGTGATAAAATCCATTGAAATATCCTCCCAACGTTGACTTGGAATGGATAAAGGTTGTAGAAGTCCCGGGGTCTTAATTGTCTCAACTTTATTCTACTGGAAAACCAAACATTCCGCCACAAACTTTTGAATATCAGATTTAAGGCCATCCCAAAAAAATTCTTTCTTCACCCTGTGGTAAGTTTTTAAAAATCCTGAGTGTCCTCCTAAAGGAGAAGTGTGCAATTCCAAAGGAATATTTTGTTTTAGTTGGGAATTCTTACAAAGATATAAGCGATCTTTGTACCATAAGGAATCATTTTTCCAACTAAATGTATCAGATGTACTAGGATCTTGCTGCAACTTTTGAATGAGTGTCCACACTTCTTCATCCTTCTTCCATTCATCCCTTGCTTCGGTTATCCAATCTGGTTGGATAATAGAAATGGCGCAAAGCAATGCTTCCACCTCTTCATTCTTTCTTGAGAGTGCATCTGCAACAACATTTAGCTTCCCTTTTTTGTAGATTATTTCAAAGTCATAACCCAACATCTTCGTGACCCATTTTTGCTGTTCTTCTAGAGATAGTCTTTGTTCCAAAAATTGTTTAAGACTATCATGATCAGTTTTTACCTTGAAGTGTCTTCCCATTAGGTAACTTTGCCATTTCTTTAGTGCATGCAGTATTGCTAACATTTCCTTCTCATAAATAGGTTTCTGTAAATACTTTCCTTTGATTGGACGACTTTCAAAAGAAATGGGTCTTCCTTCCTGCATTAAAACTACACCAATTCCATTTTCTGAGGCATCACATTCCACAATAAAGGTTTTTGTGAAGTCTGGCGTAGCTAAGACCGGTGCTAGGCACATTCCCTCTTTAAGATGTTCAAAGGCCTTAGTTGCTTCAGGAGTCCATGAAAATGCATCTTTCTACAATAATGTTGTTAGAGGTGCTGCTATTCTCCCATAATTCTTAACAAACTTGCAATAATACCCTGTTAACCCGAGAAATCCTCGCAACTACTTTATGGTTGTGGGGACTTTCCATTCCTTAATGGCTTTAATTTTGTTAGAGTCTACCTTAACACCCTCGTGAGATACAATATGACCCAGATATTCCACCTCTTGTACTCCAAAGAAACATTTGGATGCTTTTGCATATAATTGTTTCTCCTGCAATAGTTTGAGCACCCTGTAAACATGTTGAACATGATCCTTCCAAGACCTACTGTAGATTAGTATATCATCAAAAAATACTAGCACAAATTTTCTAAGGGTTTTAAAATGGAATTCATCAACCCTTGAAATGTTGAAGGTGCATTGGTAAGGCAAAAAGGCATGACCAAAAATTCATAATGACCCTCATGAGTTCGAAATTCTGTTTTCAGAATATCTTCAGTCTTCATTATAATTTGATGATATCCTGAACGAAGATCCAACTTGGTAAAATAAATTTCTCCATGTAATTCATCCAATAATTCATCAATCACAGGAATGGGAAATTTATCTTTAATGGTGAGCTTATTAAGCTCACTATAAGCCGGACACATGCACCATGATCCATCCTTCTTGTGTACCAATACTACAGGAGTAGAGAAAGAACTTTGACTAGGTTGAACTATACCCACCTCTAACATTTCTGCAATCATACGTCCAATTTCGCTCTTTTGGACATAAGGATATCTATAAGGCCTCATATTTGGAGGAACACTTCCTAGAATCAAATGAATAGCATGATCATGATCACGAATAGGTGGGATTCCTTTGGGAGTTTCAAACACCTTGGAATGATTGTCCAAGACTTTTTGGAGATCTCCAGAAATAGATGATTTTGATGTTGGAACTTCTAGTGAGCATAGTTGTGCAATTACGCCTCATTTTTCTTTCTTTAGAAGCTTTGTCATGACATTAGAGCTTATTATCTTTCCCAGATTCCCTGCAATACCCCATAATTCAACTTCCTTTCCTTCTAAAAAAAATTTCAAGAAAATTTCTTGAAAATTAAAAGATACCGTCCCCAAAGATTGTAACCATTGTACTCCTAGTACAACATTAGCACCTCCCATAGGAATGAAAAGCGTTGGACTATTCAATACATATTCCCCCATGGTTAGCTTGATATTATGGCATTTTACAGAGAAATTTATAGTTCCTCCATTTGCAACCACCACTTGAAATTCTGGTGTTGGGTATAGGAAACAATTCAATTCCTTGGCTACCTTACAATGAATAAAATTATGGGTGCTACCTGAATTATGGGTGCTACCTGAAGTGAGTGGTAGGCTTCCTTGTCACCATAATTTTACATTCAAATTTTCTTGCCAACCTGAATGCCTTCTCCAATGAATCAGGTTCATGTTGGATGTTATCCTTTAAAGTACCTATGAAGAGATCAATCCTGTGTTCCTCTGAAAGATCAGTTACCCTTATATTCAATTTTTGGAAGTCCTCAATGTGCTCCCCCACTAAACACTTTTGTTTGAGATTTATCAATTGGTTAAAGAAAGTGTTTCTCTTTGTATCCTCATAATGTGCTATCATTTCCTCCGTAAAAATTGACCAAGTGACAATTTTTTTACGGGAGCAAAGCCATCAATACCATACAAATGTATTTTGTTCTAAATGTAAAGTTGCAATGCGTACCTTTTGTGTGTTTTTCACATTATTAAGATCAAAATATTGCTCCATCTGTAGTATCCATGTTACAAGATCCTTTCCATCAAAATTCCTCATATCCATTTTTGGAATATGGTGGTTCTTCCCTCCAACATTAGAGTTTATGAAATCACGATTAACATTTATTTTGTTCTCATCATGAGTTTCCTCTACTATCTTTTCACCATTAGGAAACATTTCTTGTATCAACTTTGTCAAACCTTCCATGTCTACTTTTAGATCATTCTTCATGTTTTCCATCTTAGCTTCCATGTCATCCATCTTAGATTCCATGCTAGCTTCCATGTCATCCATCTTAGCTACCATGTCATTCTTCAAATCATCCATCATATATTCCACGCCTTTCCTCAAACCATCCATCTTAGTTTCCACACCTTTATTCAAAACTTCCATATCATTTTTTGTTGCTCTTTGCGAGAGCGAAATTTGTTGCACTTGCTCTTGTAATTTTGATATGTCATGTTGCCATTCTTCGTCTTCATGAGTCATATTAGAACCTTCTAAAGGCTTAATGGGTGTTGAATTCTTTTTAGGGGCCATTTGAGAATCCAATACTGATATCTATTCTACAATATTCCCTTGGAATCAATTCAACTTGATTCTTCAAACAAGACTTATACAATTCAGAAAAAAATACACACCTTTTACTTGCTTTTGAGGAGCTCGATATTGAAATCAACTTATCTCTATACTTGTAGATCCTCAATATCTGAAATTTGGCCCTATGGTAGTCCTCTGAAGCCTCTTTCAAATTCCACAGGTCTGAATTTATTTGGATTCTTCAAGGCAAAGTTATGTCCAATCTCCCACAATGACCTAATTATGGACTGGTTCAGTAGAGTGAACTTGTATGACTTGCCATGTGCCACTGTTTCCTCCTTTGGCTCTGAAATTTGTATACAGGAAACTACAGTCCATGTAATTCCAGTCACTTTTATAGCATTCTAATCTGATGCTCAGAGAGAGAGTTATGAAGATTTTCCCACGATCACCTCTTTGAGATGAAATTTTGGGGACTAAAAAAGACCTAACTTCCACAGATCATATCTCCCAAAATATTGCGAACCAAGCTCTGAAATTTTGCGACGATGTTCCACAGGATTTACGCTTTGCGCTCTAATAATTTCAGCTTTTGTACCTTTGTAGAAAAAAATTTATAGCAAAAATTTTGCGATGACCTATTTAAGTGAAATTCAGGAGCCTGCAAAAATCCCTAACTTCCATAGATCATATATCCGAAAATGTTGCGAACCAAGCTCTAAAATTTTGTGATGATGTTCTTCAAGATTTTGACTTTGCACTCTAAAAATTTCAGCTTTTGAACCTTCGTAGAAATTTTTTTATAGCAAATATGCCATGATGACTTGTTTGGAGCAGCGAAACCCTAGAATCCAAAGCTCTAATACCAAATGTTGTGAAACCAACTACAAAAATAGAAGAAAAGAGATATCAATGCCTTAGAAATAAGCCACTTCAAGGGGGAAACCTCCAATACATTACATGAATGAACAATTCTTGGATGATACAAATTACAAAACCTCCTTTCTATATATAGGAGTCCATGGGGCCACAATGTAATCCTAGCCGACCTAACAATAATAATTTAAGGGCACAATAATAAAAATATGGGGGTTACAAGGGTACAATAATAACAATAAGGGGCTTACACTAACAAAAATAAGGGACTATACTAGTAATATAGGGACCTAACAAAAAGCAACACCATAGCCTCTATCCTCCAACATTGCGACTAAGACTAAATTTTTCTTCAAACCTGGTACATGCATTACATATTTTAATTGAAAGGGTTTACCTGACTGCCTCTGGAAGGTAATGGTACCTATCCCAGTAGTACTGTACCACTCGTCATCACCCATTTCAATATGCATATTGAGATCCTTCTCCTCCAAGTCACTAAAAAGTTCCTTG
This sequence comes from Pinus albicaulis, assembly GCA_034641835.2. Lineage (NCBI taxonomy): Eukaryota > Viridiplantae > Streptophyta > Pinopsida > Pinales > Pinaceae > Pinus > Pinus albicaulis. The sequence continues at coordinate 1,833,210,085 of CM076575.1, read as the reverse complement.
TCTCCTGTCATGTGAAATGAAGCGCCACTATCCAAAATACCACACAGATCCCAATGAACTTGACACCATGCATGCGATCAATGAGAAGTCAAGCTTAAGTTGAAAATCCTCCAGCCTTCTTGTTCTTCTTCTTTTGTGGAAAGTTAGTAGAAAAATTCTCTTGTTCGTGACAGTGAAAACACTTCACCTTGGACATGTCCTGCTTCTTTCCATTCTTGGACTCAGATTTGGACTGGAATTTCTTCTCCTTCCCCTTCTTCGCCTTGGCAGCCAAAGCACAATCCTCTTCATCTTCATTCTTAGATGAAGATGCATCTCTAGTGTTCCATCTGAACTCCTCCTGCACAAAATCTGATTACAGTCGTTCCCAATCTTGCAATTTTTCCCTTCCATTAACAGAGTCTTAATAATTGTGCCAACTCTTGGGAAGTCCTAAGAGAGCCAAACTCACCAAATAATCTTCAGCGACTGTTATACCAATGCTCCCCAGTTCATCTTGAAATTGGACAAATTTTTTTAGATATTTTGGTATGGAGTCACCCTTATCCATCTTGATCTTCCTGAGTTTATCTTTGAGTGCCAATTTTCTATGGTCTCTGCTACTCTGGAATAGACCCGTCAAATCCTTCCACATTGCATATGGTGTGGATTTCTCATGGAGGCTTGAGACAATGTGTTAGGTCCCCATATTACTAGTGTAGTCCCTTATTGTTATTAGTGTAGCCCCCTTATTCTTATTGTTGTACCCCTGTAACCCCCATATTGTTATTATTGTTCCCTTACATTATTATTGTTAGGTCAGATAGGATTATATTGTGACCCCATGCACCCCTATATATAGAAGGAGGATGGACCCCTATATATAGAAGGAGTTTTTTTCATTTGTATCAGCCAAGAATTTCTCATTTATGTAATCTATTGTAAGTTTCCCCCTCAAAGTGGCTGATTTCTAAGGCATTGATCTCTCTTTTCTTCTATTTTTGGAGTTGGTTTCATAACATTTGGTATCAGAGCTTTGGATTCTAGGGTGTTGCTTCTCCAAACATGTCATCGTGGAATTTTCTCTATAAATTTTTGTCTACGAAGGTTCAGAAGCTAAAATTATTATAGAGTGAAGCAAAAATCCCGAGGAACTTCGGGTACAAATTTCAGATCTTGGTTCGCAATATTTTCGGAGATATGATTTGGTGAAGTTAGGATTTTTTCAAGCTCTCGAATTTCACCTAAACATGTCATCGCAGAATTTTCGCTATAACTTTTTTTCTACGAAGGTTCAGAAGCTGAAATTTTTATAGAGAGAATAAAAATCCTAAGGAACATCCTATAAAAATTTCAGATCTTTCTTCACAATATTGTTGGAGATATTATCTTTGGAAGTTAGGGTTTTTTTAGGCTCCTGAATTTCATCTCAAAGAGGTGAACTTGGGAAAATCGTCACAACTCTCTCTCTCTAAGCATCAGATTGGAATTCTATAAAAATTGGATGCAAGTACACAAATTGTAGTTTCCTGTTTATCAATTTTAGAGCCGAAGGAGGAAACAACATGACGTGGCACACCATACAAGTGCACTCTACTGAACCAGTCCATAATTAGGTCATTGTGGGAGATTCGACATAACTTTGCCTTGAAGTATCCAAATCAGGTCAGACTTGTGGCATTCGAAAGAAGATTTAGAGGGATACTTCAGGACCAAATTTTAGATATTGAAGATCCACAATTACAGAGATAATTCAGTTTCAATATCAAGCTCCTCAAAATCAAGAAAAATGTGTGTATTTTTTTTCAAAATGCATAAGTCTTGTTTGAAAAATTAGTTTTAAGTGATTCCAAGGGCCTATTGAGCATAGTATTGGGTTCTAAAATTCCCCCTAAAAATAATTCGACATCCATTAAGCCCTTAGAATACTCTACTATGACTCATGAAGATCAATATCTGCAACATGATATGTCAAAATTACAAGAGCAAGTGCACCAAATTTCGCTCTCGCAAAGAGCAGCAAAAAATGAAATGGAAGTTTTGAAGAAAGGAATGGAAGCGAAGATGGATGGTTTGAAGAAAGGCATGGAAGCTAAGATGGATGGCATGGAAGCTAAGATGAATGACGTGGAAGAAAAAATGAAAGACAACATGGAAAACATGAAGAATGATCTAAAAGCAGACATGGAAGGTTTGGCAAAGTTGATACAAGAAATATTTCCTAATGCCAAAAATATAGTAGAGGAAAATCATGATAAGAACAAAATAAATTTTAGTTGTGATTTCATAAACTCTAATGTTGGATGGAAGAACCACCATATTCCAAAGATGTGTAATATTCCCAATTAGTAGCAGCTAATTGGAAATATTAATTTTGATCAATTTTTCCATATATAATTAAATTATAAATAAAAGTGAGTAGAGAGGGGGCATAACTCACTTTAGAAATAAAATTTCACTCCCTAGTAGCACAATGTTGTAACTTAAGTGAACCAAGGGGGGAAAAAGTACCACGTAGGGACGGGGCCCACATGAACACTTGGAGAGACAGCGCAACTTGAGTTGGCAGCATGGGGGCCAAGGAAGCTACGTTGGATGAGAGGCCTAGGGTTTGAGAGAGAGAGGCGAACGTTATATAAGGAGGAGAGCCTCCTCATTTGGGGAATTCATTGTTGATGATATTGAGCTAGAAGTTTTGTCTTCTTGAGCACGTTGGCTGTTTAGCCTGTCTGCAGCACTGTTTAGTGCATTGAGTGTCTTAGGTTGGAGATCTCGCCCTTAGCTCCGGGGGACTTCGAGTGCCTGCTCGGGAAAGGTTATTTCTTTAGTATTTTGTGAGAGGTTTTTTTGTTTTGGTTTGCTGCGGAGATGGGCTTTCATAGAGACTGCGTAGTCACTGGGAGAGAGGACGCGGTCCATTTTGGAGGTGCTCTGGATCAGGATTTCTGCAGGAGATTTAGCCCAGATTTTGAGTAGAGGATCAGCCTTTGCCCGTGGGAGGATTTTGGTGGATTTTGAGGTGGTGTTTCAGTCATTCCCATTTAGCCTCTGCGCAGAGCCTTGGAGGCCAACGTAATTCCCCAAGGGGGTGTTTCCTGGTGATTTTCGGGGGTCGACCATTTTTTATATGGTTTCTAGGTTTTGTCGGGATTTGTGAGTAGAGGAGGATTGCAGATTTTCAGCTCATTTCGGCAAGGGGATCAGCCCCTAGTCTTCATTTCATTCCAGCGGTAGCAGCTACATAGCAGTTTTCCAGCAGCTGGGACGCAGTTTAGAGAGCAGTCATTTCCTATATATTCTGAGAGTATTTCTTCACTTTCCTTGAGCAAGATTAGGTGCCATCACTCTGATCACCTATTCTACTTCATTATATTTGTCATATTAATAAAATGGCATAGCATTTCCTCTCTATGTTTCTGGATGAGTTTCCGTATTTTCTTCTCTACTATTATATGTCTGCTGCACTGTTATTTTTATATATATTCTTGAGCATTATAGTTCTATACCACTTGGTGTGTTTATATTTCACTCTTAGACAAAGTATGGAAAGGGCCAGGTAGCCTCTGGATCTCATCCTCTTTTCAGAGGCGGAATATCTAGTAAATTCCCTCCCAGTCCATCTCTGGTTGGAGTTTGCCGTGTTTCAGAGATATCCCCGAAACGAGATATTATAGTGGTATCAGAGCATAGATATGGCTCAGCCTGTGGAGCTAGTAGTCTATGACACCGGAGGAGAAGCCCTACATCTGCTACAGAGGTAGGAAGTATAGAGATATTGAGCCTAGGTTGGAGAACACCTACGGAGAGGGGGATTGCGTTCGGGTGGTGGACGCAGAACAAGAGGAGCCTGTGGTAGACACAGAACAGGAGGAGCCTGTAGACATAGAGCAGGAGGAGCCAATGGCAGGTGATGATGATGCGAAGAGATTTGGGGAGATGCTCCTCAAATCAGTATAGGAGTTGTCAAGGCAGATTGAGGTAATGGGGCAGAGATTCATCATTGTGGAGGCTAGACAGCGTGAAACCACAAGGGGTTTCCAGATTGGCGAGGGATCAGGCACATCCCACCATTTTCCGGAGCATGATGCCACTCAACATATGGCATCACATACACCCACACGTTCCACTATGCCCACTTTTCTGGGTGCAGACACAGGGGCAGGAGCATAGCAGGAGCCAGAGCCTGGCCACATGGGTGATTATTTCGCTGAGTATCAGGCATATGGGTAGGAGTTTAGGGATTCCCTTCCATTCAGAGATTTTGTTCAGCACCAGCGGGATAGCAGACCCTGCAACTTTCACAGCGGGAACATGCACTCACATGACGGGGGCTTATAGCGAATAGTGGGCAGACTCCATTTATCGACATTTGACGGGTCATCCAAGCATTCGGAAAAAGCTTGTGTGGAGAAGTTGGATACCTCTTTCGAGCTTGACCGAGTATCGGAGGGGGAAACGATCAAAATGGTTACCTCGCACTTGCAGGATGAGGGCACACAAGATTGCAGGGAGTTCGAGGATACACCTAGCGTGACACAGGACTCACCCTCATTGGAGACCTCCTTGACCGTGTCGGTTGATATCGTAGTGGAGAAGGTAGAGCCTACCCCAGTAGAGCCATCCATTGAGGTGATGACCAGAGTCGTGTCCGATTCTTTGGGTGGTAGTAGCACACGACAGATGGGTAAGATGTCAGGAGATGTATCCACCTTCGATGAGGCACTAGCAGATACAGAGGTATTAGATGATGTTCGCAGATAGCAGTATCATCGGCTTCGGGCAGACCTTATAGTTTTGAAAGGGAAGGCGACGTCAGTACGGGAGGCCATTTTGTTGTAGGACAGGGAGCTGGAGGGCATAAGAGTGGCTTGTGCCGGGTCGGTGGCCAAGTTGGCCCGCATTGGGGAACGACTGGATTCCCTGATCGTACAACCAGAGGGCACGTTGGAGCGTCAGATCATTCCCCTTCAAGCATGCATGGACAAGACTAGCAACGTTTTTGGGACACCTCTTCCCATTGGGGAGAGAGAGACGGAGTCACCTAGTCAGATCTCATACGTTGACTTGGTTAGCAGGATGAGACAATCGGGGTTGCACAGGGTTCAGCGTCCACATGTTGAGGTTGGATGGCGAGAGATTTTGAGTTGGTACCCGGTGGAGTGGCCTATGGAGATGGTGGTGGACCCGGGTGTAGTTCAGCAGGAGTTCCCAGGTGCTGGGAATACAGGAACCCTAGATTGGCATTGGGATCTAGGCAGGATCACCTATCATTTCCCAAGCAGGTCGGTTGACTATGTCTTGGAGGGTACAGTTGTCCTAGCAGTAGAGCATGCACATCCACTAGGGGAGTTTGGGTCAGCTCCAGTGGCCAACCAGTTTATGGGCAGGCTCCCTAGGTTGTCTTGGTACGACACTTGTATGTGGGGTCACAGGGTGATCAACATACTTCAGCAGGAGCTTGTCGGAGGAGGTGGCATTTCCAGGCCACTAGATGGTGCCTTGTATGGAGCCAAGGATTCTTTACCTTTGTGTGGGGCACAGAGGTCACAGTAGAGTCGAGCAGTGGTGGTATCACTACTGACACATAGGGAGATTCACTTCTCAGACCCATCAGGGAGGGTTTGGAGTGATGATCCATTCTTCGGTGGATATAGCGTTGTGACAGGGGAGGTGATGATACCGATTGGGGGTGGTCTGACATGTAGAGACACAACTCTAGGCCATCACATCCAAGGATGTGTGGGAGCATTGAGCATTGAGCATTGGGCTACCGGTGGACATGGAGTTGCGTGGTGGTGTACTGTAGTGTGTGGGACTGCATTATGGAGTAGGAGTGTCCTACATCGCATTGAGGACACACGAGGAGTGACCTATGCCTTGACACAAACAAGGCATGAGATAGTACAGGGTGGTATAGCAGTAGTAGGGGGTACCCATCAGTGTACAGGGGTATGCCTCAATGTACAGTGGCATGTCAAGGGATACATGGATGATTGGTGGTATGCGAGGGCATACGGAGCTGTACAGCAGGGACTTAGAGTATTGCCTCCAGGGAGACTCACGGACAGGGACATCGGGCTTACCTTTAGGGGTAGTTCACCCAGGATCGATGGGGAGACAGATGAGTGATACTTGGCGGTATCTGTGAGGAATCACACACTTGACCTGCTTCGACATCACTCACGGGCACAGTCGATTTTATGTTATCCTTTGGCACTCTGGGCATGAGCAGTAGGGTACGCGAAGCTCACCCAAGATATTTGGATGACACCCAGTACACTAGGGGAGATATTTCTCGGCAGTGGCACTGGGTCGGTACACTAGTTGATGGCCACAGTTAAGGGATGAGATGATCATCTGCAGGGGTGGCACATCGGTCATCGCTGAGCCTACACCTAGGGAGCGGGTCATGAGGGAGACATGTGTTACTCTTTTCTCAGAGCACGTCGAGACCATGCATGAGAAGAGGATACTAGGTTCAGTAGAGGTAGCATCCTAGCATGCATCTGGACTCTAGACAATGTATAGACACATTATCGAGAGGGTGGATGGTAGACCCAGTGGAGATGAGGCAGAGGCAGGACAGGAGGGCATTCCTTCCGTATGCCAGAGTGAGGACTCTTCTTCAAATGAGTCCATAGGATCAGTTGAGGACGCTTCTGAGGAGGGTGAGCAGTCACGGGACTCTGCGGGAGATACTCTGGGTGAAGAGTCACTTGTGACAATCCAGCTAGAGTAGCAGGTGATGGAGCCTGAGTCGACAGAGGAGGACACTATTCACATCAGGCACGATATTCCTTTGGGGGAGAACCAGATGGGTGCCCACATTGAGCCGATGAGGGATATGCGGCTAACATTGGGGTCAGCCATTGAGGTGGGGCAGTCAGATGCACTGACATCGAGTACGGTGACAACAGTTGCAGATCCATATCCTCTGGAGGTGTTGGAGGTTGATGGGATTGTTCTGCAGGGGGCCAGTAGACAGCGCGAGCATGAAATTCCTGATCAAGAGTGGGAAGAGTTGTTGGATATGGTGGAGCATCCATCTGTGGGTCGAAAAAGGGATGAGGCGCAGATAGATGTACACGCAGTCAGCAGAGCTGCAGTGTTTTTAGTGTGTAGCACTCTCCAGGAGTACATCGATGGAGCTTGCAGCATATCTTGCCCACTTTGGCCCATTATAGAGAGAGGGGCTTCCTTCTACAGGCAGCTTTCATTTTCAGACAGGGCAGAGCAGTGGGAGTTGATTACAGGCTGGCGGCAACACTCCAGGCATGTTCCATATGAAGTTGTTGTTGCTACATCGGATTCGTCTTCCAGGATGGACTGGCGGGAGATTATGAGTTGATACCCTCTTGATGGTACAGTATTCTTCGTAGGGAGCACAGCGGAGTAGGGGCCCTTGGACATAGCAGATGTTACATATTCCAGCTGGCTGGGGGGTACAGGTCATCATTTCTTCAACACTCCATCCCGATTTCAGCAGGGCAGGATCAACGTGGGATTGAGTCAGGACTTGGATTGGAGAGAGGTGATGAGTTGGTACACAGTTGATGGGACAGCTTACATAGTCACAGCTATAGCACAACATGGTTCATGGTCTTCGCCTCTTAGAGCATCAGTCATATCCAGAGGCAGTGCGCAGTCCGAGCCGTGGGACTTGGGCGATTATTGGCCATGGTGGCGATGGGATTTGGAAGGATTGTTGGTTGGCTGGTACAGTGAGAGGTCAGTTTGGGATCCTAGCATTGAGAGATCCCTTCATAATAGGGTGATGCAGAGGACAGGGAAGATTCAGTGGCGCATCTGGGACCCAGGCACATTTTGCAGTGTCGGTGGGGAGCATTAGCTAGAGAGGAGGCTTGTTCAGGCATTGCTTGAGGACAAGCAATTTTTGGCGGGGAGGACTGTAATATTCCCAATTAGTAGCAGCTAATTGGAAATATTAATTTTGATCAATTATGCCTTATATAATTAAATTATAAATAAAAGTGAGTAGAGAGGGGACATAACTCACTTTAGAAATAAAATTTCACTCCCTAGTAGCACAACGTTGTAACTTAAGTGAACCAAGGGGGGCAAAAGGACCACGTAGGGAAGGGGCCCACATGAACACTTGGATAGACAGCGCAGGTTGAGTTGGCAGCGTGGGGGCCAAGGAGGCTACGTTGGATGAGAGGCCTAGGGTTTGAGAGAGAGAGGACAACTTTATATAAGGAGGAGAGCCTCCTCATTTGGGGCATTCATTGTTGATGATATTGAGCTAGATGTTTTGTCTTCTTGAGCACGCTGGCTGTTTAGCCTGTCTGCAGCACTATTTAGTGCATTGAGTGTCTCCGGTCAGAGATCTCGCCCTTAGCCCCGGGGGACTTCGAGTGCTTACTTGGGCAAAGTTATTTCTTCAGTATTTTGTGATAGGTTTTGTTGTTTGGGTTTGCTGCGGAGCTGGGCTTTCATAGAGACTACGCAGTCACTGGGAGAGAGGACGCAGTCCATTTTGGAGGTGCTCCGGATCGAGATTTCTGCAGGAGATTTAGCCAAGATTTTGAGCATAGGATCAGCCTTTGCCTGGGGGAGGATTTTGGTGGAGTTTGAGGCGGTGTTTTAGTCATTCCCATTTAGCCTCTACGCAGAGCCTTGGAGGCCAGCGTAATTCCCCAAGGGGGGTCGACCATTTTTTATATGGTTTCTGGGTTTTGTTGGGATTTGTGAGTAGAGGAGGATTGTATATTTTCAGCTCATTCTAGCAAGGGGATCAGCCCCTAGTCTCCATTTCATTCCAATAGTAGTAGCTACACGACACTTTTCCAGTAGTTGGGACGCAGTTCAGAGAGCAGCCATTTCCTATATATTCTGAGAGTATTTCTTCACTTTCCTTGAGCAAGATTAGGTGCCATCACTCTGATCACCTATTGTACTTCATATATTTCTCAGATTAATAAAATGGCTTAGCATTTCCTCTCTATGTTTCTGGATGAGTTTCCGTATTTTCTTCTCTACTATTATATGTCTGCTGCACTGTTATTTTTATATATATTCTTGAAAATTATAGTTCTATACCACTTGGTGTGTTTATCTTTCACTCTTAGACAGAGTCTGGAAAGGGCCAGGTAGCCTCCGGATCTCGTCCTCTTTTCAGAGGCGGAATATCCTATAAATGCCCTCCCAGTCCATCTCTGGTTGGAGTTTGTCGTGTTTTAGAGATATCCCCAAAACGGGATATTACAATATGGATATGAGGAAGTTTTATGGCAAGGATCACGTAACATGAATACTACAAATGGAGAAATATTTTGATCTCAATAATGTGCAAAACACACAAAAGGTACACACTGCAACTTTACATTTAGAACAAAATACATTTGTATGGTATCGATGGCTTTTCTCCCGTAAAAAAATTGTCACTTGATCATTTTTTACAGAGGAAATGATAGCACATTATGAGGATACAAAGAGCAACACCTTCTTTAGCCAATTGATAAATCTCAAACAAAAGGGTTCAGTGGTGGAGCACATTGAGGACTTCCAAAAATTGAATATAAGGGTAACTGATATTCCAGAGGAACATAGGATTGATGTCTTCATAGGGACTTTAAAGGATAACATCCAACATGAAATTCATGTTTGGGAACTTGATTCATTGGAGAAGGCATTCAAGTTGGCAAGAAAAATTGAAGGTAAAATTATGGCGACAAGGAAGCCTACCACTCACATCTATAAAGATGGAAGTGTTGCTACTCCTAGACTTCCACAACCTACAAGGTTGACACCAATACAAATGGAATAAAAAAGAGAAAAAGGGATTTGCTACATTTGTGATAGAAAATACACTAAAGGTCATAAGTGTGATGAGAACAAATTATTTTACATAGATTTTGAAGAGGAGGAAGAAAATGAACAAGAAACTTCAAAAGAAGAGGATATACACCAAGAACCAACCCCAGAAGAAGAAGAAATGAGTCCAACCATATCATTTAATGCATTGGAAGGAATTACCACTCCTCAAACTCTCAAGATAGAATGACATATCAAGAAGAAAAAGGTAATAGTGTTGATTGATTCAGGTAGTACACATAATTTTATTCATTGTAAGGTAGCCAAGGAATTGAATTGTTTCCTATACCCAACACTATAATGTCAAGTGATGGTTGCAAATGGAGGAACTATAAATTGCTCTGGAAAATGCCATAATATCAAGCTAAGCACGGGGGAATATGTATTTAATAGCGCAATTCTTTCCATTCCAATGAGAGGTGTTGATGTTGTACTAGGAGTACAATGGTTACAATCTTTGGGGACAATAGATTTTAATTTTCAAGAACTTTTCCTGAAATTTTTTTCCGAAGGAAAGGAAATCAAATTATGGTGTATTGCAGGGAAGACGAGAAAGATAATAAGCTCTAATATCATGACAAATCTTATGAATAAATAACAATGAGGCGTAATTGCACATTTATGCTCACTAGAAGTTCTAACATCAAAATCATCTATTTCTTCAGATATCCAAAAAGTATTGGACAATCATTCGAAGGTTTTTGAAACTCCCAAAGGACTCCCACCTATTCGTGATCATGTTCATGCTATTCATTTGATTCCAGTAAGTGTTTCTCCAAACATCAGACCTTACAGATATCCTTATGTCCAAAAGAGCGAAATTGAACGTATGATTGCATAAATATTAGAGGTTGGTATAATTCAACCTAGTCAAAGTTCTTTCTCTACTCCAATAGTATTGGTGCACAAGAAGGATGGATCATGGCGCATGTGTCCAGATTATAGGGAGCTCAATAAGCTCATTATTAAAGATAAATTTCCAATTACTGTGATTGATGAATTATTGGATGAATTACATGGCACAATTTATTTTACCAAGTTGGATATTCATTCAAGATATCATCAAATTAGAATGAAGACTGGAGATATTCTGAAGAAAAAAAACATTTCAAACTCATGAGGGTCATTATGAATTTTTGGTCATGCCTTTTGGCCTTACCAATGCACCTCCTCATTTCAAGGGTTGATGAATTCCATTTTCAAACCCTTCCTTAGAAAATTTGTGCTAGTATTTTTTGATGACATACTAATCTATAGCATGTCTTGGAACGATCATGTTCAACATGTTGGCAGGGTGCTCAAACTATTGGAGGAGAAACAATTATATGCAAAAACATCCAATTTTTTCTTTGGAGTACAAGAGGTGGAATATCTTGGTCATAGTGTATCTCACAAGGGTGTTAAGGTAGACCCTAAAAATATTAAAACCGTTAATGAATGGAAATTCCCCGCAACCATAAAGCAGTTGCGAGGATTTCTCGGGTTAACAGGGTGTTATTGCAAGTTTGTTAAGAATTATGGGAGAATAGCAGCACCTCTAACAACATTATTTAAGAAAGATGAATTTTCATGGACTCCTGAAGCAACTAAGGCCTTTGAACATCTTAAAGAGGCAACATGCCTAGCACCGGTCTTAGCTACGCCAGACTTCACAAAAACCTTTATTGTGGAATGTGATGCCTCGGGAAATGGAATTGGTGCTTTTTTAGTGCAAGAAGGAAGATTTGTTGCTTTTGAAAGTCATCCAATCAAAGGAAAATATTTACATAAAGCTATTTATAATAAGGAAATGTTGGAAATACTACATGCACTAAAGAAATGGAAACCTTACCTGATGGGAAGGCACTTCAAAGTAAAAACTGATCATGATAGTCTTAAACACTTTTTGGAACAAAGACTATCTTTAGAAGAGCAGCAAAATTGGGTCACAAAGATGTTGGGTTATGACTTTGAAATCATCTACAAAAAAGGGAAGCTAAATGTTGTTGCAGATGCACTCTCAAGAAAGGATGAAGAGGTGGAAGCATTTCTTTGTGCAATTTCTATTATCCAACCATATTGGATAACCGAAGCAAGGGATGAATGGAAGAAAGACAAAGAAGTGTGGACACTCATTCCAAAGTTGAAGCAAGATCCTAGTACATCTGATACATTTAGTTGGAAAAATGATTCCTTATGGTACAAAGATCGCTTATATCTTTGTAAGAATTCCCAAATAAACAAAATATTCTTTTGGAATTGCACACTTCTCCTTTAGGAGGACACACGATTTTTAAAAACTTAACACAGGGTGAAGAAAGATTTTTTTTGGGATGGCCTTAAATCTGATATTCAAATGTTTGTGGCAGAACGTTTAGTTTTCTAGCAAAATAAAGTGGAGACAATTAATATCTCGGGTCTTCTACAGCCTTTATCCATTCCAAGTTAACGTTGGGAGGAGATTTCAATGGATTTTATCACAGGTTTACCTAATTCCGAAGGAAAGAGTGTCATCATGGTGGTAGTTGAAATGCTTATCAGTTATGCACACTTTTTTGCATTATCTCATCCATTTAAAGCAAGTACAGTTGCTACTTCATTTATGGAAACAATTCAAAAGCTACATGGAAACCCAAAGATTATGGTAAGCAACAGAGATCCCATTTTTACTGGAAATTTTTGGAAGGAATTATTTTCTTTTTTGGGTACTCAACTAGCTCATGGCTCATCTTATCATCCTCAATCTGATGGTCAAATTGAGATAGTGAACACATTTTTGGAAGGATATCTTTGTTGTTTTGTATCTGATAAACAAACACAATGGGTCAAGTGGTTACATCTGGCTAAATGGTGGTATAACACTTCCTTGGCATATTGCAGCAAAAATGACCCCATTTATGGCACTTTACGGATATCATCCACCGTCCATCACATCATCTTTAAGAGAAAATTCTAAGGTGCAAGCAGTGGAATATCACATCGAGCATGAACAGCAAGTTCTCCAACTCTTAAAGGATAACCTCAATTTGGCACAAAATCAAATGAAACAATAGGCATATCAACATTGCAGCAAGAGAAGTTTTGATGTAGGAGACTGGGTATTTTTACGGCTACAACCATACAAAAAAATGTCCCTCAAGCAAGCTAAGAAGGATAATAAAATATCGCCAAAATACTATGGTCCTTACAAGGTGTTGCAAAATATTGGTAATGTGGCATACAAATTGGAGCTTCCTGCTTCTTCGCGGGTGCATCCAATTTTCCATGTTTCATGCTTAAATAAGGTTATAGGTGACAAAATTCTAGTTCAAACAATATTGCTATAACTTGATGAGGAAGGAAAAATCATATTGGAACTTGAAACAGTCACGGAAACATGAACTCGACAGCTACGAAATCGATCAATTTCAGAGTATCTCATCAAGTGGAAGAACTTACCCACTGAAGATTCTACATGGGAGGATGGGAATTTTATATAGAAGCATCCAGAGCTACTCAAGCATTGAGGACAACACTTTTTTGAAGGATAGGGGAATGTTAGGTCCCCATATTACTAGTGTAGTCCCTTATTGTTATTAATGTAGCCCCCTTATTGTTATTGTTGTACCCCTGTAACCCCGATATTGTTATTATTGTTCCCTTACATTATTATTTTTAAGTCAGTTAGGATTATATTGTGACCCCATGGACCCCTATATATAGAAGGAGGTTTTTTCATTTGTGTTATCCAAGAATTGTTCATTTATGTAATGTATTGGAGGTTTCCCCCTCAAAGTGGCTGATTTCTAAGGCGTTGATCTCTCTTTTATTATATTTTTGGAACTGGTTTCATAACACAATGTGGTCTCGTACTCCCTCCAACAAGATCCTCCTTGAATTTTCCACTTTCTTTTTCCATGCATCAAGATTCGCAACATCTCCCACAGTTGGTTTAGGAACATCATTGTCAATGAATTCCTTCAAGCCATTGTCTTCGATTAATACCTCCATCCTGTCCTTCCAAGCAATATATTTTGAGCTTCCCTCAAGTGCATACTCCAACCTCAAGCCATTGAAATCCATTTCAATCTTGAATCAGCTGTAGCACCAAGAAATTCTTTCTCCAAATTCGTATTCTATCCAGTCACAAACTCAGCTCTTGCTTCACGTCTGCAATTTCTTGTGCTCTGATACCATGTAGAAATTATAAAACATGCATGTATATCTTGGATTCACCCTATATAATAATGTACTAAAGTTAAATACTCGATCTCTTCTACAAATATTTTGTGGAATTAAAAAAAAAAACACAATCTCCAATCACATGAAGCAAAGAAGAATCAAATCAAACACAACACAGATAATTTCCCGGGGAAAGCTTGATGCTCGAAACCCCACTATATTCTATTGTATATTCAGCATGGATCATGAAACTATTACATATAAAACTCTTCTCACAAGATCCCTCTAGTACTCAGCTAATTGTCTCACACTTTCATGAACAAAACTGATCAACACATAGCCAATTCTCAGCCTCTAGACAACCTGCCTTGCTTGCGCAATCCCTGATGAATGCAATTCCTAAAATATAGGAATTATGGCCTTCCTTGACTGCGAAGTATCATGGGCACTCCAATGGGTGTTTGGTTCCATGTGTGCAACCTAATAATCCTACAACTGATAGTCAACTTCCCTTTCACCTAGATCTCAACTGGGTCCCCACTGGATCTGACATGCATGCAACTAATAATAGTAAATCCTTAGTTGCATGTGAGATCATTGATTGTGAATTAATTTATATTTAATTCACTTGATCTCTCGCTAGTGTATCTTCATTTACAACTATTACAGCTGATTTTAACTCACTTACCTGATTTAAACTGATTACAACCTTCATTAACTAATGCACCACTGCACTTCGAGATCTGTTACAACTATAATTACTTGGCATGCCTCACCAACTACCTCTAACTCAAAATCCACTAGCTAACTGATTTTATCACTCTTAGTTAATATTACAAGTTATCATTTAGAATATATTATAGTTTATTTTCCATATTTATTAAGGGATAACTAAAATAGACATGCACCAAAAATAGCATTGTGGGCCCCACCCTAGTGTAGGTGCTTAACTAGGCGTGGGTGCTGAAATTTTATTTTTGAATCTAAAAAATAATAAATCACAAACATCAACAGGAGAAATATCACATAATACCTCATCTGTGAAGGGCTTGATGCTCTAGGGAAGGCGATACTACTGACTAATGTAGAGATCCCATCCTTGGTGAAGCCACCTGGTGGTGTACGATTGTGGGTGTGTTGTGGTCGGCAGGCCCAACCGTTACATGACCTCTACTGAAATGAGGTACTTTTGGCTCACTTGTCGACAATGAACTATAGCAGGGAACCCTTCACCCACATTTGGGAATGGAAGAGGCGATCCCCCTCCTCTAGATCTTCAGGTTCCTCCTTCTAGATCTTGGTGGTGGAAACAGTGGCATTCAGCTTTGCATCGATAATAGACTTCCTTTTTTCATTCCCCTTGTTCGGATTTGACTCAGAGTCAAAACATGCATCTGATTCGAAAGCCTTGAACTCGGCCACCAGTGACTACTAGGCCTGACACTCACTTGTGTTGTGATTGGAGCTCTTATGGAACTCACACCATTTTCCCGTGTCCTTCTTTGACTTTGCGGTGTTGTTCTTCACTTGCGGCTTTGGTGGGTTGTCCTCGGTTGCCCTGCATTGGATTTGTATTTTTTTATGTGGTTTGGGGGCACCTTTCCCTTGCTTCTGATTCACAGATCCAAAGTCCACTTATTCTTTTTGAAGTTCTGCTCAATCTTGGCATCATACCAGTATTCTGCACCAAGCGAGGAGATGTCAAGGAACTCCATTTCCTTCTAAATTTATATGTGCAGAAAATTGTGGTACTTCAACACCAAATGTTTCTGTGACTCTTTGTTACCCAACTTTGTGTGCAGGGTATGGAACAAATTCGTCATCTCATGCACATATTGATCCCTTTATTGCCACAACGTAGTCCATTGTATTTACTTGTCCTCATACCTCCCCACTAGATAATATTGTTCCTTGATGGCGTTTCGGCAAGAATTCCAAGTGGGTTGGTCGAGAACATGGAGGTTTCCCTCTCATACTTTTTCTCACAGTAGGTTTCCCACCAGTCCTTGACATGGGGGGCGGAGATGAGGAGTGAAAAAGTAATCTTTTCCAGATTATAAAAGTCATGAACCGACAAACATACTTCTAATAGATTCAACCACCTATCTACGACGTCTGCATCCATTTGGCCTGTCATCGCTCTGTAATTTTTGAGTTTGCAGAGAAAATCAGAGAGGTAACCACATAACAACTTTAGAAACAAGGAATCTATCCCTTCCAGTTTTAGGGAGGGATCTCTCTTTATAATTTAGCTTTGTTTGATTTAAGATATTAGGATAGCTATCTTGTTCATTGTTTGTTTGTTTTAAGATTGTTTGTTTGATTAATGCCAGAAGTTACCATTGGGCTATGGAGTCAATTGCAAAAATATGGATCTGTTCCAGTCTTTACAGATAGATTTGATAGGGCAAGGTAGCCAAATTAATTGGATTTTGTAAGCTAAATGATATGGAAAAGAATAAAGTTTCGAGTTTTCACTAAGTAAAGAAAAATTACGAATTCATTACTTAACTTCAGTTGAAAACATTTAAATTATTCAAAAGACAAAAACAGAGTGTATTCAAACAAATTCTAAATCTGTAGTTTATTTTTAATAAAATAGAATAGAAAACAATGATGAATCACTTTAGAAACACAAAAAAACTAGAGAGAATCACTTCACCAACAATTTGACATGAGAATCCTATAAAAGATATTTCTGTATTACTGAAATGTCCACTGGAACTTGGTGGAACAACTTTACAATAATCTTCTTTGATGTAAAAACCAACATCTACTACTTTGAATTCAGAATTATTTATAAAATTTGTACAAAATATCTTTATATAAAATATCAAGATAAAGTTTAAAAAATATCTAACAACTAATTACATCAACTCATACAAAAATATAGGGATGGTGAAATTGTTCAGACTGTTGGCACTAACTTTGAGGAAAACTTTTGATGACTTGGCCACAAAATGTGTTGCCTTGTTATCTGTCTGTTGGAGATGAAAACCTTTTAATTAATGATGTCACACTATTGATCCCATCTTTCATCATTGTGGATATAAATATTTAGTAACTTTATATATACTTCATCTACCTCCGTATATTTCTCAAAATTTGGCTTGTTGATGAAATTATGTTTGATTTCATGTTTGATAATTGAATCAAACTCCGACGCTTCTAAGAAATCTTTCCCTGTGATGTGTCCCTTGATGCTTGCAAATTTGGATTTATCTGTTGCAATATTGTAGATCTACTGGCAGTAATTTTCCAAGCTTATTAACTTATCACTTGGTGCTACTAATCTTGGATTGAACTTGATATGAAATCTCTAGACAAAATTTTCTAGATTCTGACATTTAGTTTCCAATTGGGTCATCAAATTTATCTTTTGTAAAACTTTCTTAATCTCCAGGGTAGTTTATATCATGTCTGCAATCTGAATTTGTTCTAATTCTTTTCTTGTCTTTGAGTTCAAAAATTTAATCATAGATGTGACCTCAACTGGTTTTTGTCCCAGTGTTGTTCTAACTTGTTCTATTATTGTTTTACACTGTTCAATTAACTCCTCTTGCTAAAAAATTATCTAAATGGATGGCCAAATTTCAGTCATGACTTGATTTATTTCCAGCCAAACATTCTCCATGGCATCTGCCAAAGTCTAAGCCATCAATGAATCATTTTAAAAATTTTCAATCTTCTGGGTAAGCTAGTGAGACTTCTACAACTTAAGTACATAGAGGGTGTCATTTTTTATATTCTTTCCTTCCAAATTCTTGATTTTATATTGTAGCTTGTCATTATCTTTTTTCTGAAGAGACAGGTCCTACATAACTTTTCTCAAATCACTTGATGCTGATGTTGAATCCCTGACTGCCCCTGGAACTAAAATTGGTATGGTTGTGACTAGAGCTATGGCAAATTGTGCAGTCTTCTATTTCTCCTTGAGTAGTTTTTCTATTTGCTCCTCCATCTCCTTAATCTATACATTTTGCCCAAAAATCATTTTGAGCATTTCTTCTTTATGATGCTCATTCTCTTCTATTTATTTTTCTTGTGGAACCTCTGTAGATGGAAGCTTAAGCTAATTCCTAAATGTTGCTATCTCTACATTCTTTCTCTTCAATATCTCTTCCACCACTTCAACATCACTGGGATCATACCCTAGCTTAATCACTAAATCCTCCAATGATTTGATTTTGTTGTCTTTTGCCAATGAGGAGATTTTCTCCAGCTTTAACTATGTCTGGACATTGATGAGTGATGTCCTTAATTTTGAAACTTCCATAGCATTATTGGTCATGGTGGAGAAAAGAATTTCTCTAGAGTATATATGCATATCCATTTGATCTACATGATGTATTTGATTTTCATTAAATGAAAAAATAGTCTTCTTGTATTCTGAAGGGGTTTTGGAAATGGCACTTGAGTTTGTAAGAATGTCATCTGCATTCTTCCTTTCTCACTGTCAAATGTTGTTAATAATATATGTTGGGAAGTATAGGTCTATTTCCAAAACTCAACATACGTGTTGTACTTAAGTGCTTCATTCTTCTGTTTAATTTCCAAAATCTTGTTGAAAATGGTGGCTCATCTAGGTTATCAACCAACTCTATCAACTGAAGTAATTCTAAGGATCCTGTGCGGCTGAGGAGGATGGAGTATCAGAGAAAAGTTCCTCTGATCATGTTCAAACATGTTGACTAGTCATGACTATGGTGTCATGTTCCTCATCACCCTGAGTGGTGACTTTCTTGGGGTCTGTCTTCTGTGTTTTCTAATAAATGATGAATTCCCTGACACTATTCTCAGTAACTGTTGAAGATGATTTTTTCCTTTGTCTTTTGTCCTGTTTCTCTTGAGGCACTGGAATTTGGGAGGTGGTTGAAGACAAAATATTCTCTTCTGCTTCATGTAGTGTATTATCCTCCCAATAATCTTGATTCATGAATTTCTCAATATCTAGTCTAGGGGTATGATTGTAAGGTGTGGTTTTGTGCTCCACCCTTAAATTAGAAATTATGCTGAAGGGTCATATGACCAGGTAAAAATTGGTTGGAAATTCATCTCATTGAGGACTGAATCTGCCTCATTCCATGCTACTCTGCTCTTGCACATGAAAGGTCCCACTTGTGTCTTAATCTTAACCCGTGACTTCCTTTTATCTGAAACAAAATGGAGTTCATCCATATTAATCATCTGCCTTATATATTCCAGAGAAAAAATCCTCATTGGAACATATGTGGGCAGTCTGTATGGAGCCATTTCACACTTGTAAAATATTATCTCTATATAGCTCTGATATAATTACCGGTCTCCAGTCTTGATTTTCTCACTTATGTGCAAAATCTGCTTGATTTATGGACTGATCCTTGGCTCAATTTGACTGTTGAGAAGCCCAAAAAATATATGAATAAACATGTCTATGAAGTTTGCAAAACTAAACTCTATTGAATTTCTTCTCATCAATGAGGTCCATTGTATTACTGATTGACTAACTCCTTGATCATCTTTCTTGTGCAGTGTTATTGGAAATATATCACCTTGCTGAAAAAGAAACATGTAAACTAATACAGATGCATACTTGAACATGCCTTTTGTAGTGATCATCATCAATTGTTCATGCATTTTGTCTACTGAAAAGTGACTAAAATTAAACATGAATGTTGGCTTGTGTTCCTTGGAAAAAATTGAAAGAAAACCTAAAATAGGCTCATCAACCCACAATTCTGACTAGTACCCTAGAAGGAAATATACTAAACAAACAATCTGTTTAGATTTTTCTGGGAACATGGAGGCAGGATAAGGGGGATTTTTCTTAGGGAGTTGAATATCCTCTGGGAGGAAAATCTCGAAAATTTGGGCTCTCTGAGGGAAGATGAGTTTATGATATAAATCCACGAGGGTAGATACAGAAAAATGACTTAGGGAATCATTCTCATGGATCAGTAGCATGATATTGATGGTTTCTGATGAAATCGTGACCAGAATGTCTCCATTCTGGGTCACAATAGTTCTATGCATAGGGTTGTATCTGGTTTGGCACCATACTATGAAATCAGAGAAATGGTGTGTCTGTGGAAACATAAACATAGGTTATAGGGATTCCAAAAGGTTAATCTCATCCCCTTGGTCCAGATAGGTTTTCTTCAACCAATGACGCAATTTGAACAAGTCAAATTCACACTCGGTATCAATTATTTTATAATATTGGTCTCCTAGGGGTATATGGTCGAGGTCTACGACATCAAAGGTCATACGGTTATCATCGTTGTTTTTTTTCCATTGGTAGATTTCCCATTTCCCTTGTGTTCCATATTAGGAAATTGTGGGAAAGAAAGAAAAGTGACAAGGACTCAGTGTGGATAGTACTTGGTTGGATTAATTGGATACCTATCACTGGTGAGTGGGCTCTGGATTCGCTGGAGACAACAAGTGATAACATATCGCAACATGTTAATAATCAACGGTAAAATTTAACGAGTAAATGTGGGATATACAGGTGGCACAATGTGGTTTCAGAAGGATATAACGCGAGAGTTGACGTGGTGGATCGATTGTGGGAGCAGAGGAGAGAGAGGTAGTTTTCGGAGGGGGGGCGTATGAAGTCACGAGCAGCCGCCACGTAGTGTGGGGCTCGAGGATTACCTCACCATTTTTTGAAACACCCCCCCCCACCACCACCATCAATGAGAATCAGTGGAGGGTGGTGCAAAATTGCTTCCCTGTTGTTGATCCGGGTAGGGAAGATCTCCTCCATTGGATCATGCACACTCTTTAACTGCAAACACCAACACCTTTTTATTTGTCTTCTCGAAATTTATAAAAAATTCCAACTTAGGCTAAATACATGACATATTTTAATGTGATGGGAGTAATAGACTCCCTTTTAAAGGTAACAATACCTATGTTGGTTGCACTATACCTCCTTCCATCTCCCATTTCGATGTGCATCTGGAGATCCTTCTCCTCAAATTTGCTAAAGAATTCTTTGTTGCTAGTCATATGGAATGAATCTCCACTATCCAAGTACCACACAAAACTCATCACCGCTGACACCATGCATGCGATGAGAGGTGAAATACAACTCAAATTGTGAAGCAAGAGCTTCACCTGCCACTCCTCCTTAGGGCTTCTTGTTGACCTTCTTATGCAAACATTTTGTGTCATAGTGTCCCATATCATGACAATGAAAACATTTAAATTTTGACAAGTCCTTCTTGCTTCTTTCTTGACTAGAATCTGATTTTGAATGGGATGCATTCCCTTTCCCTTTATTTTGCACAGTTATCCTCATCATCGGTCTTTGATGAGTATACATCTCTGCTATTCCGCCGAATCTCTTCTTGTCCCAAGTTGGACCACTATCACTCCCTCTTTGGTATATTCTCCCTCCCATTAACTCAATCCTAGTATTTGTGCCAGCTCTTGGGAAGGCCTAGAAGTACTAGGCTCACCAGATCATCCTCGGCAACTATAACACCAACACTTCCAAGATCATCTCGGCATTGAGTGAACTTCGTCGAGTATTTTGGTATTGTGTCGCCCTTTTCCATCTTGATTTTTCTGAGCTTTTCCTTCAGCGTTAGCTTCCTGTGGTCATTGTTGTTTTGAAAAAATCTATTAAGGCCTTCCACATAGCATATGGAGTTTCTTTTCCATGGAGGTTCCATACAATATGATCTTGAACTCCTTCTAACATAATCCTTTTCGCCTTTGCTACATTCTTCTTCCATGCATATATATTTTGAGCAGCTATTGTTGCGGGCCTGGGAATATCACTGTCTATGAACTCCTTCAACCTGTTGTCTTCCAACACTACTTCCATGTTGTCCTTCCAAGCTATGTAATTTGAACTACCCTCAAGGGCATATTCGAGTCTCAATCCATAGAAAGACATCTTGATCATGTTTCTAATCCTAAAGTGTATATCTAAAAATTCGATTCACCTGCTCAAAACAAACTCGTATTATTCTCTTCTATAGTGATTCCTACTCTAATTCCATGTATAAAATCCATTTAGATTCAAACTTGTATTTGTAATATGCTAAAACTAAATACTTGAATCTACTCTACAAATTGCAGAAACCAATTACAATTACAAGATCACATGAACAAGAAAGAGAGAATTTCAATCGCACATCACAAATATTTATCTGGGGAAAGCCTCACCTAAAAATATCACTATCTGTATATTTCATAATTCAAATAATATGAGAACAATACAATGTTTCTCTCATGCTTGATATCTCTTTGCACTATCTTTGTATGTCTCAATACTTCCTAGGCTAGCTTTGTTTAACCAATTTATTGGCCTTAGGATGCCCTGCTTTCTTGCGCAATCCTTAGGGAAATTGAGCCCCTATTAATTAGTAAATTACCAAATAATGATTACGCAATACATTAAGGCTCTTCCTCTGACTCCATACATCACCTGTGCAATTTTCTAATTATACAACTGATTGTACACTTCCCTTGAACTCCAATCTCAACTAGGTCTTCCTCAGAATTGACATGAATGAGCTATTTTTAGTGAATTATCAGTTATCTAATTGATCACTGCATGTCAATTAAATAAAATTTAATTCACTGGACCTCTCACTAGTACCTCCATTAGTTAGAACTAGTTAAACTAATTTGAACTCAAATAATTAAGTTAAATAATTATAACTCAAAATAAATTGTAACTAGGCCCCCTAAAACTTAGGGAACACTCTACATACCTCTAGTGTGACCATCAACTCGAATTGTTTGAGCTAACTAAGTCTTCTTGACTTATTTAACTCATACAATTTTTCATGTGATGTGGAATTACAATTTCCTTATAATTTAAATAAGGGAAAAATTACACTTCTTGTTGCCATTTTCAACAATTCAGAGTTCTTGAATTCATTAGAGATATAATCACCACCATTTTCGCTCCTTAGAACCTTCACCTTCTTCCCTGTATCTTTCTCTACCAATGCTCTGAACTCACAAAACTTGGAGAACTTCTGATATTTCTTCTGCAGAAAAAAGATCCAAAACTTCCTAGAAAAATCATCAACAAAAATCACATATGACATGTTTTTTGTTGTGGAAGGTGTAGAGAATGGTCCACACACGTCTGAATGAACTCTCTCAAGGATTTTCACTGCACGGTTCTCCTTCTCATGAAAATTGTCTTTATTATACCTCCCTATGGTACATCCCTTGCATGTGTCTATCTGCGCAAGAGTACCCTTTGGAAGACTTGTAGAAATATGTTGCATGATCCTCAAAGCATTGTGGTGTAGATGGCCCAATCTCCTATGCCATAACTCATTGTATCCTGGCTCACCACTTCCCTTTATTTACTAATCAATGTTGCGCAACCATCTACCTCAAGTTTGTAGAGGTTCTTCACATGAACCCCGATCTTCTTTACCTGTCCTGTGGGTTTTTGACGAAGGAATGCCTTTCCTTCACTGAAAACCACATCATATCCAAGATCCTCAAGCATAGCACCTGAAACTAAATTATTTTTCAATCCTCGTACATGCATGACATCTTTTAATATGAAAGGTTTACCTGACTGTCTCTGGAAATTAACTGTACCAATCCCGGTAGCGCTATACCTCCCGTCATCACCCATCTCGATGTGCATCTAAAGATACTTTTCCTCCAAGCTACTATAGAGTTCTTTGTTTGCCGTCATGTGGAAAGATGCTCCACTATCGAAGTACCACATAGATCCCATCACAGTTGATGCCATGCATGAGATGAGAGAGAAGTCCAACTCAAATTGTGAGGCCAAATCTTCACCCGTTGCAGCTCCTGGAGCCTTCTTGTTGTTGTTCTTCTTTTGTGGACAATTTTTGGCATAGTGTCCATGATCATGACAGTGAAAACATTTCACTTTTGCCTTATTTTTCGGTCTCAGATTTTGAATAGGACTTATTCCCCTTCCCATTTTTTTCCTTACCATCCAAGGCACAATTTTCCTCATCATCAGTCTTGGATGAGGATCCATCCCTTGTATTCCGTTGAAACTCTTCTTGTACCAAATATGACCATAGTCCCTCCCAATCTGGTAACTTCTCCCTCCCATTCACAGATTCCTGGTAACTATGCCAGCTCTTGGGAAGGCCTAGAAGTCCTTGGATCACCAATTCATCATCAGCTACAGTAATCCCAACACTTCCAAGCTCATCTCAACATTGATTGAACTTGTTCAAGTATTTCTGAATTGTGTTTCCCTTCTCCATTTTTATTTTTCTGAGCTTGTCCTAGAGTGCCAATTTTCTATGGTCACTACTGCTTTGAAACATATCTGTCAAGGCCTTCCACATAGCATATGGAGTTTCCTTTCCATGGAGAATCAAGACAATATGATCTCTAACTTCCTCTAATAAGATCCTCCTCACCTTTACTACCTTCTTCTGCCATGCATCAAGAAGTTGGGCATCTGCTACTATGGGCTTGAGAATATCATTATCTATGAATTCCTTCAACCCATTGTCCTCCAGCACTACCTCCATATTTTCCTTCCATGCAATATAATTCAAACTTCCCTCGAGTGAATATTCGAGTCTCAAGCCATTGAAAGACATCTTGATCCGCTTCTAGCTCCAAATAAAGTATCTGCAAATTTGAATATTCTTCAACACAAACTGAATTTATTCTCCACTATTGTGATTCCTAGCGATCTGATACCATGTAGAAATTACACCAATGGATTCAATCTGATCATGAAATGTACTAAAATAAGATATTGAATCCTTCTACAATATTTGCATAATATAAATCACGATTTATCAATCACATGCAAGTAAGAGAAAGAAGTAAAACAATCACACAACACAAGATTTTCGTGGGGAAATCAACTGCTCAAAACCCCTCCATATTTATTGTATATCAACCAAGGAATCATGAAACAATATAATGCATGTGTGCTCACAAGAACATCATATACTCTACCAATTGTCTCACACTGATCTAGGAAAAATTGGACCAATACATATCCAATTTCCTGCCCACCTTCAACCTGCCTTGCTCATGCAATCCTTAGGAAAAATAATTATTATTAAATATGAATTCCAACCTTCCTTGACCGCGCAATCCATCATGGGATTCATGTGGCCTTTACATGCATGAAACTATTAATAGTGAATCATCAGTTACTTGGTAGATCACTACTTGTGAATTAAATCTATTTTAATTCACTTGATCTTCCATTAGTTCATCAATTAGTTAGAACTAGTTAAATTGATTTTAACTCAATTAATTTGAGTTAACTGATTGCAGTCACACCACGCTACTTCTACAACTACAACTGGACCCTATAAATAATAGAATCACTCTACATGCCTATCCTTTGACCCTCTACTCGAAATTCTTTAGCTAAGTAAGTCTATCACACTTAGTTAACTATTTCAAGTTGTTATGAGATAATATTACAATTTATTTTCCAATATATTTAAAAATTGGATGCCCACATTAGCACTAATGTGTCACTGAATTCCTCACTCATTTGTGACCTGGAATCCCACACTAATATGTGGTGCATTTTCTTATTGAATTTCAACAAATTTTAGGTTTTTTTAATGTAATTTAACAAGTTAATATAGCGCATTAAATAAGTAAAAAAACTCAGTTATACAACAAATAATGGAGACAACAGTACCATAACATCAAACACAAGAAAACAAATGATGGAGTTCACCCCCCCTGGGCTACATCTCCTGGTCCAACTTCCAATGTTCGGTCTCTTTATTTATGCTAAAAAATAAGTGTTTACAGGGCTTTCCAGTGCTCATAATGCAAAAATAATTTCTCCAATGGCTCTAGAAATGTCAAAAAACCCTATAGTTGGGTTCTTTCTACACTCAAAAAGGTCAAAAATTCACTCAGTTATGCTCCAGAGAAGTTTTCCTGTTACTTGTCCTCCAAAACGCACCCACCTACTATCCATCCTACAAATTATGACTTTTTTGGCCATGTGGGGTGATAATTTTTCCCCACTCCGGCAAGATTCGTGTTGGTTCAGGTGCAAATTATCACTTCATTAAATTGTCTAATAATTCCCACAAACCGATAAAATTGGGCCACTTGGCGCAATTATCGTCATCGGATCGGGATTGTTCAAACGACCCCGCAAAAATATTAACCCCGACTGTGACTAGGGTTCGGTGTGATGGGTTGAAATACCTGTCGGTTAAGTTTAAAAAATCGCGTTGATCCATTAACCAAACCCCACATGAAATTGTGGTTATGTTGTCATGTGGTTTGTTCCGCCGGTGGTTAGATTCCCGGAACCCTTCCCAAGGTAGGTTCCACTCCCTACCAACTCCAAACTGTAACTGTGGTTGTAATGTTAACTGGTGGTTTGGGGTATGGTTCCCACTGGGGTTTAATAATCGCACAACATAACTTAACCGTGACCTCCAACTATTTACATGTGTTGTTATTTCTGTCGGTTTCACTGGTGCTAACATTGAACTATGGTCTGGGGAGTTATAACAAATGGTTTGTGATGTGGTTTGGGTCGCTACCTGCACCATTGAACTGTGATTTCATTGTAACATGTGGCATTGGGATCAGGGTTAACTCCACGCCCCTATCTTCCTGCCACGTCTCATGGGTTGGGTGGACCGGGGGCTAGGGGTTAACCTTGTCCCTGACCCCTAAACAAATTTGCATTAAAGTTTAAATAGGGCCCTCCTCCTATAGTTAATAAGCAACATATGTGGCGTGGTGGTGGAGCATCGTGTTGCCACTCTAGAGGTTTATTGTTCGAAACCCATGGAGGCTCGATCTATCCATATAACAAAATTTTAGCATGACATCATGAGACCAGGTGGCAACCAATAGTTGGCCCATGTGGCTCTCCTTCATTGGTCGAACTCCAACCAATAGTATTGCACCATTAACAAATGAACCAGAATGTGACACTTGTCACCATACCATTGGGCGATAGAAATAAAGTCACTTGCCTAGTCAACATACGGACTAATGACTAGGCTTACCTACAACCCAAAATTTTAAAGTTTTAGTTATTTTCCAAATAGGCCAAAACGTGATATCGGGAGCATACGATATCAGTTTTGAGTGAAACAAGCTGCATTGGATTCAGGGCGGCGATATATTTTTTTTGGCGTTGGTTTCAAGTCGTTTCGAGCACTTTGAATTTTGAGCATTTTACTGATCCCCTGGATCATTCCCCCCCACTAGAAGATCTTGGACCTCCAAAAGCTCATTTTTAGTCAAAAAATAGATGAGAGTACAGTTCCCTCACCCTGCCAATCTCAATCCACCTAGATTTTCCTAGATTTGTCACTTTGAGCTTCTTATGAAGGTACTTCACTTTCCCTGAATTTGGAGTGTTTGTCTTTTTGTCAAGGATGATATCTTGCTGCAATTTTCCAAGATATTCAGAAAAGAAAACCGCCCTTGAAGGAATATGAACATTCCCTCCTCGGTCTTCAAACAAAGGAAATTTATTCAGTTTCAAATTCACTTCACCCTGAACAATGTCGTCATTATGATGCTTAGCATGTCTAGCCTTGCACTTGGCTTGACCCTTTACCAAATGCGATCTCCATCGCCATGCACCATCCTTCTTCAAATCCAAAACATTATGAAACCCACCACATGATGTCTTAGAACTAATGTCCTCTTTTTCAAATAGCTTTGGCATCTGTTTTTTGACCCTACATTCTTTAATAGTGGCATCTTGTTCACACCAATGTTCAACAATGATGCATCCTACTACAATTGACCTTCATTTTGTTTACCTCTTTTAGGAGGCAACATGTTAGACTCTTAAAACATCTTATCACATGGATTAGAAACCTCATTGAAATTAGATTCCAAACTTGATTCATATCCTTGAAAGGCTTTAGTTTCCTCAACATATTTGTACTTGAACATTAACAATGCAAACTTCTGACTAGCATTAACAATCATCTTTATTTGTCCAACATTCACAAGAGGTAAACTCAATTTCTTGCTATGCGTTCTAAAATTGTACTCATTGAATCCCATTTTTGAATAAATGATATTTATTCTCATGGCGATGAAAAATGACTCTTTTATCATAAATATTTGGGCTTCCCAAAACAATACCACATATATCAAGCATAACTATATCAAGTTCGACCTCATCAAGGAAGTTTGCAGTGATGGCAACTCTATGTATGCATTTCCTTGTCACTTGCAATTCTGCATTCTCACATACCCAACCTAAAGGATAAGGTTTAGGATGAGGAATGGTTTCCAAATTCAACTTCTTGATAATGTCTTCTGAGATAAGGTTTTCTTGTGAACCATTATTGAACAGTGTATCTATCTTGGTATGTTTTGAAATAACTCTAATGTGGAAAAAGTTTTATTCTTGTTTTTTCATATTGAGTTTCATTGAGACTATTTGAAGAACTAGTACTTGAAATGTCCTTACCTTTCAATCCCATGGTTGTTATCTTTATTTAATCTTTGGAATCAGAACCTAAATCTTGTTGTATATTTGCAACAACCTTTTCTTTCTCCTTGTTTTTAAATTTTTTGGGTCTCATCTCAGGATGAAGTTTCCATCAATGGCCTTCATCATGGCCCTCTTTGGAACAATGTTTGCATGTGATTTTTTCTTTCTACATCTTGATGGCAGCAGTATTCTTCCTTTTTTCTTTGAAGTTCCCCTTTCCTTTGTCTCCAGACTCAAATGAGTTCTCACTTGTTTCATTAGAAACATTTTTCCATCTTGCTTCTAGATGTGTTTCCTGTACACAAACCTCATCTAAATTTGTAGGGCTAAACATGAGAATAGTGTGTCTCAAGTAACTATGTAAACATCCAATGTATTTGTGTAAAGTGTCTTGAGAGGATAAATCTACACCCAAAATCAATGCTCTCCTTCTAAACTCTTGGGTATATATTTGAACACTTTGACCCTTTAATTGCCTAAATTTTTTCCAATCCATGATAGCTTTATCCATGTATGTTAAAGGATAAAACTATCTTCTTAATGCATCACCAAAATAAGTCTAAGCGGATAAAACCTTACCATGTTTCTTCATGTCCTCTTTAGTTTTGGATTCCCACCAAATAAGTGTTGTACTTTCCAACCTTAATGAAGCTAGTTGAATCTTGCTCTCGTCATCCTTGATAATTTGTATCCTGCAATACAGTTCAAGCTAATGAACCCAATTATCTAATTTCTCAGCATTTACCTCTCCATTATACATAGGCAATTCAAACTTTTTATCAAGTTTCAAATATGGAGTTTTACCATGTCCCTGTGGAGAATGTGGAGGTGTTTGTGAAGGGGTTGATGTAGATGATGATGATGGTGAAGATGGAGGTGAAGAGAAAGGTGGAGTTAGAGGTGGTTTATCACCATTACCTCCATTCCCTTTTGGAGGCTTGTCTCCATTTCCTCCATTTCCCTTTGGAGGGTTTGAGCTCTCACCTTGCAACCTTGAATTCCTCTCCTCATAGAGAAATTTCACCATCTCAGTCATGTCAAATAATTCTTTCCTAAAATCCTTCTCATCCTCAGTCATATTATTAGGCTCTCCTTGATGTGAAATGACTGGTGAGGCTTTTGGTGAAACTTGAAGTGAAACTGGTGGTGGAGATTGTGGCAAATGTGCTCTCCTTGAAATAGCTTAAGGACTTGCTCTCGCCAGTTTTCCTTCTCCTATTTTGAGTGTCAACTTTGTAAGCATTAGAAACACTTGCAGCAAAATTAAACCCTCAAAACAACCAAAGAACCTAAGCTCTGATACCAAATTGATTTGTATATGTAAACTTGAAGGTTTTTGTTAAAATTTGCAAGGGAATTTTTTTGTTTTTTATGCAATTTAACAAGTTACAATAGCTTGTTAAACATGTGATTAAACTCAATTATACAAAAAATAATGGATAAAATGGTACCATAACAGCAAACACAAGACAAGAAATGATGAAGGAGTTCACCCCTCATGTGTTACATCTCTTGGTCCAGCTTCCAATGTTGGGCCTCTTTCATTATGCTCAAAAATAAGTGTTTACATAAGTTTTCAGTTCCCAGAATTCTAAAATAATGTCTACAATGGCTCCAGAACAATCAAAAACCCCTAGTTGGCCTCTTTCTGCACTCAAAAAGGTCGAAAATTCACTGATTTAATGCTCCAAAGAAGTTTTCCTGCTAACTATCCTCCAAATCACACCCACCTGTTATCCATCCTACAAATTTTGACTTTTACATCCACGTGGGGCAAAAAAATTTCCCCACGCCGACGAGATTCACATCGGTGCGATTGAAAATTTTCACTACATTAAATTGTCTAATAACGCCCACAAACCGATAAAATTGGGCCACTTGGCGCAATTACCGTCGTCGGATTGTGACTATTCAAACAAGCCCACCAAAATCTTAACCTCGTCTATGATCAGGATTTGATGTGGTTGGGTTGACATATCCCACCGGTTAAGTTTAAAAACTCATGTCAAACCATTAACCAAACCCCACATACGAAACTATGGTTATGTTGTCCCGTGGTTTGTTCCACTGGTGGTTAGATTCCCAAAACCCTACCCAAGGCAGGTTCCACTTCCCGCCAACTCCAAACCATAATTTTGGTTGCAATGTTGACTGGTAGTTTAGGGTATGGTTCCCATCGGGGTTTAATAACTACTCCACACAAGTTAACCATGACCTCCAACTGTTTACATAGGATGTGATTTCCACCGGTTTGACTGGTGGTAACGTTGAACTATGGTTTGGGTAGTTATAACACATGGTTTGGGTCAGTACCTCCACCGTTGAACTGTGATTTCATTGTAACATGTGACGTTGGGGCTGGGGTTAACCCCGCATCGTTGGCTACCTGCCACATCTCATGGGTTGGGTGGACGGGGGCCAGTGGTTAACCTCGGCCCTGACCCTGAAAAAAATATGCCTTAAAGTTTAAATAGTGCCCAACTCCTATAGTTAATAAGCAACATATGTGGTGTGGTGGTGGAGCACCATGCTACCACTCCAGAGGTATGTTGTTCAAAACCCATGGAAGTCCATTCTGGTATTATACAAAATTTTTAGTATGACATCATGAGGCCACGTGGAAACCAGCAGTTGGCCCACATGGCTCTCTTTCATTAGTCTAAATCCAACCAATAGAATTGCATCATTAACAAACGAACTAGAATGTGACACTTATCACCATACCATTGGATGATAGAAATACAGTCACTTGCCTAGTCAACTTACGGATTGTTGACAAGGCTTACCTGTGACCCAAAATTTTAGAATTGTAGTTGTTTTCCAAATCGGTTAGAATGTGATATCGGGAGCATATGATATCAGTTTTGAGTGAAACAAGTTGCGTTGGATTTAGGGTGACAATATCTTCATTTTGGCATCAGTTTTGAGCCATTTTGAGCATTTTACTGATACCCTAGATCATGATGACATGCACTAGAACCAAAAAGTTTTGAGATAAAATTAAAACTCTTATGAAGCTGATGATAAGGTCAAGCAGGTCAGAATTCAAAAGTATAGAGCTTAAATTGAAATTTTTAAAATGGATGAAAAATAAGATACTGCCACCCATTTACTCAGAGTAGATGAAGTTTTCAACTCCATCATAGGATTAGGAGAAGAAATTAAAGATCCCTTGATCATACAAAAAGTACTAAGATCACTTCCCTTAAGATATGATGTCAAGGTATTTGTCGTAGAAGAAACCAAGGACTTGACCAAGATGACAATGTAAGAATTACATCGCACCCTACAACATACAAAATGAAATAGATACAAAAGAAATATAGTCAAACATAGAAGAAACCTTTAAAGAAATTAAGGTCGAAAGAACTCCAGAAAATGAATAAGATGTAGAAGAAGAAATTTTCATCAAGAAACTCAAAATGGGAACCAAAAAACACAAAGGTAAGTTACATTTGAAATGTTTTATTTCTGGTAGAATAGGTCATTATGCTAAGAGATGTCCATTTGGGGAAAATAAAGTCTTCCATAAGAAAAATATTTATTCTAAGGAAGAAAATATTTCTTCATATGAGAGTGATACAAAAGAAGGGTATGCAAGAGAATTTATTTTCAAAACCCAAGAAATCCAAAATAATGATCATGATGACAAAGAGGTCATTGATTCAGATGAAGAAACAAAAAAACCAAATACGAGAGTGGATTCTTTTGGGGACTCAAAAATGATTCAAATACCAAACAAGAAAATGAAGATCTTAAAGGAAAATTGAAGAATAATAAAAAGGAAAATGCCAAACTCAGAAATGAAATTAGAGAATTGAAAAGCCTACTTGAAAAATGAGATGAAGAAAATATTTCTTTAAAGGTTTATCTTAAAGAAGCAAAAAGAATTGAGGAAGTAATAAAGATCCATATGAAGAAGAAAGAAGTTAAAGGAAGTTGAAAAACTCAATAAGAACATGAACAACTCGTTAGTGTTGGATAACATTCGTAGTTTTCAAATACCATTAGAAGATAAAATTGGTCTTCACTATACACATGCATCTTCAAGCAAAGAAGACACAATCTCTAAGCCTCTGAAGGAAGAAACTCAAAGGGAGTTATAAATGTTGCTACTTCAAGAAGTTATACTAATCAACAATGGTTTGAACCACCTCTAAGACATAACAACTTCATAATATCATCCTACTCTCCCAGCTATGAAATTATTTGTCTTGGTCATTGTTACTCTTGTGGAAATTTTGGGCATAAATCAATCCATTGTAAAATCAATACAAGGTACAATTATGCAAGAAGTAAGAATGATTATGGAAGGAAAAATTCAAGAAATGTTCATGGATCTACCAACATAAAATACAATCCATTTGAACCATTAATGAATCAGAACATTGTATGTTACAAATGCAATAATCTTGGTTGCAAGGCACAAGATTGCAAGCTTATGAAAGAAATCCCCCCTATCATTAAAACAAAGAAGCCAAATATGAAATGGGAAAATAAAAGGAAGGAGTATTTCAATCTAGCATTGATTGTTAAAGATAAAGAAGATGAATAGTACATAAATAGTGGTTGCTTGACACATATGACAGGAGACCAAAACAAATTTGTCAGCGTAAAAGGAAAGGGAGACAATGTTGTATTCGGAGATAACTTCGTTAAGATACTTGGAAAACGTGTATTAAATCTTATAAGTGAACATGTAAAATTAGAAAATGTTTTTATGGTTCAGGATTTGAAGAAAAATATTCTCAGTGTCGACAAAATGTGTGACCAAGGGTATAATCTCCTATTTGACTCATGGAAATGCAAAATAAGAGAAGAAGACTCGGGAAGATTTTTTGCAACAACTACAATAAGACCAAACAACATATCCATCCTAGACTAAGTAGAGTGAAATAACATTGCAACCAATCAAAAGAATTTTAGGGACTACAAATAAGGGAAGGATAAGAAGAAAAAGGTTTTGTTGAGTGCGATATGTTCCGGGAGAGTAACCCCAAAGAAACAAGTCACCATTTTCCATTGATGTCAAAGGGGGAGAGAAAGGAAGTAAAACATGGAGACAAGGGGAGCATGAGTGTTGACATCAATGACAAAGGGGGATATTCTTGGAGGAAATTGTCATTGATGTCAAAGGGTGAATGGGCCAACACTTGTTTTATGATAAGTGAGAACAAGTTAATGAATTTGGATGCAAGAACACTTAAGATTGGTAGCCCTTATCACTCCATTTCATTTGATAGTTGGCATGCCTTGTGGGTCCTCTTGGTTGGAGAGGAATTCGTCTTTGAAGTTTGATGCCCCTAATGATGGGTGCATCTCTAGCTCATGCCCCAAAAATCCATCACCTTAATATTTAATTTTTGCCCCTAGAAGGAGGTCAAAATTGTAAATTAAATTTTCCTTAGTCTATGTGTCCAAGTCAACCTTGAAAGAAGATATTATGGGAGACAAAATTAAGTTTTAATGAAGCCTAATCCTTCTACTCCAAGTTGGCCCTAATTAGTTCAGGTTGGCTCTAGTGAAAACATGTGTCTTTTAAAAGAGAGATTTTTTATATTTGGTTCAAGTCGGCCCCAAATTAGGCCTCCCTCCAACAATATTTATAGAATAGCCATGACACGTCAAAGGAAAATAATTTGTGGCATCACCTCATCAAGAAATCTTATGTTTTAATACAAGTTGAGACCTAGAATCATTAGAGAAATTTTGAGGTCTAAAATGGGCCTCCCAATGAATATTATGAAATAATAGTGGAAACAATAAAATAATATTAGATTACATGATTAAAAAAAAGAACTATTTTTTAACTGGTATTTTGAACTTATCTCCTTATGATTTTACTTGAATTTCAAGTGGGAGCACTCATTAGATGCATGATTTAATTTTTCATTTAAATACCCATGTTGCATACTTTTGATGGAGCCTACTACACAAAAAATATAAAATACATCAATCACGTTTTTTTTATGTTTTCACATTTTTTGTATAATGGGGTCCATAGAAAGTATGCAACATGGGTTCTCATTGGATGCAAAATTAAATTATGAATCCAACGAGTGTTCTTGCTCGAAATTTGAGTAAAATCGTAGGGAGATAAGTTGAAAATACAAGTTGAAAATATAGTTTTTTATTTATTTATTTTTTTATCTTTTTACTTTTTTCCTTCATAAATGGTGAATCATTCCCCATGGTTGGCATCATCATATTGAATCTTATTGGTTCTTGTAGAGTTGATTTTTGTTGTACATTTTCGTTTTGAGCCCCATTTTTAACCTAAAAAATTCTCTAATGGAAGAATCTGAAGAAGGCTGCATTTGAGACACCTCTTCTGGAGAGAGTTTGGGACTATTTCTCTATATGGTGTCTTGGACAAGACCATTTTAAGATGCTATGTATGAAGGAATTTTTTATGCACATTTCTGAGGAGTTTTTCAACCTACCTGTAGCACTTGGCCTCCCTTAGGCACAAACTTCAGCCTTCTTGAGGCTCGATTAGAAGCCCTTCTAAGGTTGTCTTTTTAGCCTCCGAGGCCTGGTATGAAAACTATTCCGCACTAAATATATGGAGCTTGTTTTTGGAAAACTCGAGCTTGATTAGGGCATGTTTTGAGGTTTTCTAAGGAAGAATCTAATCCCCAACTTGAAGTAGACCCGAATTTGAGGGAGTCTGAGGCCTGTTTTGAGGCCTATTTGAGATACAACGAGGTCTGTTATGAGGCCTTATTGAAGTTTGTTTTGAGCATGATCAAGCATCCGTTGAAGAGGAGATTAGAAGGATATTTAAAGGAGGTTAAATTGCATTCCTTGAAGTAGAATCAAAATGCATATTAAGGGCACCTTTGAAGTCAAAGCTAAGGCAAAATTTAAGAGCACATTAGCGAGTAAGAAGACACATACACAGTCTAAAGATCTAATGTAAATTTGAGGTATGAAATGAAATCTTTCTTTTGTTATTGGACCGTGTATTGAAGATCTATACAAATTGCATGTTTTAAATGAGAGCCATAAAAATATGCATGTAGGGCATCACAAGGGGCAAACCTAAAGTTGTAAATGACTTAGAAGAGGCAACAATGATTGAATATTGTTGTGATTGGGTCATTGACCTTGGTACAAGAGCTCAAGATTTTGCGTTCCATCTTTTATTGTAAAGGGTGGAAGGGTGGTGCTAGTAAAGGAAGTTGTAGCTTCCTTCAAGAGGTTGTCGCCTCTTTCGAGTGGGAGTTGATAAACCTGTGATTGTAACCCTTCCAATTATAGCTAGTAAAACAAAAAGTTGTAGTTTCTATCATATATATATATATATATCTTGTGTTCATTTGATGTGATGTTATTGGTCAAATTCTTTATGATACTAAATTTTAAGAGTGAGTATCTCTTCCATTCATAAATTTCGATAAAAGAGACACTTATATTTCATTATTGATAGATATAGGCAAAGGAACCTCATCTTAATCAAGGTCATCAATAGATTGAAGTCACTGACAATGCCACGTCCCTAACTATTCACCATCGGTTAGTTAAGCCCAGAATGAAACATCTACATTAGTTGTGCAGAAAGCCTTCAACGAGCATATTTTAAATTCCAATATTTAATGTTTTGTCCCGTGATTTTTATTCTAGGCCGATATTTTAGGTTACACACTAGAAGTTTTTTATTGACTTTGGATACACATTATTTTTGGATATACGTAACTTTGGGTAGATTGACTTTTGCAAAGCCTTCTTTTGTTCGTATTATCAAGTTGTATGGTGCATCAACAACAACTTTTTAATACAAATTCTACTTAGTTTCAATATAAAAAATAAATTAATATAATTGAATGATTCTAAACCAATATTTTAGGGTATACACTAGTAGCTTTTGATCACATGGTTATGATTCTAAGCCAATATTTTAGGGTACACACTAGTAACTTTGGGTAGATTGAATTTTGCAAAGCCCTCTTTTGCTTATATTATCGTGTTGTGTGGTGCATCAACAACAACATTTTAATACAAATTCTAATTGTTTCAATATAAAAAATAAAAAAAACAAATAAATATAATCGGATGATAAGAGTGGATAATTATGGAACTAGAGTCATGACTATTGCTATTACCACTTATATGATTGTGCATATTCTAGTCAACACTAACTCTTTGGGTAGATTTAATTTTGCAAAGCCCTCTTTTGCTTGTATTATCATGTTGTGTGGTGCATCAACAACAACATTTTAATACAAATTCTACTTGTTTCAATATAAAAAACAAATAAATATAATTGGATGAGAACAATGAATAATTATGGAACTAGGGTTATGACTATTGCTATTACCACTTATGTGATTATGCATATTTTAGTCAACACTAACTCTTTGTGGGTGGATAAATTATATATGGAACCTAAACAAGTTATACCTTAAAAAAAATTCACTTACTAAAATATAATACATCCTTAATTTATTGTTTGATGAAAAATTTAATGCACATTTTTTTCCTTTTTAAATATATTCTAATCTAACTAGTCTTAGTCTTCTACTTTTATCGTCAAATTTGCCCAAATTTTAATTGAAATTCGTTAGAATCTCAACTTTGAACTATGTAGTCTAAATAATCAGGTTTCTCTTAGCATTTAATCACCAGATTTCAACATTTAAAAAACAAAACATATAACAAAGACAAATTTTAATTGAAATTTGTTAGAATCTCAACTTTAAACTATGTAGTCTAAATAATCAGGTTTTTCCTAGCATTTAATCACCAGAGTTAAACATTAAAAAACAAAACATATAAAAAATAGATTTAAACATTAAAAAACAAAACATATAACAAATAGACTCCCATTTAAATCTTAATTAAAAAATGTTGTTACAATTTTATACCTTGAAATTAAAAATATATAATTAATATAATTTATTTTTAATTTGTATTTAATTATTAGTATTACCCGTAGTTCAATCATTTAACCTTAATTTTATTATAAATATTAATTAATTTTATATTATTAATATTATTTAATATTAATTGAGCCCCAAGAAATAGCTTAATTGGTTAAGTTCCCGTTGCTAAGTACTTTCTAATTGGGAGGTCAGAGGGTCAAATTTCATTTCCTCGACGCCCTTGGATTAGGCCCAACCAAATACGCTGACGGTTAGGCCCAACCAAATACACTGACAGGTAGTTCCCTTCGGGTGGATCTGCTTGGATTATTACCCATGGACGGATTATGTAATATTCCCAAATGGAAAAACTCAGCAATACATGCACAGAAAACATATTTTTCAGAAATTTATGCATTAACAGATGAATGCAGCCTATGGATCCATTAGATCGGACATTATATCAACCAAATACCAAAGGAAATCAAGAACAAATCATTATAGCTTAGTTAAACAGGCCTCCCATGCTCAAAACAACCCAAAAACACTGCAACCCCAAGATTAATGCAACACAGAATTACTGCAGAAAGTGAAAGCGCAGTTTATTGAGGGTTTGTACTCAGAAATTTAGAGACAAAATAGATTTTCTGATTTATTAATCAATAGAGCACAAAAAAACAGAGATCTAGTCTCTTTTACATAGATCCAAGATGACACGACAAGGGTTTCTTGATGAACATGAAGTACAAGAAGTATATGCTGCAGATCTATGGCTGAATCATGCTATATGGTTGAAGCACTGCATAAAAATGGTTGATCATACAAAGAAATGGTTGTAGCTCCTCCTACTAGCTTTACGGGAAAAACGTTGTTCCTCCTCTTAGGAAACTAGCTCATAAAACAAGGGTTTAAACCCTCCCACTGCAAGACCATGTAAAATAATGCAGATCCTCCAAGACACTTCACAGTGGTTGTAGGTGATTGTTTTGCCAAGTGCCGGATACTGGAAATGAAGTCCAGGAAACTCCTCTCAGATTTCTTAAACAAGATCTCCAAGCAAGAGTGGGGAATTCCCGCATGAGAAAACCCTTGCACTAAATAATGCAACAAACTTAGCTAAATAGTTGAAACATGCAATTAGTCTAAACAGACCCAATCATGAAATCATATTCTCTGTTCCCCCCATATGGCTTCCATTCCCTCCATTATATAGATGATGAGCTTCCTCACCATGGGTCCCACCCATTTATGAGGTTACTTCCATGCAAAGGCTCCTCCTCCAAAATTACGTTGTCTCCATTAGTCCCACTCTTCTATTTACAACGCTGTTTGATTTGGTCAACCATGATTTAGTCTTCATGCATTTTCTCCTTTCATACCCAAGATGTCTTTATTTTGGCTAGCTGGATTGATCCTCATTCACATTGAGGTCTTTATTGATGATCCACTCCTCCTATATTAATGTTGTTGACTTGGTCAAACTTGACCTTGTCCACATGTATTAGCACTTGTTCACACATGGGGGTGCTTGATCCAGTTATTAACATGATCCATTTTCATACTAAGAGGGATTTTATGCCTACTTAAGATACTTATGGGCCTCATTACCCATTTATTCATCTAACTAGATGTTAAGAGAAAAATTAATATTCCTAATAGTTGCATGCTAATTTAGGAATATTACAGTCCTCCCCTCCCAAATGTTGCTTGTCCTCAAGCAATTGCAAGGATAGAACTAAAGATCCTCCTCTCCTCCTGTAGCATCATCATATGTTAATCTCCTCCAAAGAACAATATGTTGTCTCATTAATAAATTTCCAAGTTGTCCCTCCCAAGTATGCAAGTTAGCTTTTGGTGGATAAATCAAATGGCTCTCATCATGAAATAATGGAAGGTCTATATGGAAACCTTCTTGTTGTTCAATGGCCTCCTTAAGGTAGAAGTGATGGCAATCATAGGGGAATTCATTCCCAATGAAAGACTCCCATCTCCATGCTATCATCCAATTGAAATTGA
The DNA here is from genome assembly GCA_034641835.2 of Pinus albicaulis. Classification (NCBI taxonomy): domain Eukaryota; kingdom Viridiplantae; phylum Streptophyta; class Pinopsida; order Pinales; family Pinaceae; genus Pinus; species Pinus albicaulis. Next base: position 1,833,170,824 of record CM076575.1, on the reverse strand, counting down.
ATCACCTCCCAGCTTGGTAATTCATAGAAAATCTCCTCCCAAATGTTCATGAGAGGCATGTCCCAAGTGCTCCAAACAATCATGTGGCCCACCTCATAAAGAAATAAGTGATCTACTGTAGTGGCCATCTCATCTCTCATGCTCCTCTTGAAGCATGCAACATCAAAGGTGTGGAAAATTTCATCCCCCAAGGACACATCCAACCAATGTGTCTCTCCTCCAATCATGTTCCCAACAAAGGTAAGAACATCTTCATCATATGGAATCATAATTAAAGTCATGATAGCTGCCATATGTAATCAGGGAGAAGGACAATGGTCCCTCATGTGTAACTAGCGCAGTTTTGCTGCTAACTGCCATAGAATATGATATAACAAGTGTTCCTCCCACCACTTGTTTGTTGCCCTATTCTTCTTGCATGTTTGGAGAAGGTGTATGATGGTTTGTTTTAATGAAGCACACCATGAAGAATACATCATTTCCCCAAAATCTTCTAGGGAATGGTGAACACCATCATTGCCCATGGCTCCAAGTAGCCCATGAAGCAAATAAGAAAGAGTGCCCCCTCTTGGAGCAATTCCCTACACGTGTGTGGTAAGAAAATGCAAGTATATAGTAAATATATCATGATGTTCAGAAATACAATCCTTACCATATACTTGGTTTGAATCAGTGAGGTAGCTCATGGATGAGCTCCCTCTCACACCCAATGAATAAGGAGGTGGTAATGATAACTCTTCCCAAGAGCTATGTCCCTCCTCAACCTGCAATTAATCTATGCACTTCCTCATGTGATAGTGCATCTCCTCTCTAAAGTCTCCCCACATGAATCCCTTCAAGATAGTACGGTATGCTCTAATGAAAATAGTGGGATTGGAAAGCAAGATCTCATAGGCTGCATATAGTAGTTTTTCCTTGAGCTTGGATTCTATAGTCAAATAGACCCGATCATGAAAGTAAATGACTCCATCAACCACTTTATACCTCCCATCTATCACTTACCCATCAAGAACCTTACATGTGAAGAGGTTCTTGGAATATTCTACCAAGAGTTGGGACTCCCAATATGGATCTAGGCTCCCCAACAATGACAGCACTGTAGAAATCTGAAATGTAGCCCCTGTCATATCATGGTTCTCCTCCTTGACATGCTTTATGCCAAAGTCCCATGTTGGAGTAATGTTACCCCACTTTTGTTGTCTCTCTTGCAGTTGATCTTGCACAAGACAAGATTGAAGTATATAAAAGTCAACCTCCCTTTGAAGGGTCTCTTCCTTTCAAAACTTCCATAGTCTTGCCCATCTATGCAAGAGTGGTAGTATCCTCTTTTCATATTCAGAAATCTTCATTATGTGTAGTAGTATCCTTTGCTGCTCCAAGGCTATGGAGTGGCCATTTGACACCATGCTTATGTCTTCATAAAGTTCTGAATCCTCCTTTTCCAGTGCAAATAGCTGAGTGGGAGATAGCAATGTCCAACTCAGAAAATTGATCACCTCCCTTTAGAACCCATAAAAGGTTCTCAGTGTTGTGGTAGCTTCTCCCAAGGCTCCTTCCTTAGCCAAATATGTCAATGCTGCACCAAGTTGAGATAACACTTTATTCATTTTCCAATCAAGGGCTCTCCTTGGTGGACTGCCTCCATACAAAGAGACATCAAGGCATAGAGCAGGATGTATATGTGTGTGGATAGATTTGTCCTTGCCCTTTCTACACAAATATTCCTGCCTCCTTTGTGTATCAATCTTTTGAAATAAAGAGGGGTGTGTGCTCCTCGACATATGATGCTTGTCCTCCCCTTTATCTTTTACCTTCAAGATCTCACTATTTGACAATGATGGCACATGCACTGTACGATGATCTCCATATGTGAGATTCTTTGGAACTCCTTGCAAGAGTGCAAGAGTTTCTCTCTTTGGAGCAAATGCTCCACCTTCCTCTTCATGAGGTACTAGATATGCTCTTGATATGACAGCGTTGTTACCTCCAGCGTTCTCTTTCTCCTCATCAATATTCGAGAATTCCTCATCAACAATGACAGACCTTAGATCTTGGTCTTCCCTTGAAGGAGGAATCTCCATGTCTTCTTTTTTAGAAGAAAGTTCTTCATGCAATGGGGTCTTTGCCCTTGGAAAGGTTTCATACAAGTTTTCATCCCCATCAATGGTTTTCTGAAATGGAGTTGGGTTTATAGATCCTTTCAACTCATGCAAAGTTTTTGTTTGTTTTGGTTTGATTAGCTCCACCAAAGGTGTTTCAGAATGTTTTTCACCAAACCTTTCTACTATTTTCCTATTGAAATTTGCATAAGTATATGTATTTTTTAAGGAAAAGGATTCAAACAACCACCAAGCATAAGCCTTACCTTCAAAATGTAGCGCTGCTACTTTGATGGCTTCATCTTCTGAAACTTGATGTTGTTGCACATAGGTGTCTAGCTCCTCCACCCAAACCGTAGCTGGACATTTAAGTGACCCATAAAAAGTAGATAAAAAGAATCTACTCACACCATGTTGCTTGCTCCTTGTGCTCCTTGTGCTCCTTTCCTCCTTGATCTTGCAAAACTCTTGGAAATTTATGTGATCTTTAAACCTCTTAGTTTGAGATTCATATTCTTGCAAATAATCACTAAGAGTCTCCTTCTTTGGCACATCTCCTTTCTCCATCTCCCTTGTCATGAACATATGGCTGATAGAGCGTTGTAAATCTGATGATGTGGTTGAATGCTCACACCCATAAGATGAGGAACTCACGCTTTCCTCATGTATGAATCTTGTTGAGGGATCTCCATGTTTTTCTCTCCTCATTTCTTTGATGTCTTTGTTGATACCATGCAGAGTTTAAAGTAAAAGTTTTGAGAACTTCTTCCCTCCACACAATAAGGGTTTGCCTTGATCCCTTTCGCAGATCTCCTCCTTCCCATGAGAAGATTCCATAATGGTTGAAGAACACAAGCTGAGCCAAGATGATGCTTCGATACCACTGTAATATTCCCAAATGGAAAAACTCAGCAATACATGCACAGAAAACGTATTTTTTAGAAATTTATGCATTAACATATGAATGTAGCCCATGGATCCATTAGATCAGACATTATATCAACCAAATACCAAAGGAAATTAGGAACAAATCATTATAGCCTAGTTAAACATGCTTCCCATGCTCAAAACAACCCAAAAACACTGCAACCCTAAGATTAATGCAACACGGAATTACTGCAGAAAGTGACATCGCAGTTTATTGAGGGTTTATACTCAGAAATATAGAGACAAAATAGACTGCTGAGTTATTAATCAATAGAGCACAAAAAAACAGAGATCTAGTCTCTTTTACATAGATCCAAGATGACCCGGCAAGGGTTTCTTGATGAACATGAAGTACAAGAAGTATATGTTGCAGATCTATCGCTGAATCATGTTGTATGGCTGAAACATTGCATAAAAATGGTTGATCATACAAAAAAATGGTTGTAGCTCCTCCTACTAGCTTTCCGGGAAAAAGGTTGATCCTCCTCCTGGGAAACTAGCTCATAAAATAAGGATTTAAACTCTCCCACTGCAACACCATGTAAAATAACACAGATCTTCCAAGAGACTGCACTGTGGCTATAGGTGACTGCTTGGCCAAGTGCCAGAGAGTGGAAATGAAGTCCAGGAAACTCCTCTCAGATTTCTTAAACAAGATCTCCAAGCAAGAGTGGGGAATTCCTGCATGAGAAAACCCTTGCACTAAACAGTGCAATAAACTTAGCTAAACAGCTGAAGCATGCAATTAGTCTACACAAACCCAATCATGAAATAATATTCTCTATTCCCCCCATATGGCTACCATTCCCTCCATTATATAAATGATGAGCTTCCTCACCATGGGTCCCACCCATTTATGAGATTACTTCCATGCAAAGGCTCCTCCTCCAAAATTACGTTGTCTCCATTAGTCCCACTCTTCTATTTACAGCGCTGTTTGATTTGGTCAACCATGATTTAGTCTTCATGCATTGTTTCCTTTCACACCCAAGGTATATTTATTCTGGCTAGCTGGATTGATCCTCATTTACATTGAGGTCTTTTTGATGATCCACTCCTATATTAATGTTGTTGACTTGGTCAAACTTGACATTGTCCACATGTATTAGCCCTTGTTCACACATGAGGGTGCTTGATTCAATTATTAACATGATCCCTTTTCATACTAAGAGGGATTTTATGCCTAGTTAAGATACTTATGGGTCTCCTTACCCATTTATTCATCTAACTATATGTTAAAAGCAAAATTAATATTCCTATTAGCTGCTAATTTAGGAATATTACAGAGTATTACCCGTGGATGTAGCAGCCATAGTAAAAAAAAAAAAAATTATTTAATATTAATTAAAATTTTCCATTTTATTTTTCTTTTGAATTTTTGTATTAAGCTTTAGGACTATTTATCCCTTGATTGATCAGATTTGACCAGATTTTTCTTCATCATTTTAGTCATAATGATGAACCACACTAGAGGATTCGAAAAATTGGCAAAAATAATATAATCTCAATATGATAGATTAAAAAAAAAAAATTCAAATAATTATTTTAAAACTTATAAATCAATAAAAATAAAAATCTACTGTGTTAGAAATATGACGTAAATCTAATTTTAATCAAAAATTGTTGTTACAATTTTACACCTTTACTGAGTGGACCAAATGATAGTTGTCGCAATTTTACACCTTTCACTACTAACCCCACTAGATAAATGGTCATTGTTGTCACAAATTTACACCTTTTACAACTAAATCAAATGATCATTTCGGTGGGCCTCAAATAATCCTCTAAAACCAATTTGTCATGCACCTCATCTGCATATAAAGTACTAACAACTACGTAATATATTATGTTTTATGACGAGATAAACTATGTTTAGCTTTCAGACTAAGCAGAAACATGCATGCACATCGAAATCATATTAAGAATAGCTGATTAGCTCTAAATGGGTGCAATTACCAGTGCGGCTCATCGTGTATTTCCATGATTCATATCCAACTTATTTTCACAGTTCATTTATCGCTATAAAGTTACCCTGAAGTCCTATGAAAATGTGAAACATGCCTTCAAATCTATGGAAATGTTCCCTCTTGTCTTGTATGTCCCCCTCTTGGTCTTGTATGTCCTCGCTTGTCAAAGCAATTCTCTCGAATGTTTAGTTTCCAAGGCCTCTCCTTATGGCACAAGGAGAATAATGTCCTCGCTTGTCAAAGCAATTCTCTCGAATGTTTAGTTTCCAAGGCCTCTCCTTATGGCACAAGGAGAATAAATTATAATAAACATTATATCGATAATCAGAAATCTTGAATCTACTTTGCCTTTTGAAAGTTCACTACAAATAAAACTACTTTGCCTTTTAGAAAGTTCACAACAAATAAAACTACTGACTTCTAGAAATTTCACAACAAATAAAACTAATTTGCCTTTAGGAAACTTCGCAACAGAGGAAACATCCCACCAGATCCAACAACCACAAAGTGATCCACGAAATGCGAAAAAGCAACACTCGGCCATGAGCATAACGACATCCCAGTGATCCCACTTCCCCACATCACTCAACTACTGACTTCAAATTTAGTTCATATGCAAAACAACAATGTATACACCCAACGAGAATAAGCAAAAACATGTATAGTTGATTGCACCATGTGAGAACCTTTCCCTTGCTTCGATTGCATTTGTTAGTTTTATTTATAGCATTCCATGCCATTTTGCAACTATTTTTTTAATTCAGTGTAACTAAACTAAACGACAGACTATTCAGCATCAGATGCTCTAATTGCGTGCCATTTTGCAACTATATTTTGAAGTCACTGTGATCTAACTTAACGGCAGATAAAATTCAGCATCAGATGCGCTCATGGGAAGGTACAGCAATTACATTCAAATTAAGTTGCTTTAAACAATAGAGCCACTCCGTAGAAGAGGGGAAAGATAGATGTTTACGGTCTCTGTTGTACTTAAAAAATTGCTCAAAGCATAACGTGCACAAGGTTAAAATTGACTTCTCTGCACAGCAAACATGAGAGGTAAAGCAATTACGTTGCTTTAAGCGACAGGGCCACGACCTCGAAGAGAGAATAAAAATGGTTGTTTACTATCTCCCTTGCTCTTAAATTTTTTTGCATTTAAGCATAATCACAGCTGGGAGTTAGAAGTGTTGTTTAAGCATAATCATAGTTGGGAATTAAATAAATGGGATTTGGAGTTAAAAAAGTTGATTAATCATAATCATAGTTGGAAATTAAGTCAATAGGGTATGGCCTTTTGGTTAAGGATCCATGGATCCATATCAATAAGGTTAAAATTAACGAAATAGATGAGTACTATCTCCCTTTGCTTTAAAAAAAATTGCTCAAGCATAATCACTGATGAACTATTAGTCAATAGGGTTTGCCTTTTCGTTATGTATATATATCAACGAATACAAGGTTTAAGCATAATCACAGCTGGAAGATAAGTAAAAGGATCTACATCAACGAGTACAAGGTTAAGCATAACCATAGCTGGAAGACAAATCAATGGGGTTTAGCCTTTTGGCTAAGGATCTATATCAACAAGTAGAATTATAATTGACGACTCTGCACATCAAAAAATGAACCAGACTGGATTAAAAAAATTACAATTCAACTTGTCTATGGTGGACAGTTTATTCTATAACTGTAAAAACGTTCAAACAGCTGCCAATTTTTAACTAAGGTTGTGACTACTCATATAAAAGCCAGTGCACTGAAAATTGCCAAGCATGTTTGTTAGGCATACATGCATCAGACCTCATTTCTATGCAAGGCTGCATCAAATAGTCAGACATTTCACAAAATCAGTTATCCATTCTACCAAGTATCCTTTGGAGTTTCATACTTAGTCCTCTGATATAGATCCTGAAATAGACAAAAACCGCCATGAAAAATTGAGGGCACAATTTAGCCTTCGATGAAAAGATGAGTAAAATAGAGCAAAAAGGGAGATGAATATTGAAGCAGGAAAGTTAGAACAGGGAAAAAGATGAGACTGAAGTAATAGAAATTAAAGCAATTTATGAGACAGGACGCAGGCTATACAATAGTGTTCATAGAAAGCTGATTTGTCAGCAGTGTATCCAAACTTGTTAAATAAAATGCACGGAATCCAGCAGTATAACTAGGCAAGAATGAAGCCATCTAAATTTATATAAATTCGGGGCATTTGTCAATGCATTTCCTTGCTAAAGAGGTACTTTTCAATGCATTTCCTTGCTGAAGAGCCTCTGAGCATCAGGAAACTGATAAAGCATCTGTTCAACGAATTTTGTCAACTGCAGGTGTTTGGTAGCCCACAGTTCCATCATCTTAGCCTCCTTCATTTCCGCATCCCTTTGGAGACTAGAAAGCTGCTCCCTGCACTCAGTTTCCAGTTTGTCAAGATATGTTATTTCTTCTTCCCTGAGGGCACGTATTTTTGAACCTACCTCTTCAATTTTTTCTCTCCGCTTGCGAGCTTTCTCAGATTCAAGCTGCTGCTCAAGCCGACTGAGCCTCCAGGTAGCTTCCTTCTTGTGCATAAACCATGACTGTCTGCCCTCTTCTAGATCTTTGCAATATTGGAGGAAGGTAGGCAGTTGCTGCATGATTAGACTATCGATTGCTTGTTTGCTAGAAGCCAAATTTGGATCGAAAGATGATGTCCCTACTTGCTTTTCCAATGCACACCATGGAAAATTTACCTTTTTCTCTTTGGCAACTCCCCCAGCAACCCCATTGACAATCTCGTGATGCCTCATAGTATCCTGCAACCAGGACCTAGGTGCTATAACTTCAGAGGCAGGTGATGCTGAGCCACTAGAAACAACTGGATCACTTGATGATGGAGAAAGGGACAGACTCACAGAAGGGGATGAGTTGAGATGAATTAATTTGGATGAGAAAGGAGTATCTTTCTCCAAAATGAATGCAGACACCGTAGTTTTAACATCAGAACCACCTGAGGAAGGCACTTGTGCAGTGGGTACATTGGACATCCATGAAGGAAGGGATGAGGTCACATCAACAGCAGAAGAGGAAGTTCCAAGATACGTTGGTGTCAAATCTAAATCCATCGCAGAAGAACTGCATTGCAAAGCAAGTTCAGGCTCCAACATGGGCCTTGTACTACCAAAGCTTTCTAAGGTCAACCGGGGTTCTATTTCACGTGCCGAAGGCATTTTTCCCTTGATGACAGGCAGAGTAAGACCCATAGATCCAGGTAAGTTTGCCATCTGGGAAACAATTGGACCTGATGAAACAGATGTTGTTGTTTTTACATTGGCCAGACATATGTTATCAGCATATGTACTACCTGTTGGAACGCTAAGGGTCAGGAGAGGAGAGGATGACGGGCAGGGCATCAGAATGGGTGGTAAGCTGGTTGGACAAATTTTCTTTTGTACATATTTTTCTGCAAATGTTTCCAAAATATGGTCATACTTGCCTCCTTCCCTGGAGTTGGCACTGTCTAAATTTTGCCTTTCTTTGCGCCTCTCCTTCAGCTGTTTTTCTTTGAAGACCTCCCACCATTTACCTAATCTCTTTGCTGTCCGTCCTGGCACTTCAGCGGCAATTTTCTTCCACTTGTTACCATATTTTGCTTGAAGACTTATAACAAGTGATTGCTCCTCTTCTGTTAAAGAACCCTTTTTTATCCCAGGCTTAAGATAGTTCTTCCACCTCTCTAAACAGGACTTCGCATCTCTGTCCAGGGCTTTTCCCATTCGCTGTGATACTAAGTTCCATTCCCTTGGCCCGTATTGCTTAACATAAGCACGTAATAAAGCATCTTCTTCAGGCTGCCACCGTTGCCGCTCCTTCATCTCCAATATCCGATGCCCATTTCACAAGGCTCTTCATGATGAATCTAAAAACAACATACAAGAGAATTTCAGACCCAAACTGATTTCAAGCACGTGATTTAAATTCCAGTGCTTCTAGAACAGCCACAGCTCTCCGTCTGAATTTAAACCAATAATCTTAACTCTTAACAATTATTTTTATACTCAATGCAATGAACATTATACTATTGATTAGCAATTTATTCCAATAAATAGATAAGTGAGCCAAGACAATCTGCCGGACCATTCTCTATTTCAATAAGATAAAATAATCTCTATTGCAGGGAAAATGCAAGAATCACAATACAGTGTGAATAAACAAACCGTTCGACCTTTCAAAGGACTGCAGTGAACAGATTGTTCATTAATTTATAACACAATAAAATGAATTAAGAATATTGTGGAATGGCATCCAACAATAAACTCTTCATAATATAGTGATACAAATAAACAAAGCACACCGTTGCCAAAAGCAACTGTCTTGCCCAAAGGAGTTCGTTCCAATGGTAAGTAGCAAGGAGTTTTTCACTATTGGACAAGGTTCAATTATCATTATCATGAGGGAATTTCCTGAAGCCTGGACCTTGAGGAATGATCAAACATGTGGTAGACCTTGAGAAATGATCAAACATATGGTTACAAGAAAAGAAATTATATTAAATAATCTGGTGATCTGCACACACTCACAGGTTCAAATCATGTCAAATCCCCCAGAGTTACCAGTCATTGTAGCTGTCAGTTGAACCACCCTCCATCTAGTTATTCTGGGAAGGGGGGCAATCCCAAAAGGTTTTCCTCGAAAAAAACAACTATATCATTTACCGACTATAAACTACCATTAATTAGACCTGCATGTAAGTTGCTCATTTTAAGTGTGGATCCGTGATAGCATTCGAGATAATAGAACTATGGGTTGTCACTGGTCAGCAATTGATAGTAAATTTATAATGGCCGTTGTAAGTTACAACATGTTTTAATATGAATATCCCAGTTTTCTTGACAACTCTCTACCTATAACACTAGGATGAAATGAAAAGTTTAAAGGGTCCTCCAAAATGGAAAAAGGCATGATACATTGGGATTAAATTTTAAGCGATATACTTCTAAAATTTCTCATAGCCACAGTGCCATTCCCCATCTCTTTTAAGCTAAACGGACAGAGAAGATGATGCAAACCGATGTGATGCCCATAAAAATCATTTATCGATGTCTTTTAAGAGGCGTAAACTTAAATAGAATGAGAAGGCATTTTCAACAAAAGAATGCTGACAGGTCTTTATTCACTCCCATGCAGTTAATTCAGGGTTTTGTTCTTATCATAACATGTTTGGCTGTACCCATCTACCTGCATTGCTTTGAAGGTTAATCTTTTCAATGATTTTCAAGTAAAACAGACTAGAATTGTAAGAGGCCTGAAAACAATAGTCTGGTCGTACTAAGATACTATCAAGTCTTAACAAAGATTTATAAATCACTTAAGGGTATATGACCAAATCATCTAAAGTCTAAATCGGTGATTTCCACGACTATAATGACATTGAGTTCTTGTATTTAACAAAATATCCGCCAAAAAACACATTGCACGTATATAGTGCTTGGGATAGAAACACAAGGTTTCAGCATATTTTCCACTTTCTCGCTCAGTGTACAGCAAATATGACCTACATATTGTATATACAAAATACATTGTCTAATCTTAAACAGCTAATTAAGGTATAAGATGACCATACAGCTTATGAAACATTATTTTGAAGATTATAAAAAAATACATCCTTCAAAACAATGATGCATTATCTAATTCAACCAGACTCCTTACTGATCTACAATTTTGGCATTTCTATTAAAACCATGGCCGGTTAAACACAAAATTAGTTTGTGAAACTAAAGGATTATTTCCCAACTTCTCACCCACTCTCACTTATCCATATGACAGTAAGAAGGCAATTACATTATCCCTTTTGTAACATACACGAGAAACCTACTAACTGCTAAATCAAATGCCACAAAAACTTACTGTGCTCTGTGATAAAATTAGATATAGCCAGAACTTGCTCTATTGTTTTCATATAGTCTTATATAGATTTTCCTCAACAAAAATGAGCTTGAACGTTAAAGGAGATGAGTTCATATCAAAATTAATCAATAGAACAAATCATTCTAGTTACCTATTTGAGAAGCTCATATACTTATCCCTCGGTTTTAATCCATATCCATATATATATATATATATATATATATATATATATATATATAGAACTTTATGATTTCACATTTTGCATTACTTTTCTACCACTGTTGGATAATATATAAACTCCAGAAACCCCTGGAAACCAATAGCTTTTCAGAAACCATTTTTTAACAAACAGGCTGGCATATTATGTCAAATTCAATGTATATATCGTATACAGAAAGCAGGATGTCTCTGAATACAAGGATAAAACAATACACTACTTGTTTGATAAGATATGAGTGCAAAACCTCAATGTACAGTCATATGCCGAATAACTTGGAAAAATGATATGAAAGAAAAAATAACCTGATCTCAGCATATTGTTTTCAGGCATCTTCGCAGACCAATCAATCCTCCATTGTCATTGGTCCCTGATTCAACTTGTGCACGAACGCAGAAGCGAGAGAAAATATACGTTTGGACATCAAAATTTATATTTTAAACAATGAAATACAATTTCAGAATGGAATCTCACTTGAACAAAACCGTATTATAGTTCCTGTCAGCCTTCAGCAAAATGGCCCTTAAGACCCAAAAATAGAGAGAATTCTAGAGCAAAAGGTTAGCAAATAAGAAAGGATAAAAGGAGAATGGAGATCCAGAGATAACAGAAGCATGCGATGAGCACTAACGGGGAACGCTAATGATAATGGAACTAATCCTACAACTCTTTGCATGCTCAATCCGCTTGCTTCACTGGAAAATAATTGAACATGAGAAATGGCATTTGACCGTGGAAAGAAACTGAGATAAAGACCAGCTGAACAATATCACAGCCCACGGGAAGATATGCACTCGTATGCAGAGACTGGAGATTAAGTCCCAGTGTGGCAGGAGTGTGACCAAACAGCGTGTGTATGTTTCGAGCTTTATGCCACCCACTAAAGCTTGCCTTTTATTAAATCATTTCTGCCCGTAATTAAATACACAGCAGATATTCAATTGTTCCACAAGTTGAATATAAAACTACATCAATATGTAGAATGGAATATATAAGATATATAACTATTGTCAGGGAACCGCATCTCTTGGTACAAAGTAATATTGACTAAGGATGATATTTAATATACTGGTTAATGAGAAAGGCATAAAATAACTGATATTAAGACGTTTCATAAAATAACCCTAACCCAATATGCAGAATAGGTATAGTTAATATAGAAATGAGTGCAAACTAAGAAACGCTACTGATTTTTGCATAAAATGGATCTGCGCAAAAATAAAATAAGACCGCAGTTAATGCAAAAACAACTTACCAGTCAGCAACTTAGCCTAGTTTATATTAAAAAACCCTAAACCGAGCCACAAATGGGTGGTCTGACACAAGACATAAATAGGGATATCTATGATATAAAAACAATTCAGTGCTTTGGCTAGAGAAAATGGCAATAACCGAAGATGAGACATCAGATAATACTAAATATATTGACCTGAAACCCGCGATGAAAAATGGGTATAGCAAATATTATGGGCTGGAATCCAAAATCAAGAAAAGAGATATTGGTTTGAGCCAAAATATAAATAGACATATCTGTAACATAAAAGGAAGTGGGTTTCATGACGAGAGAAAATTGCAATAAACCGAGATGAGACATCATATAATACTAAAAATATTGGCGCTGAAAACCCAAATGAAAAACGGGTGTAAACCGAAATCCAAGATCAAAAAGGGGATATGCTTAAAAATGGTCTGAAGGTGAAAAATATAGTGGATGGCAGAGATGATAGAGATAAGAGTACAGAAACACTGACAGCCCGGCAAAAGAAAAGCACGCACCGAATAGACAGAACATGCCGAAAACAGAGCCTTCTCTGCACGGCCCCATTGCCTGTGGGGGAGGACTATTCCATGAAATGCAGGATTTTAATTAATTCAATTCAAATCCCCAGTGAGCTTACCCACGTTCTGATGGATCCTCTGACATGCTCTGTCACTAAAATTTCATATTGCATGACGGTCCACGAGACTAGAACGGGAACAAGCGTTTGACAAGGGGTTGATTCCATGATCCCAGGGCAACTAGAGCCTTCTAGCTTGTTCTTTAAACCCTAGGAAGACGCGACGGATATTGGATTGTTGTGGTGCCGGGGGCCATTTGATTATACGGCAGTTTGGTGCAGGGATTCGTCCCAGCGAAGGAGAGTTTTCAGGGTTTACTCCGCAGCAGGGGTTTGTGTTCGAGGGGCTTTTCTCGTCCCCCGAGGGTTTGGGGACCGGCCATGGCCGGTACTTGGTCTGTGAGGCTGTCTGTACTCCAGCCTGCACTCCGTTGAAATGCAGGATGATCCTTCGCCATCAACGTGCCCTGCCCACGTCTGCGGACTGCTCATCAAAAACCTTAAAACCCTCTGCCAAAACCTTGTTGCCCTCAGGTGTCGCTGGATGAAAAACGGCAAACCCCTGTCGTTTCGGAATTAAGTCTTATATACTTTACACTAAAATTCAGCCGCTAAGTTTTCAACCTGGTTTGAGGGGCTAATTCAGGTTATTCAAGGTTAAGTTAGACCGTAAGCAGCACAACCATGGTTGACTTGAAATTTCGCATTCTATTACCAGTGACTTGACATATATCAACCTTTAGGTCAGGATTTTACTAAACCGAGGTTTGAATTGGGTGCTGCTTTTAGATCTGGAGTTTATATTAATGGAGTTTGGACTACGGTTTTACAAAGAGCACTTTGTTTTATGTTTTGGATTTTTTTAATCAAATCTTTGGGAACTAGGTTTAAAATTGTTTGAATTGTAAAATTTGTAATTGTTTTTACTAAGGATTTTAGCAATTTTCTTAGAAAAGATCAAAATATAAAATGAAAATTGTTATTTTATAATAGCAAATTTGTGGTGGTTTTTTATATATGAAATTGATAATTTAATGACTTGGGATAGGTTTTACTATAACTTATGAGTATATCCAGCAACTCACATGTGAGATATTCCAATAATTTATGATTTAGTAAGGGTCGAGATATTTTAAGACATATTAATAATAGAGTCTCACTCTTGGGGGCATCTACCTTTCCAGCTTTATCACAACAAAACAAATATTTTTCTTACTCAAACCTTCATGTCGATTTCCATGGATATATATGATCATTAACATGTTTAGATAAATGTCAATAGTATAAGAACCTTGCTAAACTCTTTGGTTTGGAGTTTTGGTTAAGGATCCAAGTCAAATATTTTGTTACAAGAGGCGATTTAAGTAGTGAAAATGGGGAGTTATTGTTGTCTTCATCAAGGTTTAACTTTTCAAAAAGTGTCTCGTTTGCCTCACATTTATATGTCCTATAAGTAGGTTTTTGATTAGCAAAAGCATTGTGATGTTCATTAATTTTATTTAGGTCGTCATGCACTCATATAAAAAGTGTATGAAAGCCCCTGCCTCTTGATAGGTGGGTTAGCCCAAACAAAGTTTATTCGAGTTTCCATAAGTGAAATGTTATTCAAGTTATTAATTAAAGTAGAGTTTTTGATGTTGGCACATGCTAATAAGTACGATATTCATAGTTGGTTTACAACTTAGGTACTTGGAGCCACTTACACTATATATTGTTAGCATAGATCTATCTAAAAAACAGATCTGTTAAGCACTACACAATATTAGAAATCATTGAAATATCAATATTAACTTTGGATTTATTAAATATTAAGGTAGATCAAAAAACTTGCATATTTCAATGTTGTGTTAATTGACGATACGCATAATAATTCGAAGATTAAGATGAATTTGTAATAATTTATTTTTGGTTATAGTCATTTACATATGGTATGAAGATATAATAATTTTGTTTTATATCCTCCCCAAAGGGATTGGATCTAATGGTGAAGAGTAAGGAGATTCTTGTAGTTCAATTGCCATGAGGGCTTTTCTTAGACCTACGGGTTCATCTTGAGATAGTAGTTAGAATTTTGGTTGCCCCAAAAGGATATTTATATCAAATCATCTTGTGACCTATGTACACATGGGTGGATCAAAGCCCAACCCCATATCCTTAAATTTATTAAATAATATGTTGGGTAGTGATCTAGTGACAACTTGGAGTGATTGTTGTGACAATGACCTAAGGTCAAACCTTTCACACATGGTCATCCATTGCATGGGGTTTGTTGAATGTAATTATTAAGTATATTGAATATTATTGATGTAAACTTCAATTATTGTATGGCATTAGCAAAGCACCAACAAACTCTATTATTCACATATTGTAATTGTTTCTAGGTTTGAGGTCCATAAAAAAGATGGGCTCCCTTTTGAAAATTGTATGCTTTATTTCCATTTTATGCTATAGTAGTTAAGAGAAATAAGATGATGCTTCCCATGAACAAACATATGTGCTAAGTGTTAAGAACCTTCCCAATCAAAGGTTATAAAATGTGTGTTTCTTATTGGGTGCATGGCTTGCTGTGTTGGGTACATTTCTTTACTTATGAAACTTTTTAATTTAAGAATTTGATTAGTGATGAATGTGGGTAAAACAAAAGGTTGATATCAAGTTAGCAATGTATTAATTTATTAGCAAGGGTTTGGTTAATTACTCTTGTTGATGGAGTATTACTTGATTGATTAAGATTTCATTTTTGCTATGGTCTATCATACATAATTTCCATTTCAAAAAGGATGAAGTTGGGGTAAGTTCTTCATTGTCAATGTTGTTGAGTTGTTGGTTCTCTATAAGTGCTCAGTTTTAATCCCTTAGGTGAGGTGAACTAAATTATATCAATGGGTTTACTAGGGCTGCCATCTGCAAATGTGGAGAAACATCCCTTAGATTTCCTTACAAAATTCCTAGGAAAAACATTCCATATGAATTCATAGAATATATTATCATATTTAGCATCTGAGATGAAGGAAGCCCATGCCATATGCTACAATCCCATTCTTAGGGCATCTTCCTTGAAGAAACTTATAAAAAAAATGCAAACTCCACTAAGAATTCATATTGACTAAGAGGAAAGTCATAGTAAAATTGAAAGGATATTGATCCACGTTAACAGAAGCATGTGAAATTATTTTGTTTTATATTGATTTTAATATAATTGGTTAATTTAAAAATGATATGGTCTAAACCCTTTAATTGACTTGGAAAAAACAAACATACGTTAACATATTCAACATTTAACAAGCCTAGTTCTAGTGTAACTAGTGGGCGATTATTCTTAGGGAAAATAACTAGAGGAAATTATTTTAGTATGTAAATTTTCATAGAAAAATATATCATATGCATTCATGTTGATAAAATTGCACCATTGATTGTTTTGCTTAAAGTTTTAAGCAAACACTTCATCCATCTTTCAAGGATCATGAATAATAATTAAATAGAAAATAATTCAAAGAAAGGAAATTATCCACCTTTCATTGGATGCACCCTCTTATACTATGCATTCTCTCCATAACAATGAGCACTGCATTCCATATTTCAATGTGAATTTAGTACACATTGAGTGATCTCCTTCATCAGAACTTGTTGGTTTTATATTTGTGTGGGAGAAGAGAGAGATTAGAGTGATTTAAGCTTGTTGGCAATTGAACAAAATATTTAAGACCAAAAAGTAAATGAAGTCAAATTGTCAAAATCTTGATATGTTTTACTTGTAACTATCAATGTTTCATTCTATGTTATGATGAAATAATTTAAAAAAATAATAATCACATTATGTATGCATAAGCCAAGGACAATTCCACCAATTACACATGCATAACACATAATCCAAAATCTATTTTTTCTCATTACCTACAGCATGCACGCTTCTCCTCACAATATGTGTCTCAATCACCACTAATTCAAAGTGTACATCACTAAATATTCCACATTAAGAACAATTGTTTATGAAATACTACAAAGACTAAACATTTTTCTATTTCAAAAGTTGGATGTGAGGTTTATGGTTGGTATGGCAATATCCTCTTTCACTTTATTACTAAATATGAACTTTATAAGTCCTTGTTTATGCCTTTTTTTTATGACGAACATACTCTTATAATAATTGTAACAAATGGGTGGTCTATAGCATTGTGTTGGGTGTAAGTTTCCAAACTCATGTGATAGCATCATCCCTCATTTCAATACCAGTGTTGTTTAAGATCTTTATGTGATTTGTGGTGTCCCCATTTTCTCTGGTTTTCATAATTCTTAAATGTGAATTTATTGAACACATTGGCACATCCCTGGTTGAACATCTTTTATTGGAAACAATCACCAATTTTTTGTCAAAGTGTTGTCGAAACCTCCAAGACATGTTGCTTTAGGGATTTACAAGTACATTAAAGTAAGATTGCATAGAGGATTGACTCAGGTTAGTTTAAGCTAATCTTGCAGTAAAAATATATTCTTTTTGGTGATAGCTCTAATGAGGTTCCAATAGAATTTTAGGCATAACCAAAGTTTCACTATGGTCTAACCAAAGTTTCACTATGGTCTAAGCTTTGTGTACAATAGAACAATATCACTATGGATTTTTCTTTATTGTGAACCGACTTATGTTATCAAAAATCTAATCAAAGTTCCAAATAGATGATAATATCGAATTTCTGTATCAATGATTCTTATAACTATTGAAAGGAGGTTTAGTACAAAATTAGATGGCTCTAGTTTTCTTTTTTTCTTTGTTTTCAATTGGGCACTAAGTGCCCTAGTCTAGTCTCCTAGATTAGACCAATGTATTGTCATACCCATAACATTGTTACATGATTACAAGGGAAAATATGCATTTCTTTAATAATAAGAATTGTCATACAATATTAGACAATTACATTAAGTCTATTATACACTTGGTCTTGAATTCATGTCCAAGCAAAAAACTATAAAAATGTAGAGTAAACTTTACCTACATATTTAAAATTGAACAATTTTAACTATATTAGATACGACTCCCACTAAACAATTGCTAAACCATAATATCATTACTAATATCTTATTTCACACCATATGATTACTAATATGATAAATTTCCTACATTAATTTCTTTAACAAACACACAACAATGTTGCCAAATTTCATTATAAAATAGTAAATACCAATCCCTTAACATCTATATTCCTTTTGAGGCCTACACAATTTTTTTTAAGTTAACCTTTTGTTGGTCTATATTCCTACGAAGGCCTTACACATTTTTTGTTTTCTTAACCTTTTGTTGGTCTAAGAGATGGAAAGAGTGGTGATAAACTCCCACCAAACAACACCCTTGGACTACAAACCCATCCAGACTCTTTTAACCCTAACGTTTAACAAACCCTCACGACTTACCAAAACTAACCTATGCCCCATACGTAACCCCAACCTAGCCCCAGTACAAACCTACCAAAGGAAGAAAGGATCCGCTCGTGACGCTGCAGTCAAACCGAGGTATAACTAAATAATAATAATTTTTACCCAAATCCCAAGTAATTACTCAAAAGCAAAAAGTGAAAGCGAAAAACGCCCCCGGACTCTGGATTTACCACGGAGCTCTCGGGCGGCGTGCGGCCAATGATTCGCGAATACCAAGACCCGCGGTCAAAAAGATTAAAAAATTTAAATAACGCTTAAAAGTGAAATTCCTCTCCATTCTCTCTGTCCCCCAAATTTACTTTGCAGAGGCGGTAACAACCCGTAGATCTGTATTTTTTTCAACCTCTTCGTACGGCTTTTGCCTCGGCACGCGAATCTGACCGCGGATAGCACGCGTGGGGCCCGCAGGGCCCTCGATCTCCGCCGTCCGTTATACTCGGCCGGCGCTCCCGAGATGAGCACAGACGTGGGTCCTGCTGCCGCGTGGCCCGAGTCACCCGACACGTCCCCGCCGCCGCCGGCTGTGTTGCTCGTGCTGTCTAATCGTAGTCAGATGCCGGATTTCCCAGCCACGTGGGACGCTCGCCGGCCGGCCAGGAACCCCGGGCGACAATTTATTCCCCGCCGAGAATATTCCAATTTCCATAAACATTACATTTGATATTTAAAAACTCATAATAAAATGCTAAAATTACCTTGCCTCCATACATTAGGGTCCAATGTTTATTTTGGAGTTTTCCTATGTGACATGGGAAAAGTTTAGGCCCCTTCCCTATGTCTCACTCTCATGATTTTCCCTTCCTTATTTGGTAATTTGGTAAAGATGGATGAGCACTTGCTACTAATAGGCTAAGTATGTTCACCTACCCACCACGCTAGAACTTCAAAAATATTCATTCTAACGGGTTTCTAATTTTTATGGTGAAAAAAGGATTGATATCATTTTCAATCCATACTATTCAATAGGCTAAGTATGTTCACCTACCCACCAAGCTAGAACTTCAAAAATATTCATTCTAACGGGTTTCTAAATTTTATGGTGAAAAAAGGATTGATATCATTTTCAATCCATGCTATTCAACGTTATTATATCAATGCGTATTTTATTAAAAAAATATAAAAAAATCAATTACTATATTTACATGAGAAATTGAAATTATAGAGTTAGAGTTGTTGAAATTCTACATAATAATAATAATCTAATTTTAATGTCAAGGTCAAGGCCTAGCCACACCAAATTGGTGTATGAAACCCTTTTTTGTGTAAAGATTTGACTTAAATTCTATGTGCTTTATTGTTATTTTTTCATCAATTTGTTCTATGTTGCAACTATTGCTTCAGAAATATTCAATAGCATCCAATTTAACAATTTACTTCTTCAATTATCCAATGACAGTAGAGCAATAGTAGATAGAACAATTAGACAAATACATAATGAAAGACAACCAAGAGACAAGAGACACAATATTTGGCCAATGGCCAGGGGAAAACCCCACTAAGGTGGAAAACCCTTGCAAATCTTCTTCTATTAGATTGTCTTCAAATGTTCAACAAAGAGAGTACATCATCCAAGAGTCAAAGTCAAACTTTGACTAGCCAGTGTCCAATGTCAATATTCAATATCCAAATAAACCAATATACCAATGTCAAAGATGATAAGGAAGAGTCAAATCATGTCAACTGTCAAATATGCAAAAAGTCAACAACAATTGATTGCCCTAACTAGTCAAGTCAATAACAATCAAATCAAGGTCAAATACACTCTAATTTAATTTGGTCAATGCCCAGTCAATGTGGCTTCTTTTTCTGATCAAGGATCAGTAAAAACAACTCCCAAAACTTCAATCAACCTTGGTCAATGGAGAGATAAAGTTTGTTGTCAAAGTCTACAATTTTTTGCGATCAAACCAAAAATTCAACAAAAGTCAAACTGCTTAGAATTCCTCGATTTTGGTGTCCTTCAATGCGGCCTGCAAAAATCGATTTTTCCACCCAAAACCGAAGTCAAATGATGTTTATTTCACTTTCACCCAGGTCAATGTTAGTTAGCTCCCTACAACAAACCTGTAATTTTCTATGATCAGCCCTGCAGTGAGCCTCAATCAAATTGCCCATAACTTCTCGGTTTTGGTGCCAAAAGCCACAACCTGCAAAAATCAAAATTTTAGTGGAAAAAGTGGAGTCAAATGATAGGTCAAAGTGACTGGTCAACGCCCTGCAACTGCTATGTAATTAGACCTGCAACAACTCTATAATTTGGCCCAGAAAAACAGTCACTTGTCCTTGACATGTGTGAGAAAATCCTTTCTTCTCTGAGTTGTACGAACCAATAGGAAGAGGAGAGATAAGATATGTGATTGTGATGAAGTACCAAATGAGGATGAAGGTCACTTGTATTTATATGAATCGATGAGGGTGAAAAGACATGTCCTTTGGGCTTCTTGGGCCTACATGTCATTGAAGCTGACCTTAACAATTTGCACAAGAGTGGGTATTAATTCAAAAACACACTTCTCCTTGTCTGATTTGAGTGATCTTTAAGTCGATTTTGGTCCTTTCGAAAAGAGGAATTCAATGCAATAATTATTTCCATCAAATGAGTTGTCCAAAGTGGAATTTGACCCTAGTTGCATAATTTAGCGTTCCCTCTCAACTAGGGAGCATTCCACCTGTCAATATATGTCCAACAATCATCATGTCATCATGTACCATCTATGCTTGTCTTTGTTCATCTCATGTTGAACATTATGAAATCTAAAGATGAAGAAGTGTTGTAGGGGAGCTCCAGCTAGCACCTTACCTCTATCGCCATCGGGGAGCCTTTGCTACCACTCGTAATCATCATCATCATCGGGGAGCCATAGCTACCACTCGGAACCAAATTCAATGGGTGAGACCAACCTACCCCAAGCATAGGGATCACACTCTATCATAAAGTCCTTGACAATAGGTGAGATCAACTTACCTGAGGTGAGGTAAGGATCACACTCTACCCTATTGTCCCTGATCCTCCATCTTAACCTTGAAGAGTTAGATGGTAGAACACATGCATCCACCAACTTAGGTGAGATCCACCTACCGCAAGGAGTATGGATCACACTATATCCCAAGTCCCTCAACCTATTGGCCAGATGGGAGAGGTTATCCCACAAAGTGGGCAAGACGCTAACTAGGGCATACTCTAGACTAGGGGAGACACCAGGTCTCAACATCCTATCGGTTAGATGTTTGTCATCCCCAGGAGCCCTATAGCTCCGTTCCATGCCCTAGGAGCTCAACCAGGGGGTAAGATCACTACCCAATGTTCTTGATCATACCGAGCCCTTATTCAAAAGGGTCATCTCAACCAGTCCAAGTAGCTCTCTGGAGATCAAGAACTTCCCTTTCGGCGAAGCCTTGGTGAGGATATTGGCTATCTTGTCATCTGTCAAAATATGGAGGAGTCTCACGGCTCCTCTCTACACCATTTCATGAATGTAATGATATTTGATCTCGATATGCTTGGACTTGTCGTGAAACACAAGATTCTCTGACAAATGAATCACACTCTTGTTGTTGCAATAGATTACTATCATGTCCAGAACCTACTCAAATAGCTCTCCAAAGAGCTTCCTTAACCAAACTGCTTCACAAATTACAAGGCTAGCTGCAATATACTCGGCCTTAGCAGTGCTAAGGGCTACGAATTTCTGCTTCATTCTCATCCATCATATAATGGCAGATCCCAGACTAAAACAACATCCAGAAGTACTCTTCATGTTGAAAACATTACCAACCCAATCTGCATCTATATATCCATGTAGTCTAATGTCTCCAATGACATATCTCAATCCAAGGTTAATAACCCCATGTAGATACCTCAATACATGCTTGGTAGCAACCCAATGTACATGGTGAGGCTCAGTCATAAACTGGCTCAAGGTGTTAACTGCAAAACATATATCGGGGTGAGTATTCACGAGAAGCATCATAGCACCATCCAGTTGTCTATAATCAGAAGGGTTTGCTAGGTCAGGTCCAACGAATTATCCACACAACTTCTTAAAGTGCATCTCCATAGGTGTAGGGAAGGACTTACACTCAACCATTCCATATTGCCCGACTTTTTCCATACTTCTAGTCCCAGGAAATAGTGCATCAAACTAAGGTCTTTCATGTCGAATTCAGCAGCCAACTTCCTCTTACATTCTAGAATGAGAGGGTATGCACGTGTCATGAATAAGTCATTAACCTATAGTACCAAAATGAGAGGCATACCTTGGACCATTTTGAAGTACAATTTTGGATCAACATTGCTCCTTTTGAATCCTAGCTTTATCAAGTAACTGCCAATATGATCATACCAAACACAGGGGGCTTGCTTCAATCCATAGAGATATTTCTTTAATCAACATACATGTGTCTTCATGTCTTGAACTTCAAATCATGGAGGTTGTTCAACGTACACTTCTTGAAGCAAACCATGTAAGAAGGAGGTATTCACATCCATTTGATGGAGACTCCATCCTTTACTTGCAGCAAGGACTACTATCAAATGGATGGTTGTATATTGGGCCACAGGAGCAAATATATCATCGTAATATTCTCTCTCTTTTTGAGAGAGTCCACAGGCTACAAACCTTCTCTTGTATTTTTTGATGCTTCCATCAACCCCATGTTTGATCTTATAGAGCCATTTGGAGGTTACCACAAATCTTCCCTTCTGTCTCGACACAATATACCATACATCGTTCTTCACAATTGACTCGTATTCCTCGACCATGGCATCCTTCCAGACTTGTTCCTTCACGACTTACTCAAAGGTGCTAGGTTAAACTTGAATCATATAGCTCATAGCCACAACATATTCTTGGTACCTCCATGACTTCATACTTTCCCTTAAAGTTCCATGAGCAACGAAATGTTTCTCAGCATCTTGTAGAGTGTCTTTGAGCCAAAGTGGTATTTTCCTTGTAGGAGGATCACTTGAAGGAGGATCCAAGGGGTCCATAGGCTCCATGGGATCATCAACGATGTCCTTCTTAGATTTAGGCACGAAAGGACCTTCTAGAATATCCATATCATCACTCTTGTCTTCAAGAGGAGGAGGCAGAGGAGGTCCCTTGATTTTCTAAGGGAAATAATGTTGGGCCATAATTGTGAATTACAGATAAATCACGCTTTCCTAGACAAGTGCTAGTCTAGAACAACAGGTGAAATACTATATGACTATTTATCCTAACTAAGAACAAATACAAAAAGAGGATTAGAAGGTTACTTGTGATCCAAGCACTTCTAAATGGCTCCTTCTGTCGCTTCCGTTGCAGCTTCAAATTCAAGCGGTTTGTGCGGAATGCTTCCTGCAAGAAAGAACACTGAAACAACAGAAGATGCAATAATATAGACATCTATTCAAGTTATTTTGCTAAATGAGTACATCATAAACCATACACATCAACTAAGATCTTGCAATATGGAAAATCAAAGCCAATACAGATGCATATAGGGAAAAATAAGCAGTATTCTTTATTGATGACAGAAGGAGAGGTTACAACCTAGTGACTGATTTGAAGTGCCCTTCCAGCAACGTTCCCAAGCCTCATCACAGATAAATATCTCCAACAACAGCTACACAAATCTAGCTCTCAATTGAAAATTCTCCAGCATTTCTCTACTAAAATTCTTCCTCCTCAAGCACTTAGATCTGTGCTCAATTTATAGATGAACTGTAGGTTGTTTTGCAATCAATGAATTTCCAATAATTAACAGTTTTGTTTTGATCATTTGTAGATGTCGATGGACACTTGTGGATCAGGAAACGACACATGTAGACTCTTACTAGAAGACGGCAGTGGAGATTCAGACAATGAGAATTTTGCTCCCAATGTGACCAACACACTGTGGATGCCAAGATGTTTTGTGAGCAGCCCATGAAGACTCTTTACATGTCCCCAAAACAGACTGCTCAGGCACTGATTGAGCTGACTCTCATATGTACTTTCTATATAATAGCTTCAAACCCTGCAGGGAAACCTTTGCTTGATGAAAGTCTCGCTTGATTTGTCTTGTTTCTTGTCTTAGGGTATGTAGCAACTGAAATGATAGGGAATGGTAGACCCTTGATCATTGGTCCTAGAGATGATATCCAATTAACCAGGTCATTGGGAATGGTGCCCATATTGACCTATAACAATTTCCCCCTAAAGCATGAGATCCAAATAATAAGAACATTTGATTGAGATGCTTTACACTGTGATGAGCCTGGAAACGAAGAGAAGTGGTCACCTGCATAAATATTACAATACATTACATCATGATATATCCTCTTTGATCATAATTGCTGAGGGTAGGAATTCCCATGTTCAACACATCAAACAATCTATTAACATGTACATAATTCAGAAAGTCGTCTTCATTGGAATGTTGCCCAAATGCAGACATGCCTACAGATATAGGCCCATGTTTGGATGGCAATTTGTATGTAAGGTCACCGTACAGATGATGTGTACAAAAATCCTGAAATCGCAGCCCAGATGGATGAAACTAGATCTGAGGTATTCTTATCTCGTTCACTCGATCATTCGGGTACAAGTCTAGCCATGCGAATATATGATTTTTAGTCGAGCATGGAAAGATATCGTTTGATTACCAACCAATGATGTGAGCTGTTAAAAAACGCAAGAGGACCACCATTAATGTCAATGGCCCTCAAGGTACTACAGTACATTTTGTAAGGCATGAATAGATGATTTGATGCCGAACGCCAAACAAAATCTTTCGGTCAAAGGTCCGGAAGCAAGGATCTTGTCGATGCTGTAACAAACCTCATGGTACTGGAATCTAATGTTTCTGAGTGAACTTCCTAGATATTGATTTATCATTGACAGGAAGTCACCTTATTGAAAAAATGAAGTTACTGATTTTGGAGACAAGGGTATGACTTGATATAGCAATTTTTAGGGATGAAGGTCATGAAAATGAAGGTTTACGAGTATTGCAGAAGGATGAGTTTTAATCACTGGATGACTTCTCTTGAACATATCGGCGAAACTGTGATGAGTTTCCAGCATTGACCCAAAACCGAAGTGAAGGTATGATGAACCATAGGTGTGAATGAACTGTCAAGATGATTACCCAACCCAAACAGTCACGGACATGGAGTGAAAGAAGTGTCATGTTCAAGAGCGACTTGCTACCAAAAAGAAACTTTGCTCACTTTTCCCAAATTTTCCCCGGTCATTTGTCGACCAGTACCTCTTTATTTTTTAACAAGCTTGAGGAGGATAACATTTTCTTGATCTATAATTCAACCCTTGAGGAAAGACAAAGTACCAACCTCATTGTCATTTAACGAGTCTAGTGATGAATGAAACTCGATTCTTACCATGATTAGCAAGCCCATCGCTATTTTATGTTTTAACGAGCTTAACGACAATGATAGCCCGGTCCTTTTTCATATTTTAGAGACTCTGAAAAAGAGGACGAAAGAGAACTCCAAAAGTAATTTTTCATAAATTTGTCTCTCAGACCCGAAAAAGTGTAAAATAATATCTGAAAGAACCTCTTTGGTCATGTTTAACCAAGGTATTCCTTTTTTGTAAATAATCCATCTCAGTTCGGAAAAGGGTTAAACTTATACTGAGTAGATATCAATTCATTTACTTTAACGAGCTCGAAAAGACAAGTGCTCGGCAATATTTTCACATTATCGGAGTCTGAAAAGAGTTGAAAGAAGACTCTAGGGGTTCCTTTTTCGCTGTTATCAAAGCTCGAAAAAGAGATAAAAGTGTGCTTCAAATCCTTTTTTGTTTTTAACAACGCTCGAAAAATAAGGAGAAAAAGTATGCTTTGTGGTTAAGTCATTCTTTGAATAAATCTGCACGACTAATCTGTTCATCAGTTGTATTTCCTGTTCAGAACAAAATCAAATGGATTAAAAATATTTGTTTCATGATAAAAACATAATAAAACTATAGTCATAGCAATAAATTTAACTTGCAAACAATTAAATGACTATAAAAAGTAGTTTCACTATTCATTTTTACCATTCCATAGTTACCATTTTCATTTTGGAGCTCTGAACCTGATTTTTCCTCCAAACTTCAGTCGTTGATTGCGGTCGTTTCTATGGACGGATTTCATCGCCGTTTGATCCAGGTTAGTACCATGAACCTCCTCTTCCCTTTGGTATTCATTTCATTTCCATTCTTTGTAGATTTTTAGGGTTTTAAGGCCCCTAGGGTAAATTCTGCCCAAAATGAGGGAAACGCACCCCTGAATGTTGAAACCTGCGTTGCATAGCAGGTACAGTGAAGGGTACTTGCATGTGCAACACACTATCTCAGTCCAGGGAGTGCGTTGGGCGCAGTTCAAGTTTTTGGTTTTCATGTTGTGCCCAAAATTTGCTTAGTTTTTTGCAATGAATGGAATCTAATGGATCTTGTGGTTGTATTTCAGGTTTCCATCAGATTATAATGATGATTACATGGAGGTAAAGAGAACATGAAGAACGAGATATGATTCCCTTGAATGATCCGGGTACTGTAAGAGCCCTAAGAGATTGTGGACTACTTAAGTACTTCAAATTGTCGGGAATGAGGCAACAAATATAACTCTTGGAGTTCTTAGTTCGAGCATGGGATCCGAGGATAGAGGCATTTCACATTAAGAACAAAGTGGTTCCCATAACAGTTAAGGACATGTATTTTCTCATAGGTTTGTCGAGGAGAGGTTTGCCCATTTCTCTCATAGGGTCTACCGTTGGAGGAGAGCCAGTAAGGGATTATGTTATGCAGTATTGCTATCCAGGGGCTGAACCTAGAAAAGATGGAAAAATAAACATCCGGGATGTCAGGGATTTTCCTTTGAGAACCATCCTTTTCACGATCGCTAAACTTGCTGGCACCGTTACACTACATGTAGCGAACAGATTGTATATGCAGTATGCGCTAGAGTGTTTAGAGCCAACAACCTTCAACTGGTTTTAAGATGTTCTATCTCAGATAAAGGAACAAATGAACAAAGCAAAGGGAGGAAGGAAGAAATTTTTTAGTTATGGTTCAATCCTTATCTCTTTTGCTTTGGAACAGATTCCACTGATGCAGCCACAACATGTAACACTGGATATATCTAGTCCTAGAGATCCTCGAATGCAGAGATGGGTAGAAATCATGGGTCGGCATGCATGCCAATAGACCATTGTGTTCTCTACTGCATTCTTTGCCTGGTTCTGGCAAAAGATTGTCACCATCGATGAGTATGCATATGCAGGCATCAACTTTCGAGGAGATCCAGATCTAGTTTTACCAGAAGGGGCTCAGTGGGGTGCAATAGGTAGGAATGATTTAACCATGTTTTTTTATATTTCTAAGGTTTATACAATGTTTTTGTGTTTTGATTTATTTCCAAGACTAAACTAAATGTTTGATGTAATGCAGATATCGGTCGTGTTCAACCAGTAGAGGAACCAGAGCGCGAAGCAGATGCACCAGTAGAGAGGGTTGTTGGGAGAGCAGTCCTTCAAGACCTTGATATGGCTGAGACTCTAGCTGAGCTTCAAAAACACATAGAGGGGTTGACCTTTAGGATTCCGGATTTCTGGATCGAAGAGATTCCCATGTGACTGCAGTGACACACTATTGGGGTTCCTAACTGCTGGATGTGGTTTCTCTGTAGGATTGTTATATCTATAGCATGTTACCATGAGCACCACTAGTTTACTTATGACATTTTGCATACATTTTGAGGTCAGATGACCAATGTGTCTTGGGCACAAATTTTGTAAAAACCTATAACTATCTATCTATATGATTTCAGAGTTTTTCCTATTTTAATGTGCAATCCTATTCAATGATGTGAATGTTTTCTTTACCTATGTCGAAAATATCTGTCTAAAAATTGATTAGCTAATGAATCAGTCAATGCGTTCAAATTTCTGGAAATGTGTTGATATTGAACAAAATCAAAAATGTATTTCCAAAAGTCAAACTCTTAGGAACAATCTAAGAAGTGTTGGATTTCTACTAGTAAGTTGTAATACCACAAGTTCTGAGTCTAATCTTACGAGTATGTAGTTAATACCAAATTAAATGGCATCATAGAGAAGTTCTATCAACGCGTTATACTCAGCGATATTGTTCATCGATCTACCAATACAAATCCCTTGAAAACTCACTAACTCACTATTCAGAGCGAAAATGGCCCACACTGCAGAGGATAGATTCTGCGTACTACGACTAGCACCATCAGCATATCCAACAAATGGTTCCAAAGATTCAGACATCTATGATAAAATGTAAAGTGGATTACTAACGTCAAGAAAACTCTAAAAACAAATTAAGATAGTGAATGAAAATCAACAACATATATACAATATAATACAAAAAATTACTACGCTCATGATTAAGCATAGTAACATTTAAGATACAACCCATTTCTAGGTTGTGCCAATGGAATCCCATCGTAATGAACTAACTCGTAGGCACCCTTAGCAAGAACTCTTTTGACAATATAGGGGTCATTCCACAATGGCTCGAATTTCCCTGTACCTATTACATCAGCTTCTTGATCGTAAATAAGGACCAAGTCGCCCTCTGAGTAGATACGAGGTTGGACATTTTTTTCATATTGCGCCTTGATACGTCTCTTATGTGCTTCATTGGCCAATTGGGCTTCATGACGCATTTCATCTAGATGGATGAGGTTAAGGAGACACGCTTCTTCTTCTCAGGTGTTAGGTAACAAGTCTATCGCGAGTTTTAATGATGATATTTCACATTGGATTGGTAAGATAGCTTTCAGACCATACACCAATTGAAAAGGAGTAAATCCGGTTGTGTTTCTCATTGAGGTTCGATACGCCCACAAAGCGGAGTACAGGATCAAATGCCAGTTTTTATTACGGACTCCTATCATTCGTTGAAGCATTCGTTTAAGAATTTTTTTAATAGCCTCAACTTGTCCGTGTGATTGTGGATAATAAGGAGTAGAATTATCATGCGACAATCCTAACTTGGTAGTCAATTCAGACATCATATGGTTGCGAAAATGCTTCCCATGATGAGTAACTATAGCCTATGGGACCCCAAACCATGCAATAACGTGGTCGAAGAAAAACAATGCAGCTTTTTGTCCTGTGTTATTGAATGTAGGCATCACTTCGGCCCATTTGGTAAAATAGTCGACTGCGACAATAATATAACCATGCCCCCCAGACGAAGGAGGGTTACTATTCATGAAGTCAATAACCCATTTTGTAAATGGTCCAACAGAGACAATAGGATGCATTGGCACTGGCAGTTTGCGGATTTTACGATAAAAAATCTGGCATGCACGACAACTTCTAACTGCGAGGATGCAGTCTCGAAAAATAGTAGGCCAAAAGTAACCAGCGCGGAGTATCTTCTGCGCGGTAGAATATCCAGATAAGTGTCCACCACAAGCCCCAGCATGGCAATCATTTAACACTTTTTCGGCCTCCTCATGAGTGAGGCACCTCCTTAAAATGGTATCGACACCATGACGATAAAGTGTATCGCCGACGATAAGATAATATTTGGCTTGGTATCGAATATGTCGTTGTTCAAAGCGAGAGGTATTAGGTCAAAAATTTTGGGTTTGGAGATAAATGATGAAATCCCCATAACAAGGATCAGATGATCCGATCAGAAACAGAGACTCGTCTAGAATATATGGTTCCGACATAGTAGCAGTACTATCAGAGGGAAGGTCACAGAGAAGCTGAGCCAAAACTAAAGGCTTCTTTGACTTGGATTTGATGAATTCCAAATCAAATTCCTGCAAAATGACAGTCCATTTTGAATATTTCCCCCCTAGCAATTGACGTGATAAGATATAAGTCATGGGGTTGCAATCCGAAACTATTGTTGTTTTTCAGAGTAGGATATAATGGTGAAATATTTGGATAGCTTGAACAACTGCCAAGGCAAGCTTTTCCTCGTAGGAGTACTTAACTTCCGTATCATTGAGATTACGACTCAAATAGTAGTTAATGCCAAGGCAAGCTTTTCCTCGTAGGAGTACTTAACTTCCGCCGGCTGTGTTGCTCGTGCTGTCTAATTGTAGTCAGATGCCGGATTTCCCAGCCACGTGGGACGCTCGCCGGCTGGCCAGGAACCCCGGGCGACAATTTATTCCCCGTCGAGAATATTCCAATTTCCCTAAACATTACATTTGATATTTAAAAACTCATAATAAAATGCTAAAATTACCTTGCCTCCATACATTAGGGTCCAATGTTTATTTTGGAGTTTTCCTATGTGACATGGGAAAAGTTTAGGCCCCTTTCCTATGTCTCACTCTCATGATTTCCCCTTCCTTATTTGGTAATTTGGTAAAGATGGATGAGCACTTGCTACTAATAGGCTAAGTATGTTCACCTACCCACCACGCTAGAACTTCAAAAATATTCATTCTAATGGGTTTCTAATTTTTATGGTGAAAAAAGGATTGATATCATTTTCAATCCATACTATTCAATAGGCTAAGTATGTTCACCTGCCCACCAAGCTAGAACTTCAAAAATATTCATTCTAACGGGTTTCTAAATTTTATGGTGAAAAAAGGATTGATATCATTTTCAATCCATACTATTCAACGTTATTATACCAATGTGTATTTTATTAAAAAAATTATAAAAAAATCAATTACTATTAAAAAAAAAATTATTTACATGAGAAATTGAAATTATAGAGTTAGAGTTGTTGAAATTCTACATAATAATAATAATCTAATTTTAATGTTAAGGTCAAGGTCTAGCCACACCAAATTGGTGTATGAAACCCTTTTTCGTGTAAAGATTTGACTTAAATTTTATGTGCTTTATTGTTATTTTTTCATCAATTTGTTCTATGTTGCAACTATTGCTTTAGAAATATTCAATAGCATCCAATTTAACAATTTACTTCTTCAATTATCCAATGACAGTAGAGCAATAGTAGATAGAACAATTAGACAAATACATAATGAAAGACAACCAAGAGACAAGAGACACAATATTTGGCCAATGGCCAGGGGAAAACCCCACTAGGGTGGAAAACCCTTGCAAATCTTCTTCTATTAGATTGTCTTCAAATGTTCAACAGAGAGAGTACATCATCCAAGAGTCAAAGTCCAACTTTGACTAGCCAGTGTCCAATGTCAATATTCAATATCCAAATAAACCATTATACCAATGTCAAAGATGATAAGGAAGAGTCAAATCATGTCAACTATCAAATATGCAAAAAGTCAACAACAGTTGATTGCCCTAACTAGTCAAGTCAATAACAATCAAATCAAGGTCAAATACACTCTAATTTAATTTGGTCAATGCCCAGTCAATGTGGCCTCTTTCGCTGATCAAGGATCAGTAAAAACAACTCCCAAAACTTCAATCAACCTTGGTCAATGGAGAGATAAAGTTTGTTGTCAAAGTCTACAATTTTCTGAGATCAAACCAGAAATTCAACAAAAGTCAAACTGCTTAGAATTCCTCGATTTTGGTGTCCTTCAATGCGGCCTGCAAAAATCGATTTTTCCACCCAAAACCGAACTCAAATGATGTTTATTTCACTTTCACCCGGGTCAATGTTGGTTAACTCCCTACAACAAACCTGTAATTTTCTATGGTCAGCCCTGCAGTGAGCCTCAGTCAAAGTGCCCATAACTTCTTGGTTTTGGTGCCAAAAGCCACAGCCTGCAAAAATCAAAATTTTAGTGGAAAATGTTAGTGTGAATCTTTCGTCGTAAAATATCACTTTAGCTACGCATAACAAATAGCCCTAACATCGATTATGGGTGCAAAATATCTTTAAGTTTGCTGCACAAATTTAGATCTAAGCACAAAAGACATTAAGCAGATAAGATATAATATGGCTCCATGCATCCAATAGACAAAACAAGAACAATGTTTTTAAAAGAATTTTATATTATATTAAAGAATGGGGCACCTGAGAGGAAAACAAGAAATGTGTTTTCCGGTTCTTCTCAGTGGGATGGGTTCTTGGAAGTACTTAGTGTTTTAGATCTAAAATTCCTCTCTCTTATCATATTTTTTGATGATATATATATATATATATATATATATATGTTAGTATGAATCTTTCATCGTAAAATATCACTTTAGCTATGCATAACAAATAGCCATAACATCGATTATGGTTGCAGAATATCTTTAAGTTTGCTGCAAAAATTCAAATCTAAGCACAAAAGATATTAAGCAGATAAAATATAACATGGCTCCATGAATCCAACGGACAAGACAAGAACAATGTATTTAAAAGAATTTTATATTATATTAAAGAATGGGGCACCTAAGAGGAAAACAAGAAAGGTGTTTTCCGGTTCTCCTCAGTGGGATGGGTTCTTGAAAGTCCTCAGTGTTTCAGATCTAACATTCCTCTCTCTTATTGGTGTAGAAAAACAAACATAGAACTCAGTGGGAGCTCACAAAGAAAAAATGGAAAAATGGTGACCAAGAGTAGATCCAGAGTGATCTAATGCAATGGAGGTGACTAATGAATGAGGAAAACCCTTCTATTTATAACAAAATATTGGGGTGTTCTAGAACTCGGTGCATGAATAAAATATTATTAATCACATTCTAGAATCACCCTTTAGGAATATTTTATTATATTTGTTGGAGGGAAAAGGTATTTTGACTTGGGTCAATTCCTTTATTTATAAACAATAAATAAATAAATGATTTATTTATTATTTTAGGGACATGATGGGGATATAATTAAATAAATAATGATTTATTTAATTATTTAAAAATGATTTAGTCAAATTTAACTAGGAATATTATTTAAATAATGATTTGAATAACTTATTCCTAGGAAATAATTAAATAAATAATGATTTATTTAATAAATTTCCTTGTTTTGGGTTAAATATGACTAGGAAATATGGACAAATGTTATTTTATATGGTGAAAGCAATTTTACTTAGGGTAAAATTGGTCTTACATGGTGTACTTGGGTTCATCTAATGATAATGAGTTAGATGACCAAAAAAATGGTGTAACAGATTGCCCCCCAACGTACGAGTGTTAGGAGCAAATCGTATGACCGAAGTACGTTGTAAGAACTCAATCACTAGGCATCAAGAGGGGAGTGAGAGAGAGAAATGTAAGGTAGTCTAATGTGCTAAAGGACTAGACCCGGAGGAGACGAGACTTACAGGTGCAACAAGTCTCTAGTTGATGAAGTGGTACTAGTGTTAAAGGCGGCAGGGGAGGCATACCTATGCCCACCGAGACAAGAGTACAAAGAATAAGGCGCCCAGAAAACCACGAAACGCAATAAGGAAGCATGTGTTGTTCTAAACATGAGCCAGATAAATAAAATGATGAATCCCACATACATGTGATGCCTGGAATAACCGTCAGGACTTATACAAGAATATTTTAGTACATGAGATACAAATACACCAAAATTCCCCCTACACACGGGGAAGGGCTCGCGACTGATACCCGTAAATCGAAGAGGCACTGCAAGCGGTTGAGGCCAATATAATCAAATGAGAGGAGCTGCATCAAGGGTGGAAATGAAGAAGTCATCTGGGCATGTGGGGGGCTACCTACAGGGCCACCCCCTCATGAGGGTTGAGACATCTCACACAATCCCAAGAATCACCAATAGCTGCTGCTGCATCACCGGACCATCAAGTGTATATATCACGATCATTCTAGGAAGAGCTCGAACCAAGGTACACTACCCCCTAGACCTGGCTTCTAGAGTAAATGAGCCGATGTCGACAAAAGTAGGTCTGCCATAGGTGAGGCAATAAGGGAACCCCAACTAAGGCACGAGGGAAAATAGTAGAGTGACAAACAGAGAGACACTAATGATGGTGATGGAATGAGGGATATGGAGGAGCGGTTGGACGACTTCCCTTGTTAGAGCATAAAGGGCATGAATGGCTTGGCAGCGACTGACACAATATCATGAGGGATAGGGGACAAGGGTACTGAAGGCCATAATGTGTGACACGAGAGAGGGACTAAGCAAGAAAGGATGGAGGACTATAGCGGGATACAAAGGGACTTGGGATAGACTCCATAAATGCGATGATGACTCAAATCGGACGCTCTAAACAAGGGCGACTCGATGGTGCTACCACACAGTGAAGGTCCAATGGGGGACCATAAAAACATGAGTACAATAGGGTATCTCATGACGAAAATCAACACGAACAAAGACAAGTAAGGAGGCAAAGTGGTGCCCCAAGTACAAGTGTTGTAAGTGAAGAAATTCGATTTGGAGGAGAGATGAATAGACCCTTCGTGGATACAATGTGTCCTGATGAAGTATCAAGGTACTAAAAACTAACAGGTACCCAGAGCTCATGGACAAGCTAGGTCGCACTTTTTGGGGTCTGTTCTGCGACCTGGGTAGTAGGTACTAGGCAGAAAACTGCGACTTATCCCAGGAAATGACCTGAAAAGTGCGACCTGTCAGAGAAAGGGGGTTTCAGGGCTGTTTTTGGCTGAGATCTGGGATTTGTATGGTTGAGGGGCCTGGGTGCCCCCAAGCATGTTGTGGTCATGCCAAAATGTATGTAGGAAAAGGGGGATCTAAACACATTTTAATGATGTGGTGCGCCATTTGTTTTTGTTATGGTTATGCAGCTTGTGAAAGGAATTGGAGGATTACCAATCTCTTGTAGTACTACATATATGAATCAAATGGACTTTAAGTTTTTGGGTTGGCATACATGGTGTCACTATCCCAAAAAGATGATTTGGAGATAATGAACTGATGCTCTCTTAGAAAACTGATAGATTGGTCAACAATAATGTCTAAGAAACTGGGTTGTTGATGGAAGATGAAGGAACTATAAGGGGTATCATCCCTAGAGTGATCTGAAGTGATATGGGACTCTAGAGGTTCTTTGAAATGTGGAAGAATAATGGTACTAAAATTGGCACGACCAGATACACTAGGAGAGTTGTGGAGAATTGCTGCTCTTGGTCTCTCAAATATGGGTGCCCCCTTACTCAAACATTGGGTTTCAATGGAATGGCCACAAGGTGTATGTGGTGTGAACGCATGGGGTCGATGTAAGGGGGAATAGATTAATTTAGGGGAGATGATTCCTTCCATAATGTCATCATCGTGATATAAAATGGGGTGACTGGTGGAAGAAAGACCATCTGACGCAGCGAAGATACCTAACTCATCATCATGAGAAGAGAGGTTCACATGCGCATCATCACAAGGGGTGACCGAAGAGTAGGCAGATAAAGGATCTACCGATGTTGAGCCCAAGGTGATCGTGAAAGGAAGGTCAAGCGAAACAACAGGGGAGGATTCAGAGGGAATGTTCCTCGAGGGTCTCATGGATGATGATAGGTAGAAAATGGTGGACGAAGGCTCCGTCATCGTGACATCAGGAGGGGGAATGTCAATGGGAGCAGTCATGTCTGGTAGTTCTGCCGAAGCAAAACGTGCAAAGAGGGGAGAGGTGGAATCGTTGCGCTTGGCCTCGAATTGGCGGACCGCGGCTAGAGAGGAGCGGAAGTCGTCGAGGCGGGGACAAAGGTGGGTGTAATGGCCATGGATATCACAAAAAGCACAGGGGTGGTTGGTGTGAATAGTCTTGGGGTTCTTGGCCGCAGTCACGGAAGTAACAGAGGCTTCCGGGACCGTGGACTCAGGGAACGCGACGTTAACCATGGGCTTGAGATGAGGTAGTTCAGGACAGGTATGGGTGGCGTGGCCGAAAACACCACACAAAGTACATTGGATGGTATGATTTGGAGGTCGAGGAGGGGTAGGGTTTGTCGAGGCAGCCTTGTCCTTTGATGCCCCCCTGTGAGCTTTGCCATTCTTACCCGAAGCGGTCGCAACAGGAGGTGGGTCCTGTTGAGGTGACTGAGGCACTGTTGCAGTGGGAGAAGTCATGGGGACCGGTTGAACCGGGGTCAAAGAAAGATAAGGTTTGGGTTGACCAGGCGAGATAGCAGTTGGAGGGTCAAGGTACCAGACGAGAATCCCAAGGGTCAGGTTAGGAGGAGAGAGGGTGGCCATGACAGGTACCGTGTACAGTCTTGGTGGGGGAGCTAGGAACGGTATCTGACCAGCGAAGTAATGGCCAAGAGGGATGGCTCCAAGATGGTTGAGACCTGGTGGAACCGACCCAGGAGGGTAGAGAGGCGCAGGGGTATTAGCAGTGGGGGAAGGGTCAGAAGGGAGAGGTCCGGCTGGCTGAGGCGAAGGGCTAGGAGCGGGTTGCGGTGGGCGAGATTGAGGTTGCTGACTAGCCAAAGCGGGATGATTAAGGTTGGCCCAGGACGATTGCATCATGCAAACATTCGCCAAGCTGGGATTAGAGACAGAAGGAGGGGGAGGACCTGGGAAAGTTCCAAGAAAGGAGGAGTATTTGTAGACGTCGGGGGAAACACTAGTCAAAGAATCAACAGCTTGCTTGTTGGTGACAGCAGAGATGGTGGACTCAGGGGAAGTTTGATATTTTGGTTCATGATACGTCAACTGGTCGATGGTGACAATCTTTCCATTATGCGAGAAAAACATCTTGCGATGGATTGCGGATGGGACGACAGACATGGCATAGGTGTAACTACGCCCTAAAAGAATGTTATAGTCAAGAGGGGCGTCGATAACTTCAACGTCGACACAAACAGTCTTGCCCGCAAGGGTGATAGGACAGTTACGGAAGAGGCCAATGGGCTGGGAGGCATGGCCATCCCACGCACGAAGGGTGATTGTGGAAGGGGCCAGCTCAGGAGATCCGAGTTGTTTCCAAACCGAAGCGGACATTACACAGGTGGATGCCCCCTCATCAATGATGCACTGGGAAATGTTAGCATTTCGGATTTTAACTGAGATTTGGAAAGCTACGGAAGCAGGAAGAGGAGGAGACTCTGACTGATGGGCATCGAAAACAATCAATTGGTCATCTGCTGGATCTACAGTGCCCAGGGCAGATAGTAGAGATTTTCTTTGGGAGGGGCACGACTGGAGGAGTTCCAACGTTGAAATGGAAACAGGAGAGTGGGCCAGCTCATCTACTATGCTAAACGAATGGGAAGCTCGGTCAGAAGCAACATTTCGGCGTAATGGTCCCTTAGGAATCTTGGTATGAACCTCGGCGTTGGGCGGAGGGATATGCAAGGGACCATTAGTTGTCAAAAGAGGCTCTATAGAACCTGAAGAAGGTAACTCGCGGACAAATGGAGCAGGAGGCTAGGGGTGTGGACGGGACTGAGTGTGAAGGTTAAGATCGACGGTTATAGGTTGGTCAGAGTTCATCATGAGGATCTGGTAATCAGAGGTACCAGATGGAGGAGGTTGAGTGGTTACCGGTCCGTGAGGTGGTTGGGTAGCCACGAAGCGTTGCTGCGGGAAAGGATTGGTCGCGCTCTGTTGGTCATACACCTGCCCCTGAGGAGGTGGTGGCTGCTGTTGCAGGGGTTGAGAAGACAAGGGAGGCGGGGGTGCTAATGCTGGAGGAGTTGGAGCACTAGGCTGTGGATATGGATGACAGTGTGGTAAACAGGGGGTTGGGCAGAAAGAGGAGGCATGCTGGATCTTGGATGCGTGCTACCGGGAGGGGGAGAAGTGCAGGAAGTGATGCCCCCTCCCCTAGGAAAACCATAGCTCATGGGAGGTTGAGCGGATGGATGAGAGATAGCTCCAACGATACTGTCGACGGCATGAGGTGCCCCCGAAGCATGGGCATTGCCGAGTCTGGGGAGATCAGGTAGAACAGTATAAACATAACCCGTCTGAGCGTAGATTAGGTCATATTTTCACGCCATTTGGAGGGCAGCTTCGTCGGTTTGAGGAAAATGCGATGCGACATCTTTCCCGATAGGTGGCAAGAGAGATCTAAGGAACCAGTCCATGTAGACACGGTCTTCGAAGGTAGGAGATTGACACATGCTCTTTATTCTCCGCCATTCCTGGACATGATCGGATAGGCAGGTGGCCGATGATTGACGGAAAGAAGTCAAAAGTTCGATACCAGTGTCATAACGAAGGGGAAGCTGGAAGTAAGACAAAAAATCCCGGGCAAGAGTCGAAAAGGTGGTATGAGAGGAAATGGGCTGATCAACATACCACTTAGAAGCTTCGCCTATAAGTGTGTGTTGGAACAATCTAAGACGGATGGAATCATCAGTAATGGAATGGGATGAACACCACATGTGGAAAGATCAGATATGGTTGGAGGGATCTTCTCCAGCAAGGCCTTTGAACTTGGGAATGTCGGAGGGGAGCTTGGATGGCATAGCAGGCCAACCAACATCATGGCGGATAGGATCATTGATCAACTGATTGAAGTCAGGGAGACTAAGGCCTGCCATGAAGGGGAGTAAGGGAGCAGTCGAGGGAGTTCCTGTGGCAGTTCCGCTAGTAACAGTCCCAGCATTAGGGCCGGGGTTGCCACTAGCGTTAGGCCCTGGACCAGACATGGTGAAGGTAACAAGGGGAGAACCAAAAGTAGGGGGAGAAACCAAAGAATCAGAAGAGGAGTCAAAGTGTGGACTCGGGGGAGGACTAACTCGACGACGACGGGAAGGAGCAAGTCAACCAACCGGAAATTGAGGGTGAAGGCCAAGAAGTCTCCGGGATAAATGCCGTGGAGGCGCAATGATGACGGGAAGAAGAAAAATTGACGAAGGCAGGGAGGTGCAAGATCAAGTGAGGTCAATGTCAAAACAAGGGCAGAGAGGTGCAGTGTCAATTGATTTTAAAGTCTTTGCTAGGCAGTGTTAACCAGGCTCTTCTTTGCTTAGGGTCAGTGTGTGGCGTGCGTTAATTTTAATTACTTAAACCCATACGTTTTTGAGAGTAAAAGAAAAAGTGTGCGGCATAACTGAAAATAAATCTGTAGTAAATAAGACTGAAAGAACAGAAAATTAACAGCTAACAATGCATCAATCTAACCCAAGAAGGTGGGTCTCTTAAAACTAGTCTATAAGAGGGAAAAAATCTAATCAAAGCACGCTAAAAGAGGCCAATAGATCTAAGGTTGGGAGGGACAGGGATATAAAGGAGAAATATGCTGAAAAGAGGTGCAGAAAACAACAAAGAGGCAGAGGCAAGG
Organism: Pinus albicaulis; assembly: GCA_034641835.2. Lineage (NCBI taxonomy): Eukaryota > Viridiplantae > Streptophyta > Pinopsida > Pinales > Pinaceae > Pinus > Pinus albicaulis. Next base: position 1,833,131,409 of record CM076575.1, on the reverse strand, counting down.
TTGCTGTTACAAAAAAGGGGATCAGCTAAAGATAGGAGGGTCAAAGAGGTGACCCTAGAGATAAACCCAAACAAAACTATATGAGGTGTTTTGAAAGGGAAAAGAGCTGATCTGTAGGGATCTGATCAGATATGGCTGAAACTCTGAAAATTTAGACTCTTACAACAGCTAAAACTCTTCCACAACAAGTGGAGGGTACTGAAGCCCTAGGGAGCTAGATTCCCGCTTGGTTGAGTAAAACATAGCAAGAATAGGTCTAAATGGGCGAATACGAAGGTCAGACAACCCTAACAGAGGTTCAGACAAAACCCAGAAAAATTTCAGAAAAATTCCAGAAAAAAGTCTAGGTCGCAGTTTTTGACCTATTTTTCGCTCAAGTCGTAGTTTTTGGACTGTTTTCTGCGACCTGAAGCTCCAGGACACAATTTTTGGGCCAAAAAGTGCGACCTGCACTTCCGGCACTCTCGGCGGCAGATTTCAGAAAAAAAATGTCGTCTCAGCTGCGACTGATGTCTGTCACCTGCGTAATAGGGCCAGAAACACACGGAAGTTAAAAATTTGAATGTTTGAGGGTTTTAGAGGTGAAAAGCACCATAAAAATAGGAAAAACAGAAGATTGAAGAGAAACCCTAGGGTCTGAAATAGCTGGATATGCAGGAATATATAAAACAACAGTGGTCACAAAAGAAAACCCGTGTGGAGTCGCCAATTGTTAGTGTGAATCTTTCGTCGTAAAATATCACTTTAGCTACGCATAACAAATAGCCCTAAAATCGATTATGGCTGCAAAATATCTTTAATTTTGCTGCACAAATTTAGATCTAAGCACAAAAGAAATAAAGGAGATAAGATATAATATGGCTCCATGCATCCAATAGACAAGACAAGAACAATGTTTTTAAAAGAATTTTATATTGTATTAAAGAATGGGGCACCTGAGAGGAAAACAAGAAAGGTGTTTTCCGGTTCTCCTCAATGGGATGGGTTCTTGGAAGTCCTCAGTGTTTCAGATCTAAAATTCCTCTCTCTTATTGATGTAGAAAAACAAACATAGAACTCAATGGGAGTTCACAAAGCAAAAATGGAAAAATGGTGGACCAAGAGTAGATCCAGAGTGATCTAATGCAATGGAGGTGACTAATGAATGGGGAAAACCCTCCTATTTATAACAAAATATTAGGGTTATCTAGAACTTGTTGCATGAATAAAATATTATTAATCAAATTCTATAACCACCCTTTAGGAATATTTTATTATATTTGTTGGAGGGAAAAGGTCTTTTGACGTGGGTCAATTCCTTTATTTATAAACAATAAATAAATAAATGATTTATTTATTATTTTAGGGAGATGATGGGGATATAATTAAATAAATAATGATTTATTTAATTTTTTAAAAATGATTTAGTCAAATTTAACTAGGAATGTTATTAAATAATGATTTAAATAACTTGTTCCTAGGAAGTAATTAAATAAATAATGATTTATTTAATTAATTTCCTTGTTTTGGGTTAAATATGACCAGGAAATATGGACCAATGTTATTTGACATGGTGAAAGCAATTTTACTTAGGGTAAAATTGGTCTTACATGGTGTACTTGGGTTCATCTAATGATAATGAGTTAGATGACCAAAAATTTGGTGTAACACTTAAAATTTCATAGTGTTGGTGCTCTGTGCATGAATGTTGAATGATCTTCAGTTGTTTTATGCCGCCCAAGTGGATTCAGTCGAATCCATCCCTCTAGGAAAGGCTTTCTTCACCCAATATTTGTAATCCCCATGTAATATTTGTTCATAAGTTATTTAGAAAGTGCTCTATCTGATCTTTGTAATATTTGTTCTAAGCAGTTAGATACCGGGCTACGACCCCCACGTAGCATCCCTTGCTCCATGCATCCCTGGGTTGTGTCAATGCATCCCCCCATTTTTCCATCAATCCCAGCCAGTCGTTAGCAAGCTCGACCCAACCAGATAATGCAAGCCAAAAAGATAAGTGATCTCAGTGAGCCCAGCTAGGCAATCTCCTTTTTCAAGATGTTCCCATCCAACAACCATCCTCTATCATTCAAGAAATAGTTGTAATGTCCAGTAATTGCCTCCAAGTAATGTACAAAAATTGCAAGATATGCTTACACAAACAATGAAAATGGAAAAGGAGATTGAACGTCTACAGAAGAAGGTTGATTGTAAGGAGAGTTTGCTAGAATCAGAGAAGAAAAGAGTTGAAAAAGGAGTGTTTGAAAATGGTAGAAAAATTGGAAATACTTGTGGGGATAATGGATAGTGATTTGTTTTACGATTCAAGACCAGCTTCCATTTGGATATCAACTTCATATCGGAAAGATTGTAACTCATTTTTATTTTATATTTTAAATAATCATTGTTCCAAGTTCTTTCACTATAACTTATGACAAGTTACTTTAGGGTTTTATGGATTAACCATTTAGTCCTAAATATGATGTAAATATGAGATACCATATGACCTAAATATTTAACATATTGAATCTTAAAGGTAAATAAAGGCTTTGCATATTTATTTCACTTCAAATAGTTCTAAGACATTATTACAATGTTGTACTATTCTTAATATTTGCTATATATTAGTATATTTTTGAAAAATGTTGACACAATTTTATGATAAAGAAGGGCTTGAAAATAGAATTCAACAAGCTTTTAAATGTTGAAGGATCATTAGTAAGCTCATATGGCATAACTAAAAAGTCATAATGGCCTTCAAAAAAAAATGGAAACGTCATCTTGCCTCATTTTGATTTATGATATTATGAATGGAGCCTTAACTAACTAAAGAAAATTTCCCCATCAAATTAATCTAAATATTCATCATTAGCATGAATCAAAAACTTATCATTGAATCCAATCATTTTGTCTAGCTCTCTATAATCTGGACTCATGCACCATGAACTATCATTTTTTATAGTCACCACTATAGATGAAGAGAATGCACTTGGGCATATGAATATGAATACTTGTAAAAACTATCATTAGGTGGTATAATTTTTGGTTGCAAATGAATAACATGGTCATCATCTCAAGGAGGTGGAAAATTGTTAATTATCTCTCCAAAGTGGTGCTAAACTAATTGATTCATTTCTAAATATAAATATGAGAGTATTAAATTGGATATTTACCATCAAATTTCCTGATATCAAACTTGGAAATTATGTAGTTACTTGATGGCATTAGGAACCCTTAATGGTGTGGATATTGGAGCAATGAATAGTCATGATTTGATTCAATCTTTGCGTTCTCCACATTTATTAAAATCCCCCCCATAAGTGAACCAGGTCCAAATATTTTTTTTTTCCTGTTTTATGATTTCCTTGTGCTTATTTTGGATGTTGTGTGAATATTTTATTGTTTTCTATTTCTCACTTTTCAACTAATTTAATTAATTAAGAAAAAAATCAGCTACCTAATTTGAACTTAAAATAGTAAATATTTAAGTAATTTTATTAGATCTATTGTGATGAACTATTCTAGTGAAATATCCATAGAAGCCTAAACTAGTAAAAATGTTTCTTGTTCTTGTTTTCGTTTGAGAGCCACATAAATTTTCTCTTAGGTCTCCTATGTTTTTTTCCATATCGACAATTAGCTTACTTTTCATAATTTCACCCTTAATTTCTCTGTAGGGAAACCTAACTATCTCACTTCCACAACTCCTCAATTTCAATTTCAATAGACCCAAGTTGCCACAACCTTCTTAAAGGACTTTAGATTTATTTCGAATTATAAATGGAATTTAGATCCATAATAAGAAACCCATTTTCTTGACTAGATTGATAAGCCCTTCATATCTATCCATGTTGAATTGAATTTCAAGGGCCTTGGGATTTATTTTTGGCATCCACCATATCATTAAAAACAAGCAAATGATCAAATTACCCCCTATTCCAACCCATTTCCTTATACTTTTCCAACCTACAACTATATCATTTGATATAATAATTTTTTCAACCTATATACTAATATTGCTTGCTCCATCCTCATATCATTTAAGTTATATTATTATTTGTAGGTTCTATGTCAACTAACCATACATCATCAATTTTTATTTGAATGAAATTCAACAGAGAGTTTAAATGTGTTATGTTTCCCAAAATATTTCCTATTTCTATGGTGAAATTCAAAGCCCCTTCTAATATTGCATTCCTTAATTTCATAACTCCATGTGCATATAGGCCTTCACCAAAAGTTTTTGTATCTTCTAAGAACCACATACAGTTATAAATATGAACAATTCCCATATATTATAAGAGAAGAGATACACATGCTGGAGGCTGAAATATTTTTGAATTTTTTTTTTAAAGTAGGTGACCTGCAAATTGCGACAAATTTTTTTTTTCGTAAGGGAAATGATGGTGCTGAAAAGTGAACCGATATGTTCTGCACCAACATTTACAGCAAGTACAAGAAATTCTGGAATATTACAATTGGGCGAAACAAGGTGAAAATAAGGATGTTTTCTGGAATATGAAAATATTATTGGTTGAAGGGGAATGTACAATCGAAGGAACACCATTGCGATTCACTAAGTATGCATGGCTTATCATGTAAAAATATGGTAATATAATTGCACTTGCTCAAGAAATTTAATCTAAATCAAGAGACACAATTTTACTCTAATGTTCTGCGGAAATTAATTCACAATTTAGAAAAAAATTCACAAACATTCAGCAATCACATACAAAAACACACGTATTTATCTAGGGGAGACTAACTAGTTAATCCTACTTGCATTAATCATATGAATAGATATAGTATTACAATTAGGTACTCACTCTGAGCTCAACCTGCAAGTGAATAACCTTTCTATCTTCTTAATGAGAAGCTCTGACCCATACTTTGTTAATTTCCACCTCATCTTGAGCCCCTATTTCCTTTCGCAAATCCTGGGAAAATTGACCCCTATTTCCTTGTGAAAATCCCTAGGAAACTGACCACTATTATTTAGTAATTTCCTCCAAAATTATTGTGAAATTCCTAAGGGTTTATCACTAATTGCATGCAACACCAGTACACTCAAAACTTGTCTATAATTAATGTTACACTACCTTGCAATCTCCACCACAATTAAGAAATTTTAATTCCTTGCATGCATGAGCTACTTTTTGGTTGATTGATCAATTAATTGGATGATAAATGAGTTAGAATGATGTCCCACTGCACAACTAACCTCCAACTAGTTCTATTAATTGTTATAACTAGTTTAACTAAGTACCAATATAATTAATTGAACCATATTGCTACAAATTAACTATCACCACATGAAAACTGAACTCAAAGCCCACTAACTGAAATTTACTGAGCTAACTGAGTGACAAGATCCATGTCACCTCAGCTGAATACCTCCAAGTTGTCCAAGGCTATGTCAGGCTAAGTCAAATTGAGCCTTTATTGCTACACTTATCAACACACCATCTTAGAAATAAAAGGATTATCAACCACCCCTATCACGCACCTGTGGAATTCGAACTTCCCCCTTGATGAATTCTTTTTCAAGATGGCAATATCGTGTTCCTCTGTTAGAATGTATTGTAGCAACATTATCCTCCTCTGCACACAGTCCCATAAATGATGATACTGAATATTTATATGCTTGGATTGATCGTGAGATATTGGATTCTTAGAGAGTTTAATTATGAAAATATGATTATCATAATAGATCACAGTTGGATCCATATCTTAACTAAACAATCCCACAATTATATTTATCATCCATATCTCCTCGCATGTTTCTTGACTTGTAGCCATGTATTCAACTTATACTGAGTTGAGCGCCATAGACCTCTGCTTCCTATTGTGCCAGGAAATTGTTGTGGACTCAACAATGAAAAGTACACCTGATGTACTCTTTCGGTTGAATGGACTCCCTGCGAAAGATACATCTATGAAGCCACACAACTTCACTCCCTTTGTCTATTTGTACCATAATCTAGACTGAGTAGTGCCTCTGAGGTACCATAAAACATGCTTAGTTACCTTCCAATACAATTTGGTTGGCTCAACCAAGTTACTGCATAACACATATCCAGTCATGTGTTCACAAGATACATCAGTGAACCCACAAGCTATCGGTAAATGGTAGCATTAACCTCTTCACCTTAAGTGGCATTCTCCTTGCTCAATTTGGTTGCTATAGGTGTGTCCATGGGCTTACAAATATCTATGTGAAATATCTACAATATCTCAGTGGCATACTTTCCTTGAAACAATAAAAATTCTACGTCACCTTGCCATACTTCTAGCCTGAGGAAGTAGTTCATGAGACCCATGCCTTTCATCTCAAATTCCCTTGCGAGATCCTCCTTGCAACCAATGATCAAATGCTCATAACTTGTCGATATTAAATCATCAACATATAAAATCATGATAAGAAATTTACCTTCTACCAAAATGTGATAGGGGTTCACATCTACTTCACTTTTGGTGAAGCCTAATCCAATTTGATAACTATTGATCAGAGTGTACCAAGCTTTGGGTGTCAGTTTGAGACTGTACGATTCTCTCCTCAGTCTGCACACATGAGACTCCCGATCAAATGTCTCAAAACCTTATTATTTCTCGATATACACTTCCTCCTCAATAACACCCTTGAGAATTTTTTTTTTTACATTCATCTCATGGATCTTCCACCATATCTGCACAACGAGTGCAAGAATTGATCTAATGGATGAATACCTTGCTACGAGAGTTGTTGGGCCTCCAAAATGTCATCATATTCTACCCTCATTTCCATAATTTTTAGCACATTCTATAACTCTTTACCACATTCTATAAATCTTTACCATATTCTATAACTCTTTACCATATTTTATATCTCCATAACCCTACATTAATAACCATTTTCATGATCATACGGGTTTATCATTATTATTTTCCAAGTCATTTATTTTTAAGTATTTTAAGATAATTTATGATTAAATAATAACAAATTAACATATATATATATATATATATAAGTGGTATGAGTTTTATGATATTGTAGGCCTATTTGAAGATTCTAGAAGGGTCCTATTTGGACACTCAACCACAAATTCGAATTTCAATTCCAACTGATGAAGACTTGTGGAATATTTGGATCATTGACTAAGCACATTCAAAGGAGAATACTCGTGGATGTTTTGATATGTGTCTCCTATCAAAACTAGGAGAGAATTTTGAGAGGATTTGTATCTCATATTTTAAGGTGATTGGTTGTAACCACAAGAGATAAATGTGGATCTAGGAGAGATTTGTGGATCTATATTTATTGATTAGTTATCTTAATTTTTTGTATAAACAAGAGTGAATCCTTCAAAGTAACCCCATTGAGAGCCTAATCGAAATTACGATTCAAGATGCAATTTGTAAAATGAGGATAGAGACGAAGAGAGTTGAATTATTGTGATATATTTGGAGCTTCTATCCAAATTCATTTTATGGAATACATATTGCTGCTTTAATCTCCAAGATTTGATAATAGTTCAGTGTGCTTGAATTGGAGTGGAGGGCCCCCATCAACTGCAACTTGCAGACCTCTTTATTTTGTTCTAAATATTTATGTTATTTCATCTATTTTCATTTAAAGCAAGTGTGATTTCAATTCAGCAAGTGTGGTTTCATTTTAAGAAATTTTTGTTTCAATTCAACAAGTTTGATTTCAATTCAAAATGTGTGGTTTCATTTCAAGAAAGTGTGGTTTAATTTATGCAAGTTTAGTTTAGTTTCTTTTATGTTATTTTTATTTATGCTGTTTTGTTAAGATTGATTTAGTTTCTTTATGTTTGGATTGGATTGATTTAATTTCCTTATGTAAGTTGTTTCAAGTTTCTTACATTAGATTAATATATTCTGAGAAATAATTTCCTAGTACATATAGTACAAGTATACCTCATCAATTCATGAACATCGGGTTGAAAAATTAAATGATGGGGATTTAACTCACAATTAAATCACCCAATAAGAGAAAAGGTTTTTTCATAGTAAATTCCCTCAACTTGAAATAATCCTTTGGCCACAAATTTGGCCTTATACTTCTCTATGCTTCTGTATGCTACATTATTAACCTTGAAGATCCATCTCGAACCCATAAATAATTTATTTTTCGGTCTTGGGACCACTTCCCAAACATTGTTCTTCATGATGGATTCATATTATTTAACCATTGCATCAACCCAAACTGGTTTCTAAACTACTTCCTCAAAGGATGATTGCTCGGTCTCTACAAGCTTATTCATTAGAGCCATGTAGCCAGTGTAACTATCAGGTGACCTCCTTTTCTTGTGCAAATTTCAAGGAGCTACCACATTCTCCCTCACATCTTGAACCAATATATTAACTTCCCTGGTTCTTTTTCTATCTTCTCTGGATGGTTGTGCTTGAGTGGATGTCTCCATTTTTCCTCCTCTCTGATCCTCCATTTGTGGATACTCTACAACTTCCTCAAGCTCCTCCTTTGGAGCTCAAAGCTCCTCTTCTTGTTGGATCTAAAGCTCCCTCTAAATAGAGCATCTCATTTATTTATCCTCATCAAAATTTATTTCCCTTCGCACAACTATTATTCTGAGGGAAGGTGAGTACACCTAGTAATTGTGTGGAGTGTCAGTGTAACCCACAAAAATCCCAACTCTGTTGTTGGAACAAGTTTCTTCCTCAAACCTTTGGAGACATGGCAGTTAATAGAGGATCCAAAAATTATGAAATGATATAGATCCAACTTTCTCCCTAAGAAAGCCTCCTCCATTGTAATCATACCAAGAATTTGATGAGAACTATGGCTCTACACGTAGATTGTTGTGTTACACACCTCTACCCATAAATGTAGTGGCATGCCTTGGTCATGTAGCATATCTCTCATAGCTCCCATAATGCTTTGGTTCTTCCTCTCAGCTACCCCATTCTTCTGTGGGTTGTCGAGTGTTGTGAGATATCTTCAAATGCCTTCTTTCTCACATAAATTATTGAAGTCATTAGAAACATACTCACCTCCATTGTCGCTCTTGAGAGCCTTCACCTTCTTGTTGGCCTCTTTCTCAATTAATTCCTCGAATTCTACAAAATTTGAGAATGTATCATCCTTATTCTGCATGAATAATATCCAACACTTCCTTGAGAAATAAGAAATAAAAATAACATAGTAATTATATCTGGTAGTGGAGGATGTCGATAAGGGTCCACAAACATCAAAGTGGAATATGAAGCCTACATGTTCTTTGATGTACTGATCATAAAATATGGATTTCACATACTTACCTAAGGTACAACCATTGCAGATATCCTACTACTCAAGTGATCCTTTAGGGAAGCCAGTGATTATTTGCAACATAATATTTAAGGCACCATGATGCAAATGTCCCAATCTTGTGTGTCAGCGCTCAACGACATTGCGACTATGCACTTTCTCTACCATAATTCTTAATTCAGAACAATCTTCCACATAAAGTTTATACAAGTTCTTCACACAAACCTTGATCAGACTCACCTGTCTAATAGCTATGTTCCAAATAAAGGCTTTAGATTTACTTAATATTACATCATATTCGTGGTCCTCCAAAACTACTACAGAGATGAGTTTCTTCTTTAAGCTTGGAATAAACATGACACCTTTGAGGAAAATAAGGGATCTTGACTCCCTCTTAAAGGTTACTATACCAATCGTGGTAGCATTGTATCTTTTGTCATCCCCAAGCTCAATATGTATTTGGAGATATTTCTCCTTCATATCACTAAAAAACTCTGTACACCATGTCATGTGGAATGAGGCACTTGAGTCCAAGTAGCACACACTCCCCATCAGATTATTGTCCATGCATGTGACAAGGGTGAAGTCTAGCTCAAACTGCCAAGGCAATGCTTCACCTACTTCTTCTCCTGAGTTCTTCTTGTTATACTTTTTGTGTGGACACTTTATAGCAGAGTGTCTGAATTCATGAAAATTGAAGTATTTTATTTTAGACAAATATTTCTTATTACCCCCTTTGCTGGAATCAAGTTTGGTTTCAGATTTATTCCCTTTTCCCTTATTTCTCTTTCCAGCCAATGCAAAATTTTCTTCATCCTCTACCTTGGATGAAATTCCATCTCTGGTATTTCATTTGATCTCTTCTTGTAACAAATCAGACCACAAGCGTTCCCAATTCAACAATTTTTCCCTTGTTCATCTAGTCTTGGTAGTTATTCCAGCTTTTGGGAAGGCCTATAAGAGGTTGACTCACGAGGTCATATTATGCAACATTCACAACCACCCCTCCAAGATCATCCCGAACTCATGTAAACCCAGTGAGATACCATTGGAATAGTATCGTTCTTTAGCATCCTGATATTTTGAAGTTTTTATTTGAGGGCTAGTTTTCTTTGGTCACTACTATTCACGAATAGCTCTATCAGTTCCTTCCATATTGTGAAATAAGTTTCTTTTCCATGGATATTTGTGACAATGTGGTCTCGAACTCCCTCCAATATTATTCTCCTCGCCTTGGCTACTTCTTTATTCCTTTGGGCTAGCTTCTAGGCATCATCTAATCTGGGTTTTGGAATGTTTGTCTTGACATATTCTAGCAATACGTTTTCATCAAGAAATACCTCCATGAAATCCTTCCAGTAATGAAATTTCGGCTTCCTTCCAAGGCATACTCTAATCTCAAACCATTGAAGGTCATTCTCCTAACTATAATGAAATCCTACTATAGGGAAGCTGTAAATTTGAACCTCCTAAGGAAAAAATTTGGAATTTTTATTCAAATGTCAATCCTACTTTCATACCATGTAGAAATATAGTGATAGAATTGCAACTACTCAATAAATTTAATCTAAATCAAGAGACATAATTCTACTCTACTTTTCTGCAAAAATTAATTCGCAATTTAGAACAACATTTGCAAACATGTATCAATCACATACACAAGTACACATATTTATCTAAGGAAACCAACTGGTTGAAACCCCTCTAGTCTTATTGCATTAATGAGATGAATAGAGAATATATTACAACTTTTTACTCACTTTGAGCTCAATCTAGAAGTGAATAACCTTTCTCTATGCTCAATGAGAAAATCTAACCTAGACTTCGTCAATTTTTTCCTCAAATGGAGCCACTATTTCCTTGCAAAAATAATGAGGAAATTGGCCTCCACTCTTTTGGAATTTCCTCCAAATTGTTGAGAATGCAGCAAGATGATGGAGCTTAGTGAAATGAAGTCGCCTTCACTAAGTGGGCCCGCAGGCAAATTCTGGCGCAAAGTCTATTTTTAGACTATGTCTATTTTTAGACATACGGAGCATAATTTGGGAATTCTACTTGGAGATTCTTGAAGTATACGACATGTCGGTAAAAATAGATGTGACCCTATTTTTTAGGACCCAGACTATTTTTAGACTGATCTCCTAAAAATATGGAAGTCAAATATTATTTACCCTTAATAATATTTTGACTATAAACAGCAGTTTACTCTCTTGGCGCACTTCAGTTTGAGTCATGGAGGTGGCTCATGCAACTGACACAAGGAATCACGTGGTTCCTAAGGTTTGATGGCATCTTGCATGGTTGGCTTCAGTTAGACTTCAGTGGCAGAAGTTTTGGAGGAGTTAACGGGACAAATAGTGGAGTTGTGTTCTATTTATTTCAGTTGAACTAGTTGAGATTAGTTAGCTAGCTAATCAATTAGATATGAGTGGAGTAAATTAAATAATATTTAATTTACTAAATATTAACTCATTAGTCAACTCAAGAACACTTCAGTTCACTACAGTGCATGATCAGTTCAGTGAAGACCAGTGGAAGAGATAGATGAAAGGGTAGAGTTAGCTATCAGTTGTAACTATACTGTTGCTATTTGCAACACATAGATAGGTGGAGTAAGCTATGAGTATTGCAAAGTTTAGGCTGGTGGTTTATCTATATAAAGAGGCCATCCCATAGCTTTGAAATACGCAATCAAGGTTGGCTATCAAGTGGCGAAGGATTGGAGCAAGTGATTTGCTAGATCTAGCTTGATAGTGTGTAGCATGGGAGGTAGTGCATGAGAGCTTGTGAAGAGTTTTTGTACTATGATTGTTACATGATTTCTCCATTATAATATACACAATAGCTGCGGGGTTTTCAGCTATAGGCTTTCCCCATACATACCGAGTTAATGTGTGATTGATTTGATGTGAGATTGCTTCTGTTATTTCCGCATGTGACAATTAATTGTAGAAGAAGGTTATGTGTTATGTATGCAATTCGAAATTGATATATGACCAGGTTAATCTTCAGTGAATAAGTGATTTATTCAGCTAATTTCTACATGGTATCGGAGCGAAGTTAATTGTCGAAGTCTATTACGGTGATTACAAACTTATTTCCTCAGACAGAGTCTGCATGCGGGCCAGGTAGCCTCCGGAATATTCATCCTTCTTTGTAAGGTGAAAGATCTGGTGAATGCCCTTTGCAGTCAATCTCTGATTTGGAAATAATTTGTTTTCAAGTATGGATCGGAAGCGATAGAGCTTGGAGTTTGGAATTCAAATTTTGCAGAAGGTTGTTCTTCTTGGTGTCGGTGTTGAAAGATGTCTTCTTTCAATGGTTTGCGACTCGAATATGCTCTTGAAGGCAGTTCGAACTATATTGCATGGAAAGATCGAATGGAAGCAGTGTTAGAAGATAATGGTCTGAAGGAGTTCGTGGATACGGATGTCCCAAAGCCCACTGATGCACCTCTGGTCGATGCATGGCAAAAGAAGATCGCGAAATGTCGAAGGATCCTGTTGGAGGGCGTCAAGGATCATATTGTATCCAGCCTGCATGGAAAGGCTACTCCATATTTAATGTGGAAAGCTTTGACGGATCTATTCCAGAGTAAGAGTGACCAAAGGAAGCTAGTGCTCAAAGATAAGCTCAGGAACATCAAGATGGAGAAGGGCGACAGCATCGCCAAATACCTCACGAAGTTCACTCAGTGCAGAGATGAGCTGGGAAGTGTGGGGGTGGTTGTCAAAGTTTCACTGATTGCATGCTTAGTTTCAAGTGTGATGGGATCGGTGTGGTTCTTGGACAGCGGTGCGTCATTTCATATGACGGGAGATCGGGAGTTGTTCTCAGATCTGGAGGACAAAGATTTAGGTATGCACATCGAGATGGGCGATGACGGTAGATACAGTGCGACTGGTATCGGTACCGTATCCTTTCAGAGGGAGTCTGGTAAACCCTTTGTCTTAAAGGATGTCATGCATGTACCTGGATTGAAGAAGAACCTGATTTCAGAAGCGATGTTGGAGGATAAGGGGTATGATGTGGTCTTCAGCGAAGGAAAAGCCTTCCTGCGCAGTAAGACTACTGGAGAGACCCGGAAGATAGGGGTTCGGACCAAGAACCTTTATCAGTTGCAGGTAGATGGCTGCGCAACTATGGCATGCAAAGTGGGAGAAGTGGTGAGCCGGGATGATGAGGGCGAACTGTGGCACAGGAGATTGGGCCACCTTCACCATGGAGCTTTGAAGATTCTGCAGCAGATTTCTACTGGGCTTCCTAAGGGCACTCTTGCGCAGTCAGATCAGTGCAAGGGGTGTACTTTAGGAAGTATGTGAAAGCCACCTTTCACGAGAAGGATAGTCGCGCCACGACGATCCTTGAGAGAGTTCACACAGACGTGTGTGGTCCTTTCTCAGTTGCTTCGACAGCAAAGCACCGGTATTATGTGATCTTTGTTGATGATTTCTCTCGAAAGTGCTGGATCTTCTTCATGCAGAAGAAGAGCGATACATTCGCGAAGTTCTGTGAGTTTAAAGCACTGGTCGAGAAGGAGTCGGGGAAGAAGGTGATTGCTCTCAGGAGTGATAACGGTGGTGAATTCATCTCGGCTGAATTCAAGGAGTTCTGCAGCGCAGAAGGGATTCGGAGAGAGCTCATCGCACCCCATAACCCACAGCAGAACGGGGTGGCTGAGCGGAAGAACAGAACGATCGTGGGTGCTGCACGGGCGATGTTGCATGATCGGGGCCTACCCCTTCACTTGTGGGCTGAGGCATGCAATACAGCAGTGTATGTGCAGAACCGTTGTCCTCACAAGGTTCTTGGCATGAGTACACCGAAGGAGGCTTATTCTGGCAAGAGGCCTGATATTTCCCATTTGCGGATTTTTGGTTCTCCTGTCTACATGCATGTGACAAAGGATGCAAGAAGGAAGCTGGATCCAACTGCTGAAGTTGGAATATTTGTGGGGTACACTGATACACCTCACAACTATCGGGTGTATGTGCCAGACAGTCGCAAGACTGTTGTGCGACGGGATATAAAATTTCAGGAGGAGAAAGCCATGCGGTGTTCGCTTGAGAGGGAGCTACACTTGCATGCAGATGAGGAGCTGTTAGTTCCTAAGGAGGAGCTTCCGGATGTGGATCAGCCACAAGAGGAGGTTCGGGAGGTGGAAGAAACCACCCAGGCAGCGCCAACCATCAGAGGGCGCATGCGCACTACAGAAGCTGAGCGACTGGCTCGGGATGCAGAGAAGGTTGTAGGACCACCTACAGCACGGCGCAGACAGAGACAGTCACCGGATCGGTACACTGGATACATGGCTCTTATGAGTCAATGTGTTGTGACAGAGCCATCCTCTTTTGAGGAAGCTGTGGAGGAACCCGCATGGGTTGATGCCATGATCGAAGAATATGATTCGATCATCGGGAACAGTGCATGGGAGATTGTCCCAAGACCGGTTGGGAAATCAGTTGTAGGTTCGCGATGGATCTACAAGGTGAAGCAGGCGGCTGACGGGAGTGTGGAGAAGTACAAGGCGAGATTTGTCGTTCGTGGCTTCTCACAGATCGAGGGGATTGACTATGAGGAGACTTTTGCACCTGTCGCAAGGTACTCTTCCATACGGACGATCCTTGCTCTCTCAGCGCAGATGGGGTGGCACATTCATCGGATGGATGTGAAGACTGCGTTCCTCAATGGAGTTATTGAGGAGGAGGTGTACATAGAGCAGCCTGAAGGTTTTGAGATCTTCAGCAGTGAGTCGCATGTGTGCCGACTCAAGAGAGCACTGTACGGGCTGAAGCAAGCACCTCGTGCTTGGTACACTCGGATAGACAGCTACTTCACGGGGCTTGGATTCTCCAAGAGTGAGGCGGATCCAAACCTGTACCAGATTGTGGTGGAGGGGAAGCTGTTGATCATCGTACTGTATGTAGATGATCTGATTTTGACTGGCGATGAGCAGTTGATACTTTCATGCAAGGAGGATCTTGCACGAGAGTTTGAGATGAAGGACCTGGGCATCCTTCATTATTTCCTGGGATTGGAGATTTGGCGGCGCAGTGGAGGACTGTTTGTTTCTCAGGGCAAGTATGCCCGGGAGATTCTAGAGAGGTTCAACATGCAGGGCTGCAAGCCTGTTGATACCCCTCTTCATGGAGGATGGAGGAAGGGAGATGCTACTTCGGAGGAGGTAGTGGATGCCACTGTCTATCGACAGTTGGTGGGGTCGTTGATGTATCTGGTCAATACTCGACCCGATATATGCTATGCGGTTAACCAGCTTTCGCAAGCTATGGTTAAGCCTACCAAGCTCTTTTGGAAGGCGGGCAAGCATGTATTGCGCTATATCAGAGGCACATCGGGATATGGTAGCAATGTCAAATGGTACGGACGGGAGGATGGGTAAACTTTGCGTTTCATGATGCGGGTCGGTAGGGAGTCCAGCAATGGAAGAGCACTTACGGAGGGAGTTAGACATTCAGGTCGCGACCGTTTCTACAGTGGCGAAACCAGAAGATCAGTGGCTTTCTGATTGTGGTGATCACATAGCGGCAGCTTGTTTGCATGTAAAAATTCTTTGGACAGGAAGAACCTCAGTTTGGTACCAGGTTGCATTTGGAGCCTACAGTGATTTACTGTGATAACCAGAGCTGCATCAAGCTCTCGGCTAATCCAGTTTTTCATGATAGGTCCAAACATATCGACATCAGGTACCATCACATCAGAGATTGTGTTCAGCGGAGGATCATGATGCTTTCATATGTTCCCACGGAGGATCAGGATGCCGACATCCTGACGAAGGCGCTCACCAGGAGCAAGTTCGAATTCCACAGAGGCAGGATAGGGATTGCAGATAATCCATATCTTGCTGAGAGGGAGTGTTGAGAATGCGGCAAGATGATGGAGCTTAGTGAAATGAAGTCGCCTTCACTAAGTGGGCCCGCAGGCAAATTCTGGCGCAAAGTCTATTTTTAGACTATGTCTATTTTTAGACATACGGAGCATAATTTGGGAATTTTACTTGGAGATTCTTGATGGATGCGACATGTCGGTAAAAATAGATGAGACCCTATTTTTTAGGACCCAGGCTATTTTTAGACTGATCTCCTAAAAATATGGAAGTCAAATACTATTTACCCTTAATAATATTTTGACTATAAACAGCAGTTTACTCTCTTGGCGCACTTCAGTTTGAGTCATGGAGGTGGCTCATGCAACTGACACAAGGAATCACGTGGTTCCTAGGGTTTGATGGCATCTTGCATGGTTTACTTCAGTTAGGCTTCAGTGGCAGAAGTTTTGGAGGAGTTAACGGGACAAATAGTGGAGTTGTGTTCTATTTATTTCAGTTGAACTAGTTGAGATTAGTTAACTGGCTAATCAATTAGATATGAGTGGAGTAAATTAAATAATATTTAATTTACTAATACTCGTGGTAAACTCAAATCTACTTGATTCCTCAGGTGCATGATCAGTTAGGTGAAGACGATGAAAGAGATAGATGAAAGGGTAGAGTTAGCTATCAGGTTGTAACTATCTGTTGCTATTTGCAACACATAGATAGGTGGAGTAGTATGAGTATTGCAAGTTTAGGCTGGTGGTTTATCTATAAAGAGGCCATCCCATAGCTTTGAAATACCCAATCAAGGTTGGCTATCAAGTGGCTAAGGATTGGAGCAAGTGATTTGCTAGATCTAGCTTGATAGTGTGTAGCATGGGAGGTAGTGCATGAGAGCTTGTGAAGAGTTTTTGTACTATGATTGTTATATGATTTCTCCATTATAATATACACAATAGCTGCGGGGTTTTCAGCTATAGGCTTTCCCCATACATATTGAGTTAATGTGTGATTGATTTGATGTGCGATCACTTCTATTATTTCCGCATGTGACAATTAATTGTAGATGAGATTATGTGTTATGCATGCAATTCGAAATTGATGTATGATCGGGTTAATCTTCATTGAATAAGTGATTTATTCAGCTAATTTCTACACAAATTGATTGCACAATTCCTAATGATTGATCATTGATTGAATGCAACACTCGTACACTCAAAAATAGTCTTCAACTGATGATACACTTCCTTGGAATCTCCACCACAATTGAGAAATTAAAATTCCTTGGATGCATGAGATATTTTTTGGTTGATTGGTCAGTTAAATGGATGATCACTGAGTTAGACTAATGTCCCACTACACTATTGACCACCAACTAGTTCTAGTAACTATTAGAACTAGTTTAAATGAGTACAACTAGACATAACTGAACTGGGTTGATACAAATTAGCAATCAACACATGAAAATTGAACTCCAAGCCCCCTAACTGAAATTTAATTACCTAATTGAGTAACAAGAGGAATGTCGCCTCAGTTAACTTCCTCAAAGTTGTCTGCAGATGTGGAAATTTCGATTTTTCTCAATTTTACCAAGTATAAGTCAAATTGAGCCTTTATTGATACACTTCTCAACATATCAAGACTCAGAAGGTGAAAATTGGGACAGGAGAACGATAAAATGGATGCAATAGGGAACTCTTGGGAGGATTAGATGGTAGAAAAAGTGGAACACTTGTGAGAATACTAGGACCTAATGCCCAACACATTGGAAGAGATGAAGGGGATTGTCCCGTATATAGGAGAGATGAATATTAATTTGAAACTTGATGGTAAGTCTTTGAAGAAGCAATCTTATCAGCTAAATTCAACCTACACACAAACAATCAAATGAGAATTGGATAATATGTTGCGAGCGAGAATTATATAATCATGAAAGAGTTCGAGTGGGTAAACTCGATGATTGTAATAAACAAGAAGGAGAGCAAGGGAAAGATATGTAAACCTTCCAGAAGATGACCAATATAAATAAGAAATTATGGAAGGGATACTACCCTTATGTATATAAATAAAATTATTCTTTTCATAGGTTAAAGTTAAGATTACGTTAGTTGTTCACATTTTACATTCAATTTGTTAACATGAATCTTTAGGAGGATATAGAGAAATGTGACTCTGCATGTTGAAAGGGGGGAGTATGAACTAGATATAGTTTGCCACAAGATTAGTGTTAAGATAGAAAACATGTGGTGTTGGGGGAGTTCTGCTAGAGATGATACATGTGAATAAGTTAAAAAGGAAGAAAGAAATCATTTTTTTTTTGAGTTTTGGGTGCATCAACGATGACGTACTATAGATTTATTAACCTTAGGGTTTAAGTGAAGGTCAAAAAAATGATAAACCATGTGGTGTAAATCCCACGGGAAGGTGCAAATATGACCATTCTCAGTATGTTGAGAAAAAAACGTTGCCAAAGATATATTTTGTTATTAAAACCCAAATCATATTTGGAGGCGGGAAAGAGCACACAAACTGCCAGTTCGTCCCATGGGATATCGAGATACTAAAACTGAAAGGGGATAATATTGAGGTGGAGGAATAAATTAATATGGGATTAGAATGAATATGAGAAGTAGCACATATAAGCTATCTTGTCAAAATAAATTGAAAGAGGATTTCATGTTTGTTCTATGTAGAGGTGCAACTATTTGAATCTATAAATAATAATGACTTAATCAATATCATGATCATCTAGGAGGAGGATTGAGGGACACAAAGGACTATAAGAAACCACCCAAGGGATGGATAAGTAGGAGAATAATTGTTAGAAAATATTTTAGAGCTTACGAGAATAAAGGAGAGTAAAGTATTTCATGATTGGAGAAAGACAAGTGGCACGAGGTTGGCACAAAAGATAAAGGTTGTGAGATCATTACTGTAGGGAAGTAGTGGTGATGTTATAGCTATGACCATGTTGATACAAGAAGCTAATGTGAGCCTGAACTCTTCACAAGGATGTTCCCAAATTTTGGGTTGTATTAATGCAAGCATAGATAGATTGAGAGCCCAACTGAGTTTCTTCCATTATGACTACCCCACCTCCGACAAACATGCATCTAATTCCTCCAATTTATGAAGGTCTATGCTTGACTTTTTTTGTTGTAATTCAGATCCAAGTGTGAATATCTTAGCCCTTCTCCCTTATCCTTCCTTCACTTCCCATGGGTGCTTCTGCTGCAGAAAGGTATAGACTCTTTTTTGGCTCGAGGGCTCCTGACCCAAGTTTGGTAAGCAAGGTTTGGCAACAAACCCCTATACTACTGGCCCTTTTGGCAGTGACCTACTTTTGCAGGTCAAAGTCTCACCCGAAGTAGTATGGGTGGGTGCTGGAACCAGGATTTTGTACCCTGAGAAAGGAAGGGTAAGGCAAGCAAAGCTGCGTTCTGTTTCTGTAATTCCCAGAGTACCTTGTTCTTCGCAGGTTTAATTATGTATCTATTTCATCCACGTGCACTAGATCTATAATTATATGCTTTCTATAACATCAAAACAATATTATATAAACAGAGCAGAATAAATCTAGATCCAAGCATTCAGTACATAGATCTTCGCAGCGAAAGGATAGAAAATACATAACACAACAATTATCAGCAATTCATACAACAATACTCATAGATTCATATCTATAATAATCCTTCGCATTCATTCATTCATCAATCTTTCCTTACAGTTCCCTTCCCAACCTGCGCACACAGCAGCAGGGTCTGCACACAGCTGGGCTAGGATCTCCATGCACACAGCCAATAGGAGTCCGTTCCCCAAAACCCAAACAGATAGCTTAAGCAATAGATCACATCAATATATCCTCCATTCTTATCCTTTTCGATACAAAATACATCTCTATTTATAACAATCTAGCCTTGACCTTTCCTATGGTCCACAACCCATGGTTTTTAGACCCCTAGTTTACCCTTTGACCCATTATAATGCGTTCAGGGCTTTGAACTGCCCCAAAACCCTTGCGCTAGACTAAATATAATAAAAAATAATCAAAATGGACTAGTTTCGCAACTTGCTAGGAGACCCCATTCCAAAAGTCCCCCAACACAATCTTGTGACTCGTCCCGAGTCACTGCACTGGTGCATCTTCGATCTGCGCGTGCAAAGTATCTAGAGTGCAGACAAGTGGAGGGAGTGCCGCCTGACTTTGGGTCACAACATCCTGTGCAAGAGAGACCATCTTCTTGGAAGGTAGATCATTAGTAGCCATGGTAATGCTTGCTAGAAACTGATTAAGGCGCTTGGTTGCGCCATCAATGTCATGTGTTAACTGGAGGGTTGAGGTAGTCCAGGGCTTTAGATGTTCAGTCATGACGTGCTATTTCTGCCAAAGTTTCACAATATCATCCTAGAGGTCATTGCTAGTTTTAAATTGTGCCAAGTGCTGGGCAGACACCAAAGTAGGCAGCGTAGCATTGATCTCTTCAACGGTTTTTTCTCGCCGTCGTAAGTCTTGATTGATTTGTTGGAGGACTGGATCGCACTGGACCCGAGTCCAAAGCTGTATGGCTGACTCCATCAGTGTGGCACCTTGAGAAATTTTCCCTGTGATTGTTGTTGTTGCTTCTGTGATAAGGGCGGTGCGTTGGGAACAGACTTCTGGGGGTGTGCTAGGATGTAGTCTGGCCTGTAAGTCTGAAATCTCCAGGTGGGAGGCTGTTGTGAAACCAGCTCCAAAAATAGAAGAAAAGAGATATCAACACCTTAGAAATAAGCCACTTCGAGGGGGAAACCTCCAATACATTACATGAATGAACAATTATTGGATGATACAAGTGACGAAACCTCCTTTCTATATATAGTAGTCCAGGGGGCCATAATGTAATCCTAGTGGGGCCACAATGTAACCCTAGCCGACCTAACAATAATAATGTAAGGGCACAATAATAAAAATATGGGTGTTACAGGGGTACAAAAATAACAATAAGGGGGTTACAGGGGTACAATAATAACAATAAGGGGGGCTAAAATAACATAATAAGGGGCTACACTATTAATATAGGGACTTAACATGCCCCTCTCCTTCAAACAAGTGTTGTCCTCAACGCTTGATTATTTCTTGATGCTTCTGTATAAAATTCTCATCCTCCCATGTGGAATATTCTACAGGAAAGTTCTTCCACTTGTTGAGATACTATGAAATTGATCGTAGTTGTCGAGTTCTTGTTTTTGTGACTACTTCATAAATTCTTTTGATGTGATGTTGATCTTCTTGTTGTTTCATTAGATTCTGCACCAAAGTTAGGTTATCCTTTGAGAGTTGGAGAATTTGTTGTTGATGCTCGATGTGATCTTCCACTAATTTATCATCCATATTATCTATTATGTGATCCTTCAAACCATCCAACTTAGCTTGCATTTTTTCTTTTAAACCATCTATTTCATCTTCGGTTGCTCTTCGTAAGATCGAAATTTGTTGCACTTGGTACTGTAATTTCGATATCTCATACTGCAATTCTTCCTCTTCATGCATCATAGTATAGCTTTTTGAGGGATTAATGGGTATGGAATTATTTTTTGGAGGCATTATAGAACCCAATACTGATAAAAGTTATAAAATATGCCCTTCGAATCACTTCAAACTATTTTTTCAAACAAGACTTATGCAATCTGAAAAATAATACACACCTTTTTCTTGATTTTGAGGAGCTCGATATTGAAACTAAATTATCTCTATACTTGCAGATCTTCAATATTTGAAATTTATAGAAAGGAAACTATAGTCCGTGTACTTCCAGTCACTTTTTATAGAATGAAAATCTGATGCTCAGAGAGAGATTTATGAATCTTTTCCCACGATCACCTCTTTGAGATGAAATTAGGGATCCTGAAAAAGACCTAACTTCCACAGATCATATCTCTAAAACTATTGTGAACCAAGCTCTGAAATTTTGCAATGATGCTCTTCTAGATCTCCACTTTGTGCTTTAAAAATTTTAGTTTCTGAACCTTCGTAGAAAAAAAAATATAGCTAAAATTCCTCGATGACCTGTTTAAGTGAAATTCAAAAGCCTGCAAAAAGCCTTACCTTCCACAGATCATATCTCCGAAAATATTGTGAAAAAAGCTCTGAAATGTTGTGACGATGTTCCTCAGGACTTTGGCTTCACACCCTAAAATTTTTATCTTCTGAACCTTCGCAAAAATTTTTTTATAGAAAAAATGCCATGATGACCTGTTTCGAGCTGCGAAACCCTAGAATCCAAAGCTCTGATACCAAATGTTGTGAAACCAGCTCCAAAAATAGAAGAAAAGAGATATCAATGCCTTAGAAATAAGCCACTTTGAGGGGGAAACCTCCAATACATTACATGAATGAACAATTCTTGGATGATACAAATGACAAAACCTCCTTTCTATATATAGTAGTCCATGGGGCCACAATGTAACCCTAGCCGACCTAAAAATAATAATGTAAAGGCACAATAATAAAAATATGGGGGTTAGAGGGGTACAACAATAACAATAAGGGGGGCTACACTAACATAATAAGGGACTACACTATTAATATAGGGACTTAACCGAGGCTTTGAAAGCAGAAACCCATTTTTCCACTTTGCTCTTAGACGTATATTCAGTCGTGATTTCCTTTGTCACTTCCGTACAGAGCTGGTGGATCATAGTCTCAAGTTTCGCCTATTGTGACTCAGCCCAGATCACTTCATCAGTTTTTTGTGTGATGGTGCGCTAGGCGACCGCAAGATGTTGGGTTGTGGATTGAGCGCGGTCACTAATCTCCTAGGAGACAGTGTGAAGGAGACTGTCTAAGGCTGCATAGGGCAGCCAAGCGAAGTCTAGATGAATTCCTATGCCCTTCGGGGGCTGCGTTCAGACTAAGGCACCGACAGGGATACTCCAGAGCCGACCAACTTCCTTAATTTGTTCTGAGCTGCTGTCGACTGAGAGGGGAGGTGCCTGGCCTTCACTGGGTGGGGGGTGATACATCTTGATCTGGAGAGCGCGGAGGTCTGCCTGAAGATAGTTGACCCCAGCCTTCCACTGGGTTGTGAAAAGTGCCCACTTATCCTTTGTAACCATGGTGACCATATATGCAATCTTCTCCAGGTATCCATCTGTTAATGCGACTATCGCACTGTAGTGCACACGACGGGCGTGTTGTTTTTTCCTTGTTCCTAATGCCGATGGCCTCGTTTGCTTAGTGCCTGGAGGAGGGGTGGTGGCGGTCTTTACCTAAGGTGGAGCTGTATCGGTCTGCCGTGGAGAGTTACCTTTGGGCTCGGCTGGAACCAATGCCGGAGTGTCGAGGAGACCTTTTTTCCAGGTGGGGGGCCATAGTGAGATCAGTAGGTCAATTTCTGCATCGGGTACCATATAAGGGAAGTTCGCCTATGCCTGACTAGCAAGGCTATGAATCCGGACCTGGTGCATGGTGATTTGAAATGCAGAAATATGCTTATATTTTTCATATATGGTGGGGGATAATCAAGGTCGGGATTTTATGGCAGTGGCGATACTTCTCTGGAAGAGGACCCAAAAGACCTTGTTATCCTCGATGCGCTACTTATCCTTAGATTCCCATAAGTGAGCATACTGAGCGCCTTCATACATCCTATCCAGGAGCTCTGGAACGACCGACTCCTCTAGTTTGTCCCATGCGACCAGTGCTATGAGAAATAATAGCCACGAATAGAAGAACAAGGTCCCATGCTCCTAAGACTCATGGACATTAGTGAGAAATTCATCGCACAAGTATTGAGCCCAATTAAAAAAGACACCCTTCACACATTGTCTGGCAAGATGGATGACATAGGTGGGGACAGTCGCAACCTGGCACCACCGCATTAGTTTGCAGGCTAACAGTCGAGTGCCCATCTGCGTAGCAGGGTCGTTGATGGTTTGTATCACAAACCCTCGCTGATTGCACTGTACTTTGTAGGTCTCCTAGACAAACAGGGCGGTAGCGGCTTCGTAATTCTTTTTGATTTTCTCAAGCGGGTGTGGCCCCTGCATCAGGAGGCCTGTAATCTTGTGGATCAACTCAACATCGATAGTGACCTTGTCGTGAATCCATAAGAAACCATTGTGAATGAGGGTGAGTAACTGGCGTGCCAACTAATCTGTGATGTTGTAATGGCCAAAGTGGGGCATACGGAATAGATTCAAGAGTCTGGATCCTGCCAAGCCGCATACCCAGCGTTGAGGTACTACCGTGATTCCATCATCCTCATGGATTGTATCGAAGTATAATGCAAAGGCCAATTCTGGGAAAGCATCATGTTTTGCTAAATCATGATCATCGAAATTGACCTCATGAAGGCATCCGTAGGGGTCATTGAGGATGGGGACCTCTCCTGGGATTAACAGATTCTACAAGTAGGTGATCAAGCCATCCAAATTTTTCGGTATTTGCGTAGATGGTCTTCTTGGTCGAACGTATGGGGGTAACCAGTTGATCAGGTTAGTTGGCAAAGACCCCTCCTGGTCATCTTGTTCTGAGGGCGGAGGCCTGGAATGTCTTGGGGAACTTCGGGGTCTTTTTGCTACCTGTGGAGTAGCCCTTGAACTTTGAGCTTTCTCCTTACCTTTCCTTGTGGCCCGTGGGGGAGGGAATTCCTCCAACTCAAGCTCATCTTCCAAAACTTCTTCAACCTCAGGTTCAGTTGGGGTGGAGGGTTCGGCAGGGGCAGTAGTTAGCATCCTTGCACGAAAAATGAATCCTGGCTCTGGGTGACTGTTATCTGACGGGTGAGGTTTACCAGTCATGGGAGGGATGCTACAACTATAACAAATTTCGTTGCCTGATTTATTTTGTAAGACACTTACAGTAGGCTGCTTGTTTACATGAGACAATATCGCTAACCCGATCATCCTGTTGCCCTTTAAACACTTTCCATTGGAAGGAAGAGAGAGATATTTTGCACAGGGCGGG
Source organism: Pinus albicaulis (assembly GCA_034641835.2). Classification (NCBI taxonomy): domain Eukaryota; kingdom Viridiplantae; phylum Streptophyta; class Pinopsida; order Pinales; family Pinaceae; genus Pinus; species Pinus albicaulis. The sequence goes on along the minus strand of CM076575.1, from coordinate 1,833,106,383 downwards.
TTTCCTAGGGAAGGGTAGAAATTCCCCGTAATTCGTCCTGCCAATGGCTTAGGGGCTGCTCCCTTCAACAGTAACTTCTGCATTTTACCAGAGGGTACAGTTCCAACGGGTAGTTGTCGCGTCCCCAACAATTTAGGCGTACTTGTCACGCTATGGTTGCCAATTTGTGACAACTTCCTTACTTCCCCCAACACAAGCTTGCTTCCTAAGTAGCTCTTAGCCCAAGACCAAGAGACTTTTATCATCTGTTCTACTAAGTCTTTAAGGGGGGCTGACATCGGCATCAACTGCCTGACCCCTGCTCGCGTCACTGTCTTAAAGGTGGCCTGAGGCATGGGGTCGCCATTTGTGGAACCTACAGGTGTTATAGGGAACTTGTTGCTCACTCAGGGCTCGTCCAGTCCTTCTCTCGGGGTGGGTCCTAGTTATACTCCCATCCTTTCCTCTGGGGCCATAAAGAGAGATTCCTTAGTGATACGAAGACAATGCAACGTAGAGGCTTCTCCTAGCCAGGTCTTCCAAGCTTCTAGATCATTACTAGGATCCTCAATATCTTCCTCATAACATGGTATATTGTCCTGGGTTGTCCGTATATCACACTATCAATTTATAGATATCGGCCCCTCCCTTAGGTATAGGTTTTGCATAACATTTTCCTTCTATCGAGTCTAGTGGTACAACGACCCGTCTGCCCTGGTTTTCAAATATCATGCTGCAATTTTTGAGGTTGATGATGCCCCCCATGTCCATAGCACAGTCCAGCCTGAGGAGCGCAGGGCAGGGATCCGCATCTTCCACAATTTCTATCACCTCAAAGTCAGTGAGGATCCTTACTCCTGTGATATCAACCACAACACTGGGGAGTCTACCTAGAGGAATGATATTTTGATGATTTTCCATTCGAAGTTGGATGGTGGATCACTCCAGCTTGGGTTCTCCCATGCATTTCCAAGTGTGCTTAGGTAGTATATTTGCATCCGATCTAAGGTCTAAGATAACCTGATCCATTTCGTAGCCGCTGATCTGGACTATTAGCCGCATTTCCCTGCCAGTGCATCTTTGATATTCGTGTAACATATGCACATCTTTAATGTCGGTTGACCTGGTATCATGTGTTGCGTAGCTTTCCAGTAAAGCCTATAGATTTTTTACTATGCGGGGGTTGTGTAGCAGCCTCACGCATGATTGTAAGAATGGTTTTACCTCCTCAGTTACTTCCACACCTCTCAGGTATGTGGATGGCGAAACTTTAGTCTCAAGGAAGTCCTTTCGGGTGTCCATAAACGTTTCCCTTGCTTTGCGCAGGTCTAGTCCTTCTTGATTTCTAACTGCCCTATGGATCAGTGTATCAGCTTCATCCTTCTCCTTATCCCCCCCAGTCGCTAATCCATTGTGCGTTACTACATTTAGCTTTGCATCCTGACCCCTCAGTTCGGTTCGAACCCTTCGCACCTTCTGCGCAAATGGAAATTTCTTTCCCTGTACCTTTTCTTTTAGGGCTGGGCAGTCTTCCAGTGTATGGCCCAACTATCTACAATACCCACAGGACCTTCATAAGGGGTTCAGGCAATATTTTGCAAAATGCCCCGTGCCTCCACAGTTATAGCAAATCGATTGGCCTCGACCCCGACCTGTGCTTCTGCTTTGGCTTCCATCCCTTATCTTAGGGGGGGAGTTGTCCCTACCCAAGGGGGTTCTTGGTGAGGTAGGATCCTCTTTTCCATTTGTTGCTTCATTATGGATTCGGCAATCTTTCTCCTCATGGCCAACTGACCGAAAATGTCAGTACTAGCGTCGCTCTGATGCGGAAATGGGGGTGCCCGGACAAGACCATTGGTTGACCTTACGCAACCTAGCTGCATAGCTTCCTGCGTGCCAGAGCGTAGTTCCCCTTGAGCCCCACTGTTCCGGGCTAGACGCTCCTGGTCCCAAGTGGCTCATCGCGTGACCTTGTTCCGTGCCAGCCCCTCTTCCTTTCTCCCGTTGTAGATTCTGAATTTCCTGGTGCATAGCCTCAATCTGCACCTGGATCTACTGTACTTCTAATGTAGCCTCCTTTAGAGGCGTATCTTCTAATTTTATAGCATCTTCCAAAGCCTCATCTTGTGATTCAAAAGTCCAGCGATCCATAGGTACACGTAGGTGAGGGAGTAGCATGGCGATAAAACATTCCGTAAGCTATATGTCATCATACCAAAATCCTCCTTCTCTGATAGATTTTTTAAGGCATTGTTCTACTTCCCATACAGACTCAGTTGCCCCTTGCTTGAAATATTTTAGTTCTACTATGACTTGCGAATAGGACTTAGGGTTTCGAAACTACTTTCTCAGGGCATCCTTGATGTTTTGGATAGTTGCGTCCTTATTTTGTGATACATACCCCATATACTAGTCCAAAGCTCTTCCCTCAAAGGCTACGGATAGCTGCGCTTTTCTCATAGTATCGCCCACCATGCCCTGTGCAACCCATACCAACTCTACCACAAACCAAAACCACTCCATGTCTTCATCAGTCGTTCCCTGGAAGGTAGGTAACTTCAAGCGCACCACCATGGTGCCCTTCTTTAGTATTTGTTTGTCAGTACCTGATCCCTTTCTCATACTCCTTCCGGTCCCGGCAATAGATCCATTTGTTGGCTCGAGGGGTCCTGACCTAGGTTCGGTAAGCAAGATTTGCCAAAAAACCCCTATACTACTGGCCCTTTCGCCAGTGACCTAATTTCGCAGGTCAAAGTCTCACCCTAAGTAGTATGGGTGGGTGCTGGAACCAAGTTTCCACACCTTGAGAAAGGAAGGGTAAGGCAAACAGAGCTGTGTTTTGTTTCTGTAATTTCCAGATTACCTTGTTCTTCACAGGTTTAATTATGTATCTATTTGCATCCACGTGCACTAGATCTATAATTATATGCTTTCTATAACATCAATACAATATTATATAAACATAGTGGAATAGATCTAGATCTAAGCATTCAGTACACAGATCTTCATAGTGAAAAGACAAAAAATACATAACACAACAATTATTAGCAATTCATACAACCATACTCACAGATTCAGATCTCTAATAATCCTTCACATTCATTCATTCATCAATCTTTCCTTACAATTCCCTTCCCAACCTGCGCACACAGCAGCAAGGTCTGCACACAGCTGGACTAGGATCTTCGTGCACACAGCCAGCAGGAGTCTATTCCCCAAAACCCAAACAGATAGCTTAAGCGACAGATCACATCAATATCTCCTCCATTCTTATCCTTTTTGATACAAAATACATCTCTATTTATAACAATCTAGCCCTGACTTTCCTATCATCCACAACGCATGGTTTTCGTACCCCTAGTTTACCCTTTTACCCATTACAATGCGTTTGGGGCTTTGACCTGCCCCAAAACCCCTGCGCTAGACTAAATATAATAAAAAATAATCAAAATTGACCAGTTTTGCAGCTTGTTAGGAGACCCTGTTCCAACACTCTTCTTGAGAAAGGCCTACTACTTTGACCATTATTTTGGTCTAAGGTGGTATTTCTACATAAAGGAACATATATTCTCACTAGTTCATCGAGATTTTTTTGCATGTTTTCCAAAGTCTCTTCAAGATGTCCCGTAGCCAAAAACTTCTTTGCTTCACGCTAAAGGATCAATGATGTCATGTTGATCTCCTACCTCCAGTATTTATCTCCAACGGTCAACCAATTAAACATGTTCTTGCTTCATGTTAGGACAAATCTGCACATGGTTATTTATCTCCCTTATAATATTCTCTGTGGGTACCACTGCATGATTTCAGGGTGTTGATTGTAATCACCTATCTAGAATTGAAAGAGTTTTCATGCTGGATCCAATCCATAGTTTGATTCTTGGAAACAGATCTCCCGTTGGATAAATATCGATGCCTCTTAGCACTTCAGTGGATGCCTATATCCTCTCCCGAGGTCTCAACATTGTTCCTAGCTTCAGTTGGGATCAGTGATTGGCCTCTTAACCTTAAAATTTGGTCTACGAGAATGTGTCCTCTAGGTCTTCGCCACTCTGTAATATTGATGTGATGGCTTTGGCCCTCACAACCATTTCTCAGTCATGAAGATCCTTAGCGCAGATGGTTTCCCACTACTTAGCAACATCCTTATCATCGAAAGAGGCCTCTCGGCCTTCTATTTGCCCCTTTGTGTAGAATTGAGACCACTCTTGCCTCTTGTTGCTGCATTTCAAGTTCAAGATACCATAGGTCCTCTCCCACATCCATAGTGTATCCATAGCGAGAATATGAATTTGAAGGATTTTCCTATATTGGATTTGCAGTAAGTATCTGTATTGTTTAATCTCTTATATCTTCTCAATTAAATTCTAGTTGTTTTGTATGAAAAATATTAGTGTATTTTCCATTTCTTGTGAGGAAGTTTGGAATCTTAAGCACTATGTAGACTGTAGGTAGAAAATCTTACGGTACTAAATAGTAAAGTGTGCTTGGTCGTCGTCATTCTCTAGAAGTACCATGAATCGACTCCCAACTTCGGGTTTCATCCTAAAACAACTCCAATGGGTAGGCTAAACCATAATAAATTTTGAAATTCACACATTCTATCATAGGATATGACCCTCCAAATTCCAATAATATCCCACATAATTCCTTTTGAATTAGGTGAACTTTAAATGTTAAAAATATATCACGTGAAATCCTTCAATTAACTCTGTTGTATACTTCATTATATCCATCGACACAATAAGAAATAATGTTCAATAAGGGGAAATCCTCTGCCACCCTTTATATGGGAGAAAATGAAGTGATATGCTTCATCCTGTTAAGATACCAGCCTATGAAGCTCCTCGATACACTCGGCCTCAATCATTGGGACTCTTGCATAATTTAATTCGATCAGAGCTAATTATTTGGAATTGAAGTAAAAATATTTACACACCGGTCGGTGTAGTGCATGGCTTTATGACCAATGAAATTTTCATGTATACAATATGTAAACCAATAAAAATACTTTAAATTTTAAAATATTTACATGTAAATAGTTTGGAGGGAAAATTAAGAAAACTATTTTTTTAAATTGTATTTTTAGATTATCTCCTTATAGGTTTACAAAAATTTCAAGTGTAGACACTCGTTAGATGCAAAACTAAATTTTTCATCCAAAGAGTACCCATTATGCATACTTTTGAGAAGACACACATTGATAAAAACTGAAGATACATTAAAAAAACGTGTTGAACACATTTTTTTAATGTATCTTCAATATTTATCAATGTGGATCTTTTCAAAAGTATGCATAAGGGGTGCTATTTGGATTCAAAATTTAATTCCACGTCTAACAAGTTTCTACACTTGAAATCTGAGTAAACCTTTACAGAGATAAACCAAAAATACAATAAATAAATAAATAAAATTCATTTCCCTCCAAAAGTTAAAACTCTTATTTTATTATTTTTCCTTAAGAGGCCACTTTTAGGCTGAAATTTTCGCTAATTCAGGTTGATGACTCAGCCCTACCACAACCCTTGCGATCATGCTTTCTGTCTGCGCTTTGAATGGTTTTACCATCGAAGAATAGGATACTTGACTGTGATCAAATATTACCCAATATATACAAATAGGAACTCACACCTAAGATCTAATATGTGTAATAAGTGTATGGCCTTTTTTCCCTTTGTAATTTTGTGTATGAATGTCCCTTGACCATGGTGTTTCCACCTGTATCCCTTAGCGAGGTGCTTAGTTTTCGATCTGGCCACAATTCGCTATGCCAATGCAACATGTTAATAATGTCGTCCAAAGGCTCTTCGCTAGAATCTCTGGAAAGATTAACAAAAGAAATATTTGGCCTTATTTTATTTTAAATTTAATGTAGCCTCTCCAAAATATTTTCTTGAATTTTGGCTTTCTAAAATAAATTTTTCTCCTTGGCTTAAAAAAAAATAATCAGGCCTCTAATATAACTTTGAAAGATAAAAATCATGCACCTTTAAAATAAATAATTAAAACTTTCGAATCTTTTAAATGAAGAGAGCCAATTTTTGAGATTTAATAGAGAAACTCAATCACCTTGGCCTTTTCTATAATACTAATTCAAGACCTTCATAATTTTTTTGAAGAAATTGGCTTCTTGTACACAACTTTAAAATATTGTCCTCCGCCCCTTTTTAATGGGCCTAAAAATTTAAACCTTGTTCGTTTTGAAAAATTTCCGGAAGTATTATTGGCCCTCTTTAATAAAATATATTTCTCTGCAACACACAATGGGATTGTTAAAAAAAATAGCTACAAAATGATAAACTCCAAAAAATTAATAATCCAATTAGGGTGGCCACAGAGAACCACCGAAATTGCCGAGATTCTAGTTAGAGTGATGTTAAAGGACCACTGAATATTAGTTTCTCTAAAACCTTCGATATTACCCGAATTTGATCTACAATAAAACCCTCAGGATGACAAGAAAACCAACTTTGATACCATTGTAATTTCCCGAAAAGTGAAATAATCAACAGAGCTGACACATCTAGGTGTTCTAGTTAAAAATAATTGTAATCAAAACACTAAACACAATGGGATCTGGAAATGTAGCCTTTATTTATATTATTAGCTAAAGAAGCGAATACATTCCCATAAAAAAATATTTGAGCCCTAAAGTGGCAAGCCTGACTGCTCATTAAAATAGAAAACAAAGACTGAAGCACAATCGTGGACCCTAGATGGATCCACTTGAAAAAACAGCAGCCACGGGGTTTTCATCCCTCAGATTAAACTGAAACTAGCCATGCCAAGTTCTTAAGAAAAATAGAATAAGAAAGAAAAACCTGAATGGTCCCTAATGCCTAGATTTTATTCCCATTTATAGGCTTGATGGACTCTATAGATACTTTATTCTATTATTTTCCCTAAAAAAATGAAGGAAAATACCATGGGCTGATAACATGGGAAAATACCATGGTAAATACCATGGACAGATCCTGTCCATTTTGACCATATTAAGAAAGGTAATATTACATACATCCATAATGATATGGATTTCCTATAAATCTCCTCGTTGGGAGTCAATTATCAATATGTTGTCAAAATTGAGCATAAATTGAATAAATGTAATAAGCCGGAGTTTGGGTCTACAAATATGTTGGAAGAGAAGCATGAAAAAAGGAACCCTAACTCATAGAATAAGGGATAAAGCAAGGAGATCCAACCTCAAGACAACCAACCCAAGTCATAGGTGAAGGGTAATGGGAATTTAAAATAGAACACTCGAGAGGGGCATGGGTTCCACAAAATTTCTTAGCACATCAATAAATAATGTCACTTGAAACAGTTGCTCAAAACAATCATTATTAGTAGAAATTAAATAAAAGTAGACTCTAGATCTAATTCTGTTCTAGAGTAAGATAAAGGAAATAATATCATTAATTCAAAACCCAATTTTACCATCACAACGATAATGATCCAACTAGAATATCTAGAGGAACTTGAAGAGGGTGAGCACCTATTCCATTCACATATGTGGATGAAGCCACTTAGTTTTATTGTTAACAACGAGAGGAAAAAGAATCTGATATCATCTGAGGCCATCAAGAGGTTGAAGTGATTAATAGTTCTACACCCCCAACCATACACCATTGATTAGTTAAGAAATGGATGAGACATTTTTTTGAACCGGTAATGTTTCTTGTCTTATGGAATCAATCCCTACAAAGATGAGGTAGTATGTGATGTTGCCCCACTTGAATTTTTTGAGGTTATATTTAAACAATCTTATATGTGGAAACATCATGTTATTTATGAGTGTCATCCCCATAATGGTTACTCTCATATTTCATCTCTATAAGATAATGCAGGTAGTCCCAACTACTACAAGTTCATTGATCTTAACAAAAAAATTCCAAAATATAACTCTCAGAAGACTGCAAATTTTTTTCTCTTCATGGTTCGATAAAAAGGTCAAAGGAAGGTAATTGCAACCACCACAACCTCAACATGAGGCCTCTCTACACAATATAAACAACTAGGAAATGTTTTAGAGACATACCTAGATATATTTTCTCCACTTGTGGGGATTCCTCTATATTGTTAGGTAAAACACTAAATTGACTTGATACTTGGTGCTCATTTACCTAATGGCCCACTATATAGACACTCTCTTTGAGAATGAAAAAATAAAATGCCATATTGATAAGGTCATCCAAAAGGGCCACATCCAAACATGATCCTCACCTTGCAGGAGTCCAATTATGTTGATGCAAAAGAAGAATGGGACATGGAGATTCTATATTCATTATAGATACTTGAAAAAAGAATTATCATGAATGAATACTTTATTTCAAAGATTGGCGATCTTCTTGACTAGGTTAAGGGTGTCAAGTTCTTTAGTGAGAATAATCTAAGTGCATGATACTTGTGCGAGTTCCAATTGGTCAAAATGATGGATGGAGGACAACATACAAATCTAAAGAAGGCATTTTTGAGTGGTTATTCATGCCCTTTAGCTTCACTAATGCTCCAATAATGTTCATGGGATGATGAATGATATCCTGCATTTGGTCACAAACTTATTTTTGTTCAGTATATATTTAGATGACATCCCCATCTTCATAAAAACCTAGGAAGAAAATTTTCAATACATTTATAAGGTATTGACTAACCTCTGTAAAGCAAAGTTATATGCCAATATGGAGAAATTCTCATTTGAAATATAATTAATTAAATACATGGGATATCTTGTGGATGATCATGGGGTGCATGTGGACCCAGCCAATGTCCAAGTCATTCAAGATTGGCTAATGCTGATGATTCAAATAGAGCTCTATATCTTCTTGGGCCTTGTTAACTTCTATCAAAGGTTTGTGTTGGGATTCTCTTATATCCCTTGGACCTCAAGTCAAGAGACCAAGGGTGGAGAAAAAGAAATGTTTTCCTGGTTTGAGTCACAACAAAAAGAACTTGAGGATTTGAAACACCACCTTTTATCTACAATATTCCTCACCCTATTAGACCTACAACAATGATTTGAGATTGAGACAACTGCCTTTGAATATGATATTGGTTAAATATTCACTTATCGAGGAAATTTGGTGGCTTATCATAGTGAAATTCTCTCTGTTATTATTCAAAACTACCCCACCTATGACAAGGAGATGTACTCCAGCATGCATGTTTGCCAACAAAGGAAGAATTATACTTTTAGGAAGGAGAAAATCATCCACACTAATCACAATCCTCTGTAATATATGTAGACACAAGAAAAGCTACATAATTAGCACCACAAAAAATATCCCACCTACTTGCGATAATTTTGTTTAAACATCAAATACTATAAGGTTAACACCAATCATGTCGTAGTATACCTTACTTGGCCCCTAGTTGTGGTACTAACCATAGTTCTTAAGTCTTGGGGAATGAGGGATTTAGGTGGCTTCAATTATAAAAAAATGAATTTTACTTCACTACCAAATCCTATATGTTGATCACAAGAAATCATGTTCTAGGATTCCACCTGTAGGATGTGTGTAATATTCCCGATTAGTCATGAGCTAATTGTAATATTCAATTTTGTTTTATTTCCTTGTTTAAAGAATAAAATTGTAAAGGAGGTCCATAATACTCCTAAATCATGAATAAATCAATGCCAAATGTAAAAAGGCTAAATCTTGGCTGCTAAATCAAGCACCCTTAGGTGTTCAAAGGTGTTATAAATTTTGACTGGGTCAACCTTGACCAAATCTATAGCACTGTCTTGGAGGAGTGGCCATCAATGAGGCACAACACAGTTTTAGATGGAGATGGTTTGTGTGAAAGGATTTATTTCATTAGAAGTGGTTTCGGGTTTGCAAGCTCTTAACTTATAAAAGGAATAGGATGGCAGCATGAGAAGGTTGTTGATGATTATGTTATTTTTTGAATATATTGTCTGTTTAGACATATATCATTCTCTTGCTGTTTAGCTGAGAATAATGTTGTTTAGCATTGGGTTTTCCTGATTGGGAATCCCACCTCTTTCCTTGAGAGGCCTCTTGGAAGAGTTTGCATTGTATTGTCCACTATCTGGCTAAAGTCCAAGCTACTTCTTTCAACTACAATGCAGATCCTATTGAGGGTTTGGTTGTCTTTGCAAGCTACAACAAGTGGAGGCTAGATCTCTTCAGATCTAGACCATTTCAGTGCTCCTTTTCGGTGGAGAAGTCTTCTATTCCATTGAGAGGAGAGTATTGGACATCTTAAGCTTCATTTTATGATCTTGGCATGTGGCCAAACATGTTCTAAACCCTGCAACGTAGTTTTTCTTCCAGATCTGCATTATTCATGTAGGTGTTGTTGCAGGGTCTTTTGGCACATCATTTGGAGGATTGGTTTTCAAGTGTTGGGGATCTACCCTTCACTTTGGATAGCCATTGGAGATGATAATTTTATTGTACGAATTAGATCAGATCTGAATATTCCTGAATATCTGAATATTTCTGTAGATATGTAGATCTAGATCTTAGATCTACTCCTTGTACATGGTGTATTTCTGAAAACCCCAAGGGGATTTTGAAGAAGAACCTTTATAGTGTATGGATCTGTTATAGATTTGAATTTTCATGCACTTAATTTCTCTAGATCTAATGTGTAATCTACAACATGTTGCAGTCAATAAAATAATGCTGTAAAGCAATTTCTAGTCTATATACATGGTTGCAACACCTTGTTTTGAGGATATTCCCTCACTGGCGACCTGTATTTCTAGTTATGCATCTTATGGGCCATCTTATACATTTATTTTTCTGCTGTAAATACATTTGAAAGGTCTCCATATTGGCCTCCTACTTTGTCTTAGATTATCTACGTTATTTTTCTGCATATCTATTGTGTATTGCTGCATTTCCCATTTGGGAATATTACAGTGGTATCGAAGCATCATCTTGGCACAACCTGTGCTTTCTAAGATGCCAGTATTTATTTTTAAGAATAAGGGCCTCTTATTGATAGAGAGAAGAGGTATTTAAATAAAATACAGAAGAAGTTTGATTACACAGATGACAAAGAAAATAATGGTAAAACCCCTTTATCTGGAAGAATGAAAGGGGAGGAGTTCTCAAAAACTCTTTTCCAAGCTATGCATGAGATAAAAAGAGAAATCAAGGAAATGAGGAGGGAAAGACATGAAGATCCCTCAAGAAGACTTGCACATGAAGAAAGCCCCAGTTATTCATATTATGTGTGTGATAATTCAGCCACACAGTTAGATCTACAACGTTGTAACATACCTACATTCTTGGCAAGAGGAGAAGCAAAGGAGAAACACCAAAGGAGGATACTCTTGGTGACTATCTCCAAGAATATGAATCTCAGTCTAGAAGATTCAAGGAGCATATAAGATTCCAAGGGTTTTGTCAACTTAAAGAAGATATAAGACCCAACAACTACAATAGAAGAAGAAGGTGCATGCAGCACACTTTGGGTAGATTATTTCTACCTACTTTTGATGGGTCACCCAAGAACATAGCCAAGTCTTGGGTAAGGAATATAGACACATATTTCTAGCTACATCAAGTTTCAAAAGAAGAAGGAATTAGAGTAGCAGTGCTCCATCTTGAAGATAAGGCTTATTCCTGGTGGTCATTTGAATCTTCTTCATTGAATAATGCAAATATATCTACTTATGCAAAGTTCACTACGAGGTTAGTGAAAAGATTTGATTTGAAACAATCTGAAACTTCCTGGGGGAGCAAACCAAACCCAAGAAATCAGAACCTTTGCGTGAGTTGAAAGGATCCATGAATCCAAATCCATTTCAGAACATTGATGAGGGATTTAAAGATTTGCAACATTCTTTGCCAAGGGAAAAGGCCCCACTTCAGTAAGAAATTTCTTCTCAAGAAGAAGACATGAGGATTCCCTTTTCAAAAAGAGATCAAGTCAAAGGATCTCTTAATGATGAGGTATTATCCATTAATGAGGAGAAGGAAGAGGAAGAGCTTGGAAGATCCTCCAACACTGTAACAATAGGAGGAGATTTACTTCTATTTGGATATGGAGGTGAAGTAATTGCTTCAACTAGAGAAACTCTTGCATATTTGTAAGAAGTCCCAAAGGATCTTACATATGAATATCATGAGCAACATGTGTCTATGATGATAGGAAACGAGACAAAAAAAGGAGGTATCATAGCGCTGACATGGCAGGAGATGATCCACTATTACATGGAGAAGAGGATGGAGCAATTGCTCCCATCAGAAGCACTCTTGCATCCTTAAGAGTGATATGCCATTATCATAAAACTTCCACACATAAAACATAGATGAATTTGCATAGTGGAAGCAAGGATATGATGATCCCATCTGTTATGCACATAAGGATGATCCATGAGACATCATTATCTTGTGGTAAACCACCTGGGAGACCACCTGATTCATATTTGGTGAAATATGTCTCACACCTTTATGCTTCATTCATAGATCCAGGAAGGAAGGGATCATTAGAAGACCGTAATACAGTGTTGAGAGTGTTGGGGGAGCTCAAGGAGGAGGGAAATATTTTTCCCATATCACCATTGAACACTCTCTCATCTCATACTGCACTGAGAGAAGATGCTGCAAGAATGGAGAAAGACACCATCATGAGGCAAGGATGGAAGTCCTTGGCTATGAAGACTCAGAATATAATCTCACGTGGAGAGAAATCTTCCATACATGATAGAAGATGGTGGCCTCACATTCATACTTTTTCAAGACCAAGGAGGTTTTGGATAGATGATAGCATTCCATGGAATACTAACTCCCAAAAATTTCCATCTTCATTTGAGCATGTTCATATACAAGAAGGTTAGCAATGAGGCAATAGAAACCTCCCATCATACACCTTTGGCATGGGAGATGTCAAGGAGGAGAAGAATGGAAGGGATGGCCTTCAAACATATACATTTGGCATGGGATATGTCAAGGAGCATAACAACCACATGACATACATTTCAGTTGATAGATCATCAACACTGTCATTGTTGGGGAGTTTAGATCCATATTGGAAATCTCAACTGTTGGTGGATTACTCCAAGGATCTTCACACATGCATGATACTTGATGACCAGTTGCATGAAGAGGGCTATTTAGTCCATGGAGGATTCATCTATTATCATGGTAGGATATTCTTGTCTAGAGCCTCCAAGCTCGAGGAGAAGTTACTACAAAGGGCCTATGAAGAGTTCTGTTTTAGCCACACATATTCCATGAGATTCTACAACATCATCATGGGGAGCTACACCTAGAAGGGCTTTGAAGGAGAACTATATCAGCATTTTCAAATATGCATGTACTATGTGGAGATTGGGTAGAAACATAACTCTATAGAGGGGTTAACTCAGCCATTTATTTCTCTTTTTGAGGAAGGGGACAAATCTATGCACTGCTCCATTTGTTTGAGGAGAAATTTTGGTGAAAAATATGCTCATGTAAATAATGTTTCATTCAATTATTGTTTTCATTCTTTCACCATGTATATGTAGGCCATGACTCCAAGGAGGAGTATTGTACCTTATAAACTTCATGGTCAACTTTGGGCCACAAAATTTTCTAAACATGGCCACTCCCTTGGAGGACAAAGGGAGATTTTATTCCATGATGAGTGCATTCCTAAAGCACCAAACATATCTCACACTTTCAGCCATAGTGAGATGAAATGGGTAGCAAGTAAGTGGTGGGGAAACCACTTACCACATATTGATCTAATGCAGGCAGGAGTTGCACTGCGCTCGTTCCACATGTGGGACTATGACCCACCTCCATATGCACAAATTTCTGTTTGTATGTATTTTATTTTGATCCCATACATTGATGATGTAATTGTACTTTTTATGGGAATGTATGGATGGAGGATGGGAATAATGTATGTGCCCTATGGTATGGATATTCTCCATGTATCTTATGTTACATTTTTCAGGGAGAATATTGGGCAAACCATGTTTGTTTCATTTGAATTATTATCTCCTCATGGGATGGACTATTTGCATCTTATGAGAACTTTGGAGAAGAAATTCATGGAGGGATGGATTGGTGAAAACTTAGCTTATAGAGGAGTCTTATCACATGATGATGTCACCAATGGAGGAGGTGAAGAGTTGCAACACTCACCTTGTCAGTTGCTTGAGGACAAGCAACATTTGGGAGGGGAGGACTATAATATTCCCGATTAGTCATGAGCTAATTGGAATATTCAATTTTGTTTTATTTACTTGTTTAAAGAATAAAAGTGTAAAGGAGGTACATAATACTCCTAAATCATGAATAAATCAATGCCAAATGTAAAAAGGTTAAATATTGGCTGCTAAATCAAGCACCCTTAGGTATGAAAAGGGGTTGGACATTTTGACTGGGTCAACCTTGACCAAATCTACAACGTTGTCTTGGAGGAGTGGCCATCAATGAGGCACAACGTAGTTTTAGATGGAGATGGTTTGTGTGAAAGGAGTGATTTCATTGGAAGCGGTTTAGGGTTTGCAAGATCTTAACTTATAAAAGGAAGATGATGGCAACATGAGAAGGTTGTTGATGATTATGTTATTTTCTGAATACATTGTTTATTTAGACATATATCATTCTCTTGTTGTTTAGCTGAGAATAATGTTGTTTAGCATTGGGTGTTCCTGATCGAGAATCACCCACCTCTTTCCTTGAGAGGCCTCTTGGAAGAGTTTGCATTGTATTGTCCACTATCTGGCTGAAGGCCAAGCTACTTCTTTCGACTACAACGCAGATCCTGTTGATGGTTTGGTTGTCTTTGCAAGCTACAGTAAGTGGAGGCTACATCTATTCACATCTAGACCATTTCAGTGCTCCTTTTCAGTGGATAAGTCTTCTATTCCATTGAGAGGAGAGTATTGGACATATTGAGCTTCATTTTCTGATCTTGGTATGTGGCCAAACATGCTCTAAACCCTACGACGTATTTTTTCTTCCAGATCTACGTTATTCCTGTAGGTAATATTGCAAGGACTTTTGGCACATAATTTGGAGGATCGGTTTTCAAGTGTTGGAGATCAACGCTTCATTTTGGATATCCATTGGAGATGATCATTTTATTGTACATATCAGATTAGATCTAAATATTCCTGAATATCTGAATATTTTTGCAGATCTACAGATCTAGATCTTAGATCTTCTCCTTGTACATGGTGTATTGCTGAAAACCCCAAGGGGATTTTGAAGAAGAGCCTTTATAGTGTATGGATCTGTTATAGATATGACTTTTCATGCACTTAATTGCTATATATCTAATGTGTAATATATCACATGTTGCATTCAATAAAATAATGTTGTAAAGAAATTTCTAGTCTATATACATGGTTGCAACACCTCTTTTTGAGGATATTATCTCACTGATGACTTGTATTTCCAGTTATTCATCTTATGGGCCATCTTATCACTAGAAACTTTGGCGGAAATTCCGACGACCAAATCGTCGCTATTCCGCACATATTCGTTGCAAGAGCGACAGTTCGAGGGTGGGCAAAACGTGGTTTACCATACCATCGCAGTTCTGACGCAATTAAAAAGTGTCGCACTATCGACACTTTTTCTGTCGCTTCCAAACAAGCATCACTCTTCCGACGTTTCCCAATCCATCGCACTTCCGACCTTTATAAACTGTCGCACTTCCGACGAAATGTGGTCCGACATTTAGAACGTCGCTCTTCCGACGTATGTAAACTGTCACAATTACGACGAAATGTGGTCCGACGTTTTGAACGTCGCTCTTCTGACGTCTGTAAAATGTCACAATTACAACGAAATGTGGTCCGAATTTTTGAACGTCTCTCTTCCGACGTTTCTAATATGTCGCAATTCCGACGCTTACAAGACGTTGGAATTGTGATGGCAGGTTCAATTTAAAAAAAAAAAATGAAACTTTAAAAGAGGAAAAACGTTGTTTTGAATATATTATATGAAGTAAAACAGTGCATGAAGTCATTAAATTTTCACATCTGAAGATTTGAACCCAAATATCCATCCAGAAAAGTGGAAGTCCCACCCCAGACAATGATAGAAAAATAGCCCATGTCACAAATAGGGACATGATATAAAACCCAGTAACGGTCCACATGGAGATTATCGACAATCTGAGAAAGCATCCAAATATGCCCGAGGCATCTATAAGAAAGTGAAATAGCAGTATGTAGAATAGTAAAGCAACAGATAGTGTACCGACGTCCATTGTTCCAAATACAAATTAAAGTACCCAAAATCCTTGAACAGAGAAAAACGCTAATCATGTGAGGAGTGTGATATGTCCAAAATATAAAAATACCATGAGACCATATCAATAAACCAGCAACATAGACCAGCATCGCTAGTTTTGAAGGCAGAGTGATAAACATTAATCATTTTTTTTTCACAAGAGAAAAACATTGTTTTGAATATATTATATGAAGTAAAACAGTCCATGAAGTCATTACATTTTCACATCTGAAGATTGGAACCCAAATATCCATCCAGAAAAGTGGAATTCCCACCCCAGACAGTGATAGAAAAATACCCCATGTCACATACAGGGACTTGATATAAAACCTAGTAACGGTCCACATGGAGATTATCGACAAATCTGAGAAAGCATCCAAATATGCCCGAGGCATCTATAAGAAAGTGAAATAGCAGTATGTAGAATAGTAAAACAAAAGATAGAGTACCGACGTCCATTGTTCCAAATACAAATTAAAGTACCCAAAATCCTTGAACAGAGAAAAACGCTAATCATGTGAGGAGTGTGATATTTCCCAAATATAAAAAGACCATGAGACCACATCAATAAACCAGCAACATAGACCAGCATCGCTAGTTTTGAAGGTAGAGTGATAAACATTAATCATATTTTTTTTCACAAGAGAAAAAACGTTGTTTTGAATATATTATATGAAGTAAAATAGTCCATGAAGTCATTACATTTTCACATATGAAGATTGGAACCCAAATATCCATCCAGAAATGTGGAAGTCCCAACCCAGAAAGTGATAGAAAAATACCCCATGTCACATACAGGGACTTGATATAAAACCCAGTAACGGTCCACATGGAGATTATCGACAATCTGATACTCTTTAACTGCTACTCTTTGACATCTTTAACTGATACTCTTTAACTGCTTTGATACTCTTTGACCTTTGTTCATCCTTTTATCCTTTTTATCATGATATACTATGGTAAATAGGAAAAAATTTATGTAAGGATAATTTTTTACAAAAGTTCCATCATTTCTTCCCACCATTGAACTTCTGGCACTCTGGTCCTTTGCAACTTTCTTATTGTTTCATCAGCCTCAGTATATCTAAAGAAATTAGGCTGATTTGGTAACAAATGATTTACTTCATGCTCAAGATAAAATAAATTCTCCAATCTGTCATGAAGGTTTTTCCCTGTAGGCAATGCTGTTGTTGATGAACTGGTTGAAGAACTAGCTTGATTATCAACATATTTGTCCAATTTTTCAACATAACTATCAAGGTCCATTAGCTTATCTTCTGCAACTATAGGACTAGGCAATCCTCTATTTAACAAAATATTCAATCTTTCTCTGAAGGCAATGATTTCTTCTTTCATATTTGAGCACCTTCGTTCTAAATTCTATACCAGAGTTCTTTTAGTAAAAACTCTCTTTATTTCCAGAATTGTTCCGGTCCTGTCCTGAATACCAATTTCTGCAAGTTGATTCTTAGTTTGAGTATTCAAAAAATGTATAAGTCTATTGGCCTCTTCTGGCATATTTCCCAACTCTTGTCTTGATCTCTCAATCTCATCCAGAGCCAATTTAACTAAGTTATTCTATTCATCCATTATCTGAATTGAGGACCAAACATCCTTTATTGATTGAATGATATTATCCCAAATAATTTCATTTATTTCTTTTAAAGGTTTCTCCAATGTGAGATCCTTTTCCAATGCTTTGACTGTTTTTTCTAATTTGTTCACTTCTCTTGTTTTATCAGCAACACTCATTCTTGAAAGATCATATTTATGTTCTAGAGTGGCCAATTGTTCCTTTGTTTTGTGAAGCTCTATGGCCTGAATGTTCATATCTTCCATTGACTTTGTTAATTCATCAGTGTTCAAATTTGCAGTGTTGCTCTGTGACAATTCTGCTAGCTGACCTATTGTTGTTGTACCTGTCACTACTCCTGCTGTAGATACTAGAATATTTGCATGCTTATCTTTTAATGCATTCTCAAGATCTTTTTCAGTTGCAGTAAGTTTCTCATTCGATTTTAAGAGAAAATCCATTAGTTCTTCCTCAGAATCTTGTTTGATGATTTCTGCAGTCTGTGGATGTCTTGAGGCCGGTAACTTTAATTGTTTTCTCAAAGCTGCAATATCATCATCTTTTCTCTTGATCAAAGCTTCAATACCTTTCACATCTTTAGGATTATGACCCAAACCAATGATTATTTCCTCTAAATTTTTTATTCTATTATCCTTAGCTTGAGAGGAGGCTTTTTCAAGCTGCAACTGTGTATTAGTATTATCCAAATAATCCTGCAACTTATGGGTCATCATTGATTTATCCGTCAGAGTAGAATAAATCATCTCACCTGTTTGCTTGTGTAGCTCAATTTGATCTAAAGGATGGATATCCTTTGCTAAGACTTCAAAATTAGTCCTAACGTAATCTACAGTTGTCTGAGGCTGTTGCACCTTGGGCTTCAAATGGCTCATTAACATCTTACCTTGTTGGATGTCATAAGCTGACATCAATCTTTCTTGATTTCTCGGAGCCATCTTCAAAAATTGGTTGTACACTTGAAGTCTAAGTGGATCGTTCCTGGCCTTTATATTGATGAATGTTCTTTTGATGTCCCAGGAAGTTTTTACTGGAGGTTTGAAAGAAGATATTTCTGCACTTTGTTGCCTCTGTATTCCCTATTTTTGAAAATGAGTGGATGTCCCACTACCTGTATCTGTTTGCTGATTGTCTTCTCTTCCCTGGCTGTCAGGGATTTCCTGAAATGATTCATCTTCTGGAAGGGGAGTTAATTTATGCCTTTTAACATCTTGCTGTTCAGAAGAGCCACCAATAGGAGTAGTTGTTTCAGCCTCTCTCTTTTTTCCCTTTTCTATATTCAGAGGAGTTTGTAAAATAGAAATTTCTGGCTCACTGATCTGGGTAGGAGGAATTTGTCCTTGACCTTGTTCTTTAGAAGTCTCTGGTTGTGCTGTCATTATGAATTTTTCAATTATTTTTATATCAGACTCCTTTTATTTTCCTTTAGATTCTACTGCTACTGTACTAATCTCCTGAAAATTTTGTTGTAAAGTCCTGGCTGAAGAAGATCCCTGCACCTGTCCAAAATATTATAGGTCAAGTATCTTTTCAAGATCTTGCATTACATTTTCAACATTGACATTCTCACTATAATTTTCAACCAATGTCCCTTCTGTCCATTCATCCATATTAGCATATTGTTCTATTTCTGGGATTCTTTGATGGATGTATGGTGACAATTTATTTTTCATTCTTCTATCACAGATAAAGTTGTTTGGATCATAAGGCACCCAGTAGAAACTCTTTTTTAGTCTGAGATAGTCTTCTAAAATCCTTTTGGCTTCCTTTCCAGCTTCCCTAGAGTTACAAATGAAGGGACCTAATTGGCTCTTGATCCTGAGTTGAGCCTTTTTCTTTGCATTGCAAAAATGAATTATATCTGAATTATTCATCTGCCTGAAATATTCTAATGCAAAGAGTTTCATTGGGACATACTTGGGCAGTTTGAATGGGCATAATTCACATCCATATATCCTGATCTCTGTGTAGTTTTGATATAGGTACCAGTCACCTATCTTGTAATGCTTTGAGAGCTGAAGGATTTTCTTGATTTCATTGTTAATTCTAGGACGAGAGACTCCTGTCAACAAGGTAGTTGCAAGATGAACAAAAAGGTCAACAAACTCATTATAGGAATAAGGAGAATCAGAGGAATTGTGAGTAATGGCAGACCAAAAGATGACTGACCTAGGATTCCCTTTGGCATCAAGTTTCTTAACATAAAAAGGGAAATTTTCTGACTGAAAGTAAATCATGAGATGATATATGACAGAAGAATACTTAAACACTCTCTCATTCTCAAATCTTATGAATTGATCATGGATTTTGTTAGCAATATAAGATGCAAAATCATACTTGACAGCAGGAGGCTGTCCAGGGGTAAAAATGGATAACAATACTAGGGTTAACTGATCAACATACTCACTAGTATTGAAGCCCATTATGGAAGATATCATGTTTAAAATAAGTCTACCCTCATCAGTAAAGAAAATATAACCATAAGGGGGAGGGTTTTTAGGCTGATGCTCTGGTAACATGAAGGTTTGGCATAGGCGGTTTAACTCTTCATGGGATAACTTAGTAGATTTCTCAAGTAATTCAACCATGGACAGGGGAGTGAGAGCTTGACCAAGTTGGAATTGTAGCATTTCATTTATGGACTGAGCAGTTATTGGGAAAAGGACATTTTGACTTGGGGATAAAACTGCTCGTTGGTTGGGATCATAATTTGCGTAGCAATAATGGATTAACTCAGGAAAAATATGGACTGAGGGGAGAAGGTACATAGTAATATTTGACTCCCAAAGTCCAAAGATGTCGAAACCATTCAAATAATTGTCTCTGCAGCGGAAAAATATTCGAAGAGGATTCTCACTGAGACGCAAGTCCTTAATTTGAAAATCCATATCGGCTAAAGGCAAATAATCCAAGTCATTGTGAGGGCCATTGATGGGCACGACATTCAGAGCTACAGGAACTTCCATTTCTGGTTCTTGTGGATTCAGAAATAGAATTTTGGGGTTTTTGTGGAAAAGGGGCACAATTATCAGTTTTGGGAATATAATTGCAGTTTTGGGAACGAAAAAGACCAAACTGAACTTCTTTTCAGACCTTAGTGCAGAATTAAAACTAAAACCAGGAGTTTTTACAGAGTTTAGTAGGGAATTGGAATAAATACCTGTTTACGGGAAATGAAACGTGTTTAAATAGGCGTTGTTTATGACAGAAGAACCCTGAAATACTCGGCTTCAATTCTCTTCAGCAAGGTAACGGTCAGCAAGTGTTAACAATTGGTTTTTGAATTTTTTTGCATGGAAGACTGGCTAGCGCACGGAACAATGAAAATGACGCAGATGCAATTTGTTTTATTTACAAAGTCAAAAGGGTGGCGGGTTTTGATTGATGACGTCAGCATGTACGATGGTTTCGTCACAGAGGGATAGGAGCGGATCTTTGTTTGGGCCGCTCGCGCAGTGGAAATTCGGACCTGAAAAATATTAGGGCAAATTCGATAAGACATTCGCGTCACAACTCTCCCTCCGTACGCTAGCCAACTTCGGACCCGAAAAAGATTGGGGCGGAATTCATTTGGTTTTCGCGTCACAAAATTGGCCGACGTCAGCAGGCTATTTTGGAACGCGAATTTGGTTTGAATTATGGTTTATCACTGTTTGAAGTCCGACGGGCTCGACTTAAGAACAATTTTGTTTGATCCCATCTTATAAAATTTGTGTTGGTTTTCTTTGATAATACACATATTTATAATAAATCATGGGAATACCACACTAGTAAACATGTGGAAAAGTTATATAAATTATTGAGAACAATCATTTTTATGTAAAAATATCCAATTGTGCTTTTGGGAAATAAGAATTCGAGTATTTGGTTCATATTGTTTTAAAGGAAGGAGTGAAGTTGGAGCCTCAAAAGATGCAAGCTATTACAAAATGACCTATTCCTAAGAAAATCAAGGTTCTTAGAAGATTTTTTAGACTTACATGATCTTATTGATCATTTGTTAAGAATTATGCATGTATTTCAAGTCCACTCACAATCTCTTGAAGAAAATATCATTTATATGGAATGATGAGGCTACTTTGGCATTCTCTCTTTTAATGGATGCCATGTCTTCTACACCAACATCGGTTGCACCTAATTTTGGTAAAACATTCATAGTAGAGTGTGAGGTACTAGGACAAGGAATTTACGTAACATTAACACAATAAGGGATATCATTGGCTTTTAAAAGCAAGGAATTCAAAGAAAATATTTGGTGAAATCTACGTATGAAAAATAAATGGAAGCAATATTACATGCAATAAAAATGGGGATAGTATATCACTGGGAGGTACTTTAAAGTCAAGATATACCATGATAGCATAAAGTATTTTTTGAAGCTATGGATTTCATTAGAAGATTAACAAAAATGAGGAGAAAAAATGAAAAGTTTTAATTTTGAGATAATCTGCAAAAAGGGTAAGGAAAATTTAGTACATGATGCTCTTTCTAAAATAGAAGAGGCCTCAAATTTATATCCAATTACATTTTCTATTCCTAGTGGCTAGAAGAAGCTTGCCATAATGGAAAAATGACAATAGTACTAAACAAAAACTAAAATTTATAAAGGATGGGATGAACTCTATGGAGCATTGGGAGTGAAAGAGAGATATACTTTGGTGCAAATGTAGAATATTTTTATGCATGCAAGCATATTTGAATAAAAAATATTAAGGGAGTCCCATGTCTCTCTGATGGTAGGACGCAGGGTTCCTTAAAACATCTCAAAGGATCAAAAAATATATTTTTGGAAGGAATGAAGAAAGATATTCAAAATTTTGTAAGAGAAGGTCAAGTTTGCATAATAAATAAAAGAGAGATAGTAAAATCTCTAGGGTTACTTCAACCATTCCACATACAAATTCAAAGACTAGAAGATATATCAATAGACTTT
This sequence comes from Pinus albicaulis, assembly GCA_034641835.2. Classification (NCBI taxonomy): domain Eukaryota; kingdom Viridiplantae; phylum Streptophyta; class Pinopsida; order Pinales; family Pinaceae; genus Pinus; species Pinus albicaulis. Next base: position 1,833,083,666 of record CM076575.1, on the reverse strand, counting down.
ATTACAGGGTTACTAAAATATAAAGGTAAGTATTACATTTTTGTGGTCATTTATATAGACAAATTTTGTAGATTTTTTTGTAGAGCTCAAAGTACATAAACAACAAGCCAAGTGGCAGAAGTGTCCGTGAAAGAAATTCATCGTCTTCATGGTTTTCCTAAAGTAATAGTAACAAGAAACTTTTGGAAATAATTATTTAATATGAGTGGAGAAACACTAGCTGCCATGAGTTCTACATATCAAACACAATCAAATGGTCAAACAAAATAGTTAACAAATGTTTTTAAGGTTATCTACAATGTTACTCTTTAGAAAAGCAATCTTAATGGATGAAGTGGGCTCCTCAAGGAAGAATGGTAATATGATACTATCATACTACCTATCACACATCTACTCAAATACCATGATGATGTAAGTTTGGAATTTAACATTTTTACATGTTAAAGACAAATAGTCAAAATCACTGACAACTTAGTATGCCATAATTAATAATCATTCCCCGTTCACTTTTGTTAATAGGTTTATGTCACACGATGATGCAGGGGCATTAGGCACTAGCCAGCAATGTAGGAGGTTTTGTCCACATGTTGTGGCTAGGAGGGTTCGAAAACATTTGAGTTGTAATAGCTAGGTGTCAATACCTCAGCTGACTGTATTACTTAGACTAGTTAGAGTTGTAGGAGTTGAACAGTTTCAGTTAGTTGAATTATTATAATTAAACCTTTTGATTTCTAGAACAGTCCTCTCAGAGGAACCAAAGAGCCATATGTTATGTATATAAATTGTAATTCCTCAGATGAATAAAAGTAGAGAGGGAAGAGGAGAGTAGAGAGGGGATTTCTGCAATAAACCTCTGTGTGTGAACAATTGTTTCCAGTTAAATGATTTCCAAGCATAGTTGCCATTGAATTATCTCAAACTGCTAATTGTGAAGAATTGTTTAACTGTGAGGTGATTGGGTACTGATAATTCCATTCTTTTGTCTTTGAATTCCCGTAAATTGTTGGATAACCCTATGAAATCACCCCACCCGAAGGCGAGGTCTGTGTAGAGAACCGGGGTCGTGAAAACTGTTCAAATATAAAAATCCTGCTTAATAAAGAGACAAGATTGTTGTGCTTTCGGAACCTGACCCGAGGATTGGACATGAGTTAACAAACAAAAGGATAGCGAAACCAGACTTGCACCCATGGTCAAGCCCTGTACCAAAACCACGAGCGGAATCACAAAAGCGGGTTGCCCATATCGCACCACTTTTGCGGAGTAGGCGGTATTTCCTATTCGCGAGCAATTCCATAGGGAATGAGACACGTGGCGAAGTGACCCCCGGAAAACCACCGTTTAACCCATGCCATCGCACGTTAAAGCCCGACGTTGGAAGCCGAGCGAAATTTCCAAGAGTCCTTGATTTGGAGAAGGGCCATCGGACGGTGGTCGCACGTTGAACTTGCCCAGAGGTTAACTAAGGTGTGCGGAGGATAGCCAGGTATGATACGAGTGTTTGATTGGTTATTGATATATATAGGTGGGGCCGGAGTATAATGAATTTTTTTAATTAAATGATTGGTGGATAATTAGCATAAGTCTAGAGCGTGATTGTTGTAAGGTTGGGTGGTGAAATATAGAGCCGAAAGTTCATTACAAGTTATTTATTTAAAAAGAAACGTGGAGTATAAATACAAAGTGTTGAAAGTTAAACATTGGTTATAAGGCTTGGAGATAATATAAAGTCGAGAATATAAATTAAAGTCCAACCATTGTGGATGGTATTTATTTATCAAAATCTATGAATTTGATAAATAAACCCGAAGAAAGAAGAAGTCAATGAAGACCCAGGCTGGAGGAAAAGAACGGGGTAAACCAGGGGAAAATGCTGACAGAGCAATTGCAGACACACCAGCTCTCCTTAGGGGTCCAATTTCAGTTTTGTTGTGTCACACGATGATCTCTCTTCTCTGGCATTTACTTGTATTGAAGATCACTATTCTAGGAATAAGGAGTTATTTTCTCCAAAATTAACCCTAGCCAAACATTGACAATGCATCAAGGATATCTTTCTATGCTTCATAAGTACATATGTTCTACTTCTAAATCATGTCTTGGAAGTGGTTGTTTTGCTAGAAATTATTCACCAGTTGGTTTCATACCAAAGTATTTTTCACATTTTCAACATCCAATACATGAAAAAGATAATGGTTTAAAACAACATAAATATTTGAAATTTTGCAAGAATTGTCTGGCACACTTTGAATATGAATTTTAAAGTCAAGTGCATGATGTTGTATAGGATCAAGTGTCATTTTGAATACCAAATGTTTCACAAGAAACTTCTCAACATGCTACCCTGCAGTAAGGATTAAATGAAAATATTGCATCAACTATTTCCATAATAAAAGTGCACCTCGGCCATAAGACTAAACAACTACAAATGTTGTAGATCTAACAAGACCACACAATCAAATGTATTCCACAAGGCCAATATTGTATGAAAAATGAAAAGGATTTTGCAATCAAAAATACCTTAGGAAACTAATTCAATTAGATACACCAAACCATCAGCAAAAAGGAAAACCAGCCTACCTGGCCCCAATATTTTCAACTGGGTCCTCTAATTCAACCAATAAAAAGGCCAAAACCATAGCATTGAGATACATTTCATTACACTGTCAATAACAATAAAATTTGACTCAGCCATAACCCTTTCCTTTTAGACCACCGGGTAACAAATATGTTTCCTTTCACCTTTGAGTTTTCAAATTATGCCTACCAAATCTAAGACATTTAAGAGGGGGAACTAATACAACGTTAAAAAGAAAACCAGAGCACACATCTACAAATTACCTCCTTAGCTACTGTCACACCATCATTAACTATTTTCTGAGAACCATGCTTGCTCTCCAAGACAACATTTTGCCCTTCGCCCCAAGGGTGACTCCAACAAGATCAGCAAGTTTGTTCACACCGCCTGCAAGACAAATTGACAATGCTTTCAGTAAGTGTGCAATTGAATGCTAGACCATATGCCAAAACAACCTTCCATGAAAAATTAAAATAACACATTAAAATCGAATATAAGTGGACAAAGAAAGATCCACCGCAGTGAAGTTTCACGTGCAGGTGACCTTCCTTTAAACATATTTTTTTCTCTGACCTGCAATTTTTTTGTCACTGAGCCATCCTTGTTGAAGTACAACTCCTTTTCCATATCTCTTGTATTAACTACCTTCTCTCTGTCGTGTAATCTCAGAGTCCCTCTTCTGCGTGAGCGATTAAAGGAAATGGGTGAAAAAACTGAAAGAGAAGGCAATTGTCTGCCATAATTATCAAACATTGCACCCAACTTCTTCCCCTTTCCATTGTTACCCAATGAGGTAGATGTGGCAATTGTTGTCATACAGCCCAAAGCAGAGGCTATCTTCTCTTATGCTGAATATAGAATTACAAGATCTTCATATTAGTATGAACCTTAAAAAACATGACTCCCATTGCTAAAAACCACTTTTAAGTTGTAACAGGCAAACTAAACACCTATCACAACTTTTGGCAACTTCTGGAGCATTAAGAGAGAAACAACCAAAGAGAAATACAACCACAATCCTCATTTTAATGAGACCGGACTATATATTTGCATTAAGATAATAGAAAGAAATCACGACTATATTAAGGCCAGCACAAAACAATCTTTAACCAGTGTCTCTCGCTGCCTTCAGGTTGCCATGCTAGAGGTTGCATATTTTTAATTTAAATTCTTGACCTCTCGTGCCCATCTATGAATGCATCCAATGGGATATCTACATCAAATTCTCCTTTATATCCCCAAAAACAAACTCCCTACTACAAGAGCACCAGTATTGATGGATCACCCCACACCATCCTACCCACTAGAAACGGTGAAAAAGGAAACCCGAGAAAACTTCTGAAATATCTCAAGATGACTATATGGGTGGTTCTTATGAATCAACCAACCATTCAAAATATGCTCATCAATCCAAACCATGAGTATTATGTGACGATATTCAAGCAGGCACTGAATCGGATTTCTGAAGCTATGTTAGAGAAACCCTAAACTCTCACTGAAAATAGGTGAAATGTGGCACCACTCAGAGATTGACATGTTCCAATTGGTAAAAGTGGTAGAAAATTGGCATGCTCAAACAACGAGGTGATGCAGGAATGACATGAGGGAGAAAATATCAGAAAAGCCCCAAATCTGGAGAACTAAAGCTCATCACCAACCTGAGATTGACAACTTTACATGATGTAACCTATGAAATCGTAAATGGAGAAATCATAGTAACAATAAAGTAACCTATGTAACAATAAAGCCAGATTCATCCTGGGAGTGGTAATGGGAGAAATCATAGTGAACAACAGGAAACATGCAGAGTTTCTTACAATCAAATAGATGAAAAAACACATACAAAAAACCTAGATAATAATCATGAACAAGCTTAATATTGAATTATGAACTGTAAAGGAACTTACAAAATGTGACTTACGAACCTGGTCAAGCGCACAAGCAAAAATATCCTAGACATGACCCTGGTTGACAAGTTGTATTGCTCATGATGCAAGAGGATTTGTACCTGCACTGCCAAGTCAATCAAAATCCATCATTATCTATACAATAAATACAAGTAATCGATGTAGTATTTTTTACTCTAAGATGCATTCTTATGATAATGTTAGAACATATGTTGAAAATGTCAAAACATACCTGAATAAGCTCCTCTTCGTTTCAAGAGAAATTTATTGGAGTCGCATGAACTTGGAACAAGCCTCCCATGATCTGAAAGAGTAGCAACTAAGTCAACAGTGACTTTTTTTTGCTATGCTAGATCGAGGGAGGTTTGCTCCAAGATTAAATCGTTCCAATAAATTATTCTCTACTAAACAGGGCCAACCACGTGAAGGTGGAAGCTCTTATGGCCCCTCCCCCCCTCACATCACTCTCAATTCCCCAATACCCAATCTATATTTCATTTTTTACTTTCATGAGCATAAAAAAAAATATTCAATAACTAATAAAAAAACAATTTAACAAAAAGTACACAAGGAAACATTGCAATTAATGCTTGAAATAAAAATAGTATGATAAATGAGTTTTTTATATAACGCAAAAAACGTTCCAAGTATGGTCATTGGTAATGTTTGTCTTATAATAATACAATATTTTACATTATCAAATTTTCTTTTTCTTCTTCCTATTTTTAAAGCTCCTAATTACATAATCAATATCATCATGCTCTGCTCCTGTTTCATGCCTTTTGACCCGCACTGTTGACCTAGTTGCATAGTCACGATGTCTGGTCTCATCCAGTGACGGGGCATCGCCTACAAAAACAGATAATATTAAATTGTAATTGTTAGTTTTTAAATATCATTGAACTAGTTCGGTAATATTAATAAAAAAAATTGCAATGGGATTATTTACCTGGTGCACCAGTTGTCGCCGCTGACCTAGTTGCGTTGTCACGATGTCTGGTCTCATCCAGTAACGGGGCATCGCCTACAAAAACAGATAATATTAAATTTTAATTATCAGTTTTTAAATATCATTGAACTAGTTCGGTAATATTAATAAAAAAAATTGCAATGAGATTATTTACCTGGTGCACCAGTTGTCGCCGTTGACCTAGTTGCGTTGTCACGATGTTTGGTCTCATCCAGTGACGGGGCATCGCCTACAAAAACAGATAATATTAAATTTTAATTGTCAGTTTTTAAATATCATTGAACTAGTTCGGTAATATTAATAAAAAAAAAATTGCAATGAGATTATTTACCTGGTGCACCAGTTGTCGCCGTTGGGACTGTTGCCCTGTCTTCCTCTCTGGTGGTAAGATCCTCAAGGGAAACATTCTCTGTCATTTAAACAAAAAAAATTATAAGGACAACCATCAAGGTATAATTAGAAAAATTATAAGTGGAAATTAATTACCGTCACGGCCCTCACTGATAGTAGCATTGTCGGCCTGGTCCCTACTACAATGATCAGGTTGCACGTGAGGATCATCTACATTTGGCTCTAAAACTGGGTTATTTGCATCGTCGGTAGTGTTGCTCCCTTGATTTAAACAAAGTTGTTAGACATTAAATTTATGGATGAAAACAAACATATTGAAAGGTTAATGTTTTACCTTATCAGGCATTCTGGATCTTGGGACCTGCTCCAAGCTTATGCGACGTTCAACTACGGCTTGATAGCCGAAATGGAAACGATATTTTTATCTTCCTCTGTAGTTTCTGTTCTGAAGTCATCACCCTACATTACATATGATTGTGTATTTTTAATCATATTTGATAGGATTACAAAAAATTTGGAAGGCGATACAATTAATTATAAGATGTTTAGCTACTTAATTACAATTCTTGCGGCCAATTTCAAGTAGCCGCCCTGGCCTAGCTTGTGATGGCCCTTTTTTTCAATCCTAGCTTTGGTTGCTTTTGAGGTGTCAGGCAACCTAGCATCAAAAGATTAAAGTCAGATATGACGTAGCACACTTTTATTTTAGACATAGAGAAAATTAAAGCTATTGAATTAAAGTTGTAATTTACCTTGCGAGTCCAGTTGGCATTTCTTTCTTTCTTTTCCCTTTTCTCTTTTCCGTCATGGATGAGTGCTCTCCACTCACTCTCTAGAACTGTGAGAGGATGCTCATATCTAGGCTTAAATTGCAATTGTTTCCTATAGGTGTCCTTGGTATATTTCAAATATTTGCCGGCTACCCGAGCCACCGTTGTTTTGTCAAATATGCCGACCCCAAAAAGGGTTTCTAGATAATCTAGAAGTTCTTTTTTCAGGTTGGAACTCTGGGAATTCCACCCTGTGCGTATGGTTGGGCCAAAAATTACCAATGCATGGCTCTCTAGATACCTGTAGAACTCATTGTTTCCTACACAGAAAAAAATAAGATATTATCATTAATTTAAAAATAAAAATCGTGATAAATATGTTTTAGATAAAGTACATGAAATAGTTAAAATATTAAAATCTACCTGGGAGTTGTACATGCTTTATAGGGACACCTTCATCGTTCACCAACAACATGCCATTAATGGTCCCTGTGGAGCTGACACGTGTAGCTCCAGGAAACACAATAATGTAGTTGGCCATATCATCCTCATCATTGCCAACACATTCAGCGGTTGGCTGGGTGTCTGCTTGGGAAGGGTGTGTTTCTTGGCTGGCACCTAAAGGAGTAGAAGGTGTATGAGAGGGTTGTTGGGAAATCTCTTGCCCTTGTGTCCCACTACCACCAACACCGGATTTAGCAAGTGCCAGAAAACGCTACATACAAAAGAACTTTTTGTTAGTTTAGTCAATGTAAAAATTAAAATTCAAACTATCACAATTCATCTCATGCAGAACAAAAAAAATATCCTTTTGACTTTTTATTATTACCTGATATCTTTCTAGCTGGCTCATAAGTTGTTTTATCTTCTCTTCTGTTTCAGGTGTTTGAGGCGCGTCTATCAAAGTATTAAATTCCAACCTTGCATTTCGTGCATTTTTTCGCAACAAGAACACTAGAGATAGGGATGAAGAAAGCTCTTCCTCAAAGAGGGAATCATCAGGCATACCATGGCTAGGTGTCTGCATATTTGAACAAAATTAATATTATTTCAATTATGTAAATAACTAAAATACTTGAAGATAGAGCAATGCTGGCACTTTACATGTTCTTCCGCTGGCCTCTTTTCGCGATCATCCCGTCTCCGGGTTGTTCCTGCACTGCTCTCATCAGTCTGCCACATTGCAATAAAATTATAAATGTAAAAACTTGAAAACAATATCTAACTTAAAAACACAAAATGAAAACTGAAATAATTTCTAATAAGACATCGGACGACAAAGTTAGAGTTTCAAATATGCCTTGCATTGAATTCAATCCTAGAAACATGTCATTGCACATTAAGGCACCCAAACAAGAGACGAGTTGACAATGAAGACCTTATTGAATATATTGTTGGAGCAACTTCTAGTAAACTTGTTGTGAAGACCTTGAGGACATTTTTTGAGCAACATTGTTGAAGCTGATGGTATAGCATTGTTGGAGACGATCTTGAAGGGCCTTGAAGTGAAGCTTTTTGAGCAACTATTGAAAAATCCTTAGAGCATTTAAGTAAGGCACTTTCTATCTTCCATCACCTTTTTCCTTTCAATATCCTTTAAACAATTTTGTTGATATTTAATGTTTGAAATCATGTTATAATTCCTTGATTATATGTGTTTGGGGACTAGAATAATTTCACACTAAACCATGCAAACTTAAAAGTACCTTAACAGATCCATAAAGTAATAATAATCATAATTCCTAATTTCCTATTGTACGATATGATGCAAATTATTCAAACATGAAGCAATGAAGACATGCAATGTCTGAATTTCAAGATTGATGAACCAATACAAGAAGTTAGAAACTACAACTTTGATTCAATACTTTGTGTCCTAACTCCAGGAAGGAATCTAGTTTGTAGTACATAACATGCATCGTGTATTATCAATTCTTAGTTGAAAAAAACTAAAGGTCATCTACCTCATCAATTCCTTCCCATTTTGTGTTTTTATGTTATATTCCTTATAAAGTGTCAAATTTCTCTCAAAGTAAGCAACCACTGAATAAAATAAAAAATAGTTGAGATATGATTGAGAAATGGTCATTTATTTCTTAAAAGGATCTTCATGATTTCTTTGGTTGTTTTTCATCTCAAGAAACAAGAAATGACCTAAGAAACTATCGTCCTGTAATATAAGAAACAACACGGTGCAATGGCCATTTTCAAAGCCAAATGATGTCCATTGAGGACATGGCCTTTATTTGATTCCTGTTTCATAGGAGTTTCAGGTAGAAATGGAACTTTTTTGTACCATTTCCAGTAGTAAAAAGCGAAAACCTTCTTTTTCCATGGGAAATAATTTACCTTTCCTTTTTCAAGAAATCTAAATCACAAAAAAAATGAACTATACTGCACACATTCTTGGATAATGTGAAAGTGGAAAAGGAATACCCTACACAAGTGATGCACACATGTACACTTAAACACAAATATATTTTTGTAGTTGAAATGCAATGCTTGTTTTCATTTAAATGTAGGGTTTTTAAAGCAGGGAGAAATAATGGCTGCCAATTTAATAAGCATTTCTTTGGGAAAAATTTAAATCTTGTATTGGGTGATGAAGATAATAGAGGGTATTGAATCTTGATTCATGTGTTATTTTTTCAAGTATGTCACTCAAAACTCTTATGTCAAAGAATTGTATGATGGCTAGCATTTTCTTGTTTCCCTTTCTTCAGTTCAATGTAAAAAGTATATTAATATATTGGAGCACGAATGATAACTACAATTGTTTGCTCTGCAGTATATCCAGCCCCAAGATTATGAAAAGTTTTCTCAAGTGGAGCTATCTGGTTAGGCTATAGGGTCAACCCTCTATAGGAGGAAGGGCCTGCAGTAAGAACTTACCATTTTGCAAGAGCTGAGGGCCAATGTTGTTCTGCAAGAGCTGAGGGCAAATGTTGTTCTGCAAGAGCTGAGGGTGAATGCTGTTCTGCAAGAGCTCAGGGAAAATGATGAGGGCGAATGCTGTTCTGCAAGAGCTCAGGGCGAATGCTGAGGGCGAATGCTGAGGGCGAATGCTGTTATGCAAGAGCAGAGGGCGAATGCGCGTGTGATATCAGACGTTAATGTAGCACACATGTACATTTGAACACTAATATATTTTTGTAGTTGAAATGCAATGCTTGTTTTCATTTAAATGTAGGGTTTTTAAAGCAGGGAGAAATAATGGCTACCAAATTAATAAGCGTTTCTTTTGGAAAAATTTAAATCTTGTATTGGGTGATGAAGATAATAGAGGGTATTGAATCTTGATTCTTGACATCTAGAGAGAACCCTACAGCCTAACACAATCCAATGGAATTGACCAAAAACACCCAAATAGAGTCAACCCTACTATAGGAGGAAGGGCCTGCAGTAAGAACTTACCATTTTGCAAGAGCTGAGGGTGAATGCTGTTCTGCAAGAGCTGAGGGCGAACGCTGAGGGCGAATGCCGAGGGAAAATTCTGTTCTGCAAGAGCTGAGGGCGAACGCTGAGGGCGAATGCTGAGGGAAAATTCTGTTCTGCAAGAGCTGAGGGCGAATGCTGTTCTGCAAGAGCGGAGGGCAGATGCGCAGTGATATCAGACGTTAATATAGCTATTGCGACAGATACAAAACAATAAAATCATTTTTATGTAGCGTGCATATAAGTTTCGTTTTTGTATTTAGCGCGCATATAAGTGTCATTATACCGACGGCGGAAAAGGCGTCGCTATTGCAACGAAGGCCTCCAAACGTCGCAATTACGACACTTAGACATTGTGTCACACTTGTAGTCGTCGCAATAGCGACGCCTTGGGCCATAGTGTCACCAGTGTGACGTCTTCCTCCAAACATCGCAATGGCGACACTTTTCTAAGTGTCGATATTGCAACACCTTTCTATAAACGTCGGTATAGCGACGGTTTCTGGCGGGATGGAAAAAAATTGGGGAAATTTCCGACATTTGGTCAAAAGCGTCAGAACCAAGTGTCGGAATTTCCGCCAAATGTAGTAGTGTATTATAGCAGACAAGTATTTTAAGGATTTATGATTGATGGTAATGGACATAAGGTTTAGTAGAGAACTAAAATAAATAAATAAAAATTAGCATGTCCAAAGGTTAGATTCTGAATATATCACATATACGTATCATAGATACCACACTTATGGTCATTTGGAAGAGGATTTCCAATTGAATTTCAAAATAATGTATTAGGTAAGAGAAAGGAGGATTTTGGTTCTGGTAAGTGTTTGGTCAATTTAATTGTCTTAAATTGATTACATAAATTATCAACTGGAGTTGTTAAACTTTTGAAGTGCAAGTGCACAATATATGTTAGAAACCTCTTTTATTCATTTATTTTATTAGTGTGATGATTGGATTTGTAGAGATTACTTCTAAGGATGTTTTTATTCTTATGTTCCTAATGAAATTGATAAATTTAAATTACAACTAAGTTCTAAAAATCAACATGCTTTCTACTCTGTAAAAACCGAAAGAAAATTTCTCTATCTTATGAAGAAATCTTAACTAATTTATTTGTTAGTCTCTAAAAATTCTTATTCTCCAGCATTCTTGTGCATGAAGATAAACTTGTAAAGAAATCACTCATGAACGGAAAAGAATGCACTCATATGTTGAAATTAAATCACTCAATCACTACTGTTTTGAAAAGAAATCAATCATGCTCTTGAAATAAACCACTCATGATCTTGTAAAACTACTCTAAAATAAATCACCGCTGCTCTAGAAGTAAAACTATGAATCTTCTGCAATTTGACAATTCGAAAGGAAAGATTGATGAATATACATCAAATGATAAAATAAGACTTATGAAAGCATCTACATCAAATAGAAAAATGGAATTTTGGAAACAACTGCAGCAATTGCCATTGGAATTTTGAAAACAACTACGGCAAATGATAAAATGAAAACATGAAAACTACATTAAAAACATAAAATGAAAAACCTTCATTGTTTGCAGGGGCTCTCCAAAAATAGGTGGTCTCAAAGCTTCACACGAACAGTCAACTACGCATCAAATCTTCAAGGCACTTCTTCATTAAAAAGGAATGAAAAAAAGAGTTTTAAAACTTCACAATATGCTTCAAAAAATTAACCTCTCCTCTTTGTTTCAATGGAGTGTTTATATAGGGGTTGCAATGTAAATTCATGAAGATTCATATGGCTAAAGATCATAACTGAATGGACACCTATTTTCCACAAATTTTATGAAGCATAGTCCATTCCAACCTTTGTTTTCTTGACTGGGCATTTATTGACACATGGGTGCAATGTTTGCTGACGCAACTACAAAATAGGGCTCAAAAGAACCTGAAATATCTCCCAAATGGTAAGTAATTTTGGAAAAATTATAATAGATAATTTAATTGGGCCCGTTATGAACAAAACCCATGTTTTGTTTTTTCGATATTCACTTTACTTTGTTCATAAAACGCATTTTAAGTTGACTGGTCAAAACTGCAGCGGTTTTCCCCTAATCTTTGCCTGGAGGTCCACATGTGTGAGCTGGGTTGAATTTGACCAACAAAAATCCATATTGGTGCTTCTAGAAACAATTTCCATGTGTTGGATTTCATTCTAGAGTGATGCTACTATCTCAACCATGGAGACAGCTGCAGAAATTGTAGAAACTTGAACAGTCAAACTATCATTAGTAAAACCATGCATAATTCTCTTTAATTCATTAAAAATAATAGAAATAATAATGATAAACCATTTAAACATGTATGTGGGAATTTGGTGTGTTTATGAATAAATATGGTTAAAAATGATGACAATGGGTGAATGGAATGATGCGAAAATGGATGGTTTCATCAACAAAATTATGACAAATTGGAGGCTCAATAGTAAGTTTAATAAGGAGCAATGTATACATGGTTGAAGAATAAATATTTCAAAGGGATCAAAGACATTTAGATGGTATGGAAGTAAAGATTTATAATAAGGTTATTAAGATAACACCAATTCTAATTTTTTATATCCCATCAAGAAGTTATCAAAAGTTCAGGCTTCGATGAGTAATTTTTTCACTCAAGTTGAGAAATGAGAAAGTGGGTTAGACGAGAAGATACCTCAAGATAAGAAGGTTTGGAACCAAACAAATATACCCCTTGAGGTTTCCAAAGAAGGATTTTTTTTCAGGTAAGTTTTAAAATAAATAAAATTCCCTTATCACCTTATATGTTTATACACATTTTTTGGAGAATTCTTACAAATATTTGAGATTGGATATGGGTCCTCTTAGTTTCAAATGGGATATATACATTTTTTCTCCTAGTTTGGAAAGTAATAATTTTATGAGTTCGAGTAATATTGGTGGGTTGTGGTTCTCTGATACTAGTTCACCCTTAGACTTTGAAGAGAATGGGATACCCTATAGTCTTCACCCATGGTTGAAATATGAAGGGTATTAAGTTGTCTTTGGGTTAGGGGCTACCTATGGACCAAGGGGTAAAGGAAGAGGAAGGAAATATTATATTCAAAAAGAAAAAATTAGATTTTCTTTAGATAAATGTCACTTGAAAAGATTCTTAGAGCAACGAACACCTTGATTGGGATGCCTAAATGGTATCCCTTTCCTTCAATAGTATAAGTTTGGCCAAATATATTAAAAAGTTGGCCTTAAGAAGGGTTTTGGAGAAGAAAAAACCAAATGTATTGCTTCTAAAGGAAACTTTAAGGGAATGGGGGCTTATACAAAGGGTATTAGAAGATGTGTCGTGAGGTTTGAGTTTTCTTTCATTAGATGTTTTGGGGAGACCAAGGAATATTATGACAAGATGGAATGGCAGGACTATGAAGTATGCTAATAATTAGTAATTTGATTTAATAATAGGGGTGACATTATTTTCCCATGATATTGGAAAAGATATATTTTTCATGAACGTCTACAGGTTTTGCATGGATAGAGTGGCCTTTGGGAATTAATGTTTTAAGCACATCTTTTATGGCTTCTCAAGCTCTTATTTGGGGAGGATATTTGAATTTTTCCTTTGGAAATTTAGAGACATGGGGTCCTAGAGCTTGGGGAGATAGTAAAGAAAACTATTCCATTCATAAATTAGCTAAATATGTTTTAATTAATATAAACTTATCTAAGTGTAAACCAACGTAGAGAAATAAGTGATTAGGGAAGGATAGAGAGGAAAAAGTCTTGGATCAGTTCTTAATATATGAGAAGATGTTGGAATACTCTCTAAGGTTTCAGTAGTGGGTCAATTCTAGAGATGAATCAAAAAACTTTCCAATTATTTTAGAGTGGTGCAAGTAGGGAATAGGACTTTGAGCCTATTTAAATTTAATGCAGAAATTCTGAATTTGAAAAAAAAAAAATTATGAGCAATTTATTAGAGGAAATGGATGTTTCTTGGAAGTTTAAAAAGTAGGGCACTTTGGTTGGAAAATGGTGATGAGAACGAAAATTTATTTCATTTTTTTCTAAATGGAAGGAAAAATGCTAATATTATTTGGAATATTATGAAGCTAGAGGGGGAGTTTTTGATAAAATTTGAAGACTCGGTGGTTGCATGAGTGGAACATTTTCATAATATTTCAAGGATGAGGAGATGGTTTCAATTGATAAGGTTATTAGAATAACATAGTTGTTCCCTATTTTTGTATTAGAATAGGATAATATATCATTGATGGAGGAGGTATCTATGGATGAATTAAATATTGGCACTCTTTGTAATCTTTAGAAGGATAAATTTCTAGGTCTACGCGGCTAGACTATCAAACTTTTTTTGGACTTGTGGAATTATTTGAAAATTATTTTCTTCAGGTGGTTTAGGATATAAGGATTTTTGGAATAACATTAGGACATTAAATTTGAATTTTTGGCTCTTATTCCAAAATTATATAAATCACACTACTTTTAGGTAATTTTCACTCAATACTTTATGTAATTGTATTTATAAAATAGTGGCAAAGATCATTGATAAAAGGGTGGAAAAACGTTTTCTTGAGACAATTTCATGGGAGAAATTCGGTTTCCTAGATGGTTGGAAGATTCATGAGGCTATTTTGGTTGCTCGAGAGGTAGTTTACAATAGTAAATTAAAGCATTTACAGGTGGTTGTGATAAACTAGATTTATCAAAGGCCTATGACATGGCTAGCTAGCTTTACCTAAAGTCATTACTGATCCATTTGGGATATGAGGCACATTTTATTACTTGGGTGATGAGTTACAATGGCCTCTTTTATAGTTCTCATAAATGGTGTTTGTTTGGTTTTTTCATAGCAAGAAGAGGGATCGGGAAAGGATTTTCATTTTCGCATCTCTTATTTATTCTAGTGGCTAAGGGGATTAGAAAATTGTTAAAGGAGGTAAAGAGATTAAGGACATTCGAAGGATTTCATATGGGGTTGAGTTTATATCTTTCACACATTTTATTTGTATATGATGTAATCCTATTATGAAATGTCATTATTTAGGACCTAACAAATATGCATGACATTCTATATTTGTATTGCGATGGAATGGGGATGGTGGTTAACAAAGGTAAATATCCAATTTCCTTTTTAGGGTTGGAGGAGGAGGAACAAGTTATTCCTATGTCTATTTTTCCTAATTGAAGGATAAATTAGGAATATGGGCTATGGTTCTACACAGAACTAAACAATATTGGAATTGGCTTGTAGCAAAACTAGAAAAATGGTTTGCATGTTGGAGTTACAAGTGTTTTCGCAAGGAGCGAGACTTATTTTGGTTAAATCAATTCTCAAGGAAATTCCTACCTACTGGATTCATATGTCATGGATTCCGAAAGGTATTTTTGAAAATTTTAGAAGGATACTTTTCAAGTTTTCGTGGGGAGGATCAACCAAAAATAATGTGATTTTTTGGGTAAAATGGAAGAAACTAGTTGTACCAAAGTTATGGGGAGGATGGGGACTTAAGAAAAATTTCCTTTCCTCATAAGTTTTTGAAACTAAAAGTGTTTAAAGTCTTGTTCTAGATGAAGGGTTGTGGTGTTAAGTGGTGATTCAAAAATATATTTATCTTGACTCAATTGAATATTGGATAAGGAGGGTTAACAATTCAAAGCATAATATTTGAATGATGTGGAAGGTGATTGTGAAGGTTTTTCCTTTGATTTTTGGGAGGTTTGAGGGGGTAATACCACACTAGAAAATTTGGCGGAAATTCTGACGGCCAATTCGTCGCTATTCCAACACATAGTCGTCGCAAGAGCGACAGTTCGAGGGCGGGCAAAATGTGGTTTGCCATACTGTCGCAGTTCCGACGCAATTAAAAAGTGTCGCACTATCGACACTTTTTCCGTCGCTTCCAAACAAGTGTCACTCTTCCGACGTTTCCCAATCCGTCGCACTTCCGACCTTTGTAAACTGTCGCACTTCTGACGAAATGTGGTCCGACATTTTGAACATCGCTCTTCCGACGTTTGTAAAACATCACAATTACGACGAAATGTGGTCCGACGTTTTGAACGTCTCTCTTCCGACGTTTGTAAACTGTCGCAAGTCCAACGCAATGTGGTCCGACGTTTTGGACGTCGCTCTTCCGACGGTTGTAAACTGTCACAATTCCGACGAAATGTGGTCCGACGTTTTGGACATCGCTCTTCCGACGTTTGTAAACTGTCGCAATTCCGACGAAATGTGGTCCGACATTTTGAACGTCGCTCCTCCGACGTTTTTATACTTTCACTCTTCTGACATTTTTAATCTGTCGCAATTCCGACGCTTACAAGGTGTCAGTATAGCGACGGCGGGTTCAATTTTTTTTTTTTAAATGAAACTTTAGAAGAGGAAAAATGTTGTTTTGAATATATTATATGAAGTAAAACAGTCCATGAATTCATTACATTTTCACATCTGAAGATTGGAACCCAAATATCCATCCAGAAAAGTGGAAGTCCCACCCTAGACAATGATAGAAAAATACCCCATGTCACATACAGACATGATATAAACCCGCAATGGTCCACATGAGATTATCGACAACTGGAGAAAGCATCCAAATATGCCCGAGGTATCTATAAGAAAGTGAATGTTAAAGATAGAATAGTAAAGCAAATGATATAGTACCGACGCTCCATTGTTCCAAATACAAATGAAGTACCCAAAATCCTTGAACAGAAAAACGCTAATCATGTGAGGAGTGTGATATGTCCAAAATATAAAAATACCATCGACCATATCAATAAACCAAGAACATGTAATTAAAGATAGCTAGTTTTTCCTGAAGCGCGTGAGGATAAACATTAAAAAATTCATTAAAGAGAAAAAACGTTGTTTTGAATATATTATATGAAGTAAAATAGTCCATGAAGTCATTACATTTTCACATCCGAAGATTGGAACCCAAATATCCATCCAGAAAAGTGGAAGTCCCACCCCAGACAGTGATAGAAAAATACCCCATGTCACATACAGGGACTTGATATAAAACCCAGTAATGGCCCACATGGAGATTATCGACAATCTGAGAAAGCATCCAAATATGCCCGAGGCATCTATAAGAAAGTGAAATAGCAGTATGTAGAATAGTAAAGCAACAGATAGAGTATCGATGTCCATTGTTCCAAATACAAATTAAAGTACCCAAAATCCTGCAACAGAGAAAAACGCTAATCATGTGAGGAGTGTGATATGTCCAAAATATAAAAAGACCATCAGACCATATCAATAAACCAGCAACATAGACCAGCATAGCTAGTTTTGAAGGCAGAGTGATAAACATTAATCATTTTTTTTTCACAAGAGAAAAATGTTGTTTTGAATATATTATATGAAGTAAAACAGTCCATGAAGTCATTACATTTTCACATCTGAATATTGGAACCCAAATATCCATCCAGAAAAGTGGAAGTCCCACCCCAAACAATGATAGAAAAATACCCCATGTCACATACAGGGACTTGATATAAAACCCAGTAACGGTCCACATGGAGATTATCGACAATTTGAGAAAGCATCCAAATATGCCCGAGGCATCTATAAGAAAGTGAAATAGCAGTATGTAGAATAGTAAAGCAACAGATAGAGTACCGACGTCCATTGTTCTAAATACAAATTAAAGTACCCAAAATCCTTGAACAGAGAAAAACGCTAATCATGTGAGGAGTGTGATATGTCCAAAATATAAAAATACCATCAGACCATATCAATAAACCAACAACATAGACCAGCATCGCTAGTTTTGAAGGCAGAGTGATAAACATTAATAAAAAAAAATTCACAAGAGAAAAAACGATGTTTTGAATATATTATATGAAGTAAAACATCCCATGAAGTCATTACATTTTCACATCTGAAGATTGGAACCCAAATATCCATCCAGAAAAGTGGAAGTCCCACCCCAGACAATGATAGAAAAATACCCCATGTCACATACAGGGACATGATATAAAACCCAGTAACGGTCCACAAGGAGATTATCGACAAATCTGAGAAAGCATCCAAATATGCCCGAGGCATCTATAAAAAAGTGAAATAGCAGTATGTAGAATAGTAAAGCAACAGATAGAGTACCGACGTCCATTGTTCCAAATACAAATTAAAGTACCCAAAATCCTTGAACAGAGAAAAACGCTAATCTTGTGAGGAGTGTGATAACCATCTGCAGAAACCCAGGCTCGCTTGTAAGATCAGGCTCGCTTGATTCCAAAATTGGCGCTAGTTTTTAAGGCAGAGTGATAAACATTAATCATTTTTTTTTTCACAAGAGAAAAAACGTTGTTTTGAATATATTATATGAAGTAAAACAGTCCATGAAGTCATTACATTTTCACATCCGAAGATTGGAACCCAAATATCCATCCAGAAAAGTGGAAGTCCCACCCCAGACAATGATAGAAAAATACCCCATGTCACATACAGGGACATGATATAAAACCCAGTAACGGTCCACATGGAGATTATCGACAATCCGAGAAAGCATCCAAATATGCCCGAGGCATCTATAAGAAAGTGAAATAGCAGTATGTAGAATAGTAAAGCAACAGATAGAGTACCGACGTCCATTGTTCCAAATACAAATTAAAGTACCCAAAATCCTTGAATAGATCAAGAAAAACACTAATCATGTGAGAATTCTAAGTAAAGTTAATCTATTAACATTGGGAATAAAATTACATCGAAGTCAAAACATTGCCTGGCCAGACTCCTAGCAAATTTGTCATCAAAAAATAAAAAAATTAAGAATATTGTCCTCATACGGGGAAACTAGTCTTGAACGTTTAATTTACAGAATTCAAAAATATTACAAAGGTCCAGCACAGTAAAATAATCTAAAAGCAGCCCAATTAAGTGGGCCTGCTAAGCAAGAAAAACAAATTAACTAAACTACTCCTCCGGTGGTTCCTCCACGATTCGGCACCATCCTTCGGAAGGTCCAGGATCGCTAGGTGCTACCTCCACATGCATGCCACGCGTCCCTCCTGAAGGCCCGAATGCCGACCGGCTTTTTCCGAGCTCAGACCCGCCGCACGGTGCATTCTTTCTCTGTTTGGGCCTCCTCGCGGAAGACCACAGTGACTAAAGCAGTGATTCGCGGGCGGTTGAGAGAGCAATTAAAGGAAAATTTCATAGTGCGCGTCGTGGGAGAAGGTGAACTAGCTGTGGGGAAACGAGGAGCAGGGGAATCCATACAGTGGCAAGATCCTACAACCCAACCCCACCCACTCCTAGTATTTGGATATCGACCTACGTAATAATCACTGGACTGGCCGGAAGTCGACTCTGTTGAGGGGATGGAGGGAGCACGCAGGGGTTGACCTCTAGTGCTCCCCCTGCGGCAACGCATCCTATGACGATTCGTTCTCACAAATGCGGGGCCTCAAAGCACAAGAGGAGACTAGGGCGTAATCTCCAAGAAACAAGAAAAATATTTACGTAGACAGTATGCAGAGTAGTTGTAGATATGCAAAATAAAGGTCTAAGTGCCAGGTAAACCCCCTCTTTCTTCCTTATCATCACGCTTAGCAGGAACAATTCAAGAACCGCCCGCGTCCGAAAACCATACGAAACGCCATTTTGTCGACCCTAATTCAATGCAATCAAAGGACGCCCGTCATAATTAATCTCTCGATCATTCAATTTATTCATAATGAGAGCCAAAGGTCGCATCATATTGGAGCATGATCAAATTGGAGCGTGCGGAATCGCTAAGAGGAGTGGAGGTGCAATCTTGAACAGTGTTAAAAATTAATTAATGCGGATTTGATGTGAAAACTTAATTGAACAACGTTAAATGTTAATGCGATTGATATGAAATCGCCATATCCATGTCCCATCGCCTTAAACGCCATTGAATGCACCCGTAGCTGGGAGCAGGGCAAGTTTTTACTGAGGACACGTGGCAGAAATTGATTGGAGCGGATATTTGTTTGGGCCGCTCGCGCAGTGGAAATCCGGACCCGAAAAATATTAGGGCAAATTTGATAAGAAATTCGCATCACAACTTCCCTCCGTACACCAGCCCAACTTCAGACCCGAAAAAGATTAGGGCGGAATTCATTTGGTTTCCGCGTCACAAAATTGGCCGACGTCAGCAGGCTATTTTGGAACGTGAATTTGGTTTGAATTATGGTTTATCGCCGTTTGAAGTCCGGCGGGCTCGACTTAAGAACAATTTTGTTTGATCCCATCTTATAAAATTTGTGTTGGTTTTCTTTGATAATACATATATTTATAATAAATCATGGGAATACCACACTAAACATGTGGAAAAGTTATATAAATTATTGAGAACAATCATTTTTATGTAAAAATATCCAAATGTGCTTTGGGAAATAAGAATTCGAGTATTTGGTTCATATTGTTTTAAAGGAAGGAGTGAAGTTGGAGCCTCAAAAGATGCAAGCTATTACAAAATGACCTATTCCTAAGAAAATAAAGGTTCTTAGAAGATTTTTTAGACTTACATGATATTATTGATCATTTGTTAAGAATTATGCATGCATTTCAAGTCCACTCACATATCTCTTGAAGAAAATATCATTTATATGGAATGATGAGGTTACTTTGGCATTCTCTCTTTCAATGGATGCCATGTCTTCTACACCAACATCGGTTGCACCTAATTTTGGTAAAACATTCATAGTAGAGTGTGAGGCACTAGGACAAGGAATTTACGTAACATTAACACAATAAGGGATATCATTGGCTTTTAAAAGTAAGGAATTCAAAGAAAATATTTGGTGAAATCTACGTATGAAAAATAAATGGAAGCAATATTACATGCAATAAAAAATGGGGATAGCATATCATTGGGAGGTACTTTAAAGTCAAGATATACCATGATAGCATAAAGTATTTTTTGAAGCTATGGATTTCATTGGAAGATTAACAAAAATGAGGAGAAAAAATGCAAAGTTTTAATTTTGAGATCATCTGCAAAAAGGGTAAGGAAAATTTAGTACATGATGCTCTTTCTAAAATAGAAGAGGCCTCAAATTTATATCCAATTACATTTTCTATTCCTAGGTGGCTAGAAGAAGCTTGCCATAATGGAAAAATGACAATAGTACTAAACAAAACTAAAATTTATAAAGGATGGGATGAACTCTATGGAGCATTGGGAGTGAAAGAGAGATATACTTTAGTGCAAATGTAGAATATTTTTATGCACGTAAGCATATTTGAATAAACAAATATTAAGGGAGTCCCATGTCTCTCTGATGGTAGGACGCAGGGTTCCTTGAAACATCTCAAAGGATCAAAAAATATATTTTTGGAAGGAATGAAGAAAGATATTCAAAATTTTGTAAGAGAAGGTCAGGTTTGCATAATAAATAAAAGAGAGATAGTAAAATCTCTAGGGTTATTTCAACCATTCCACATACATATTCAAAGACTAGAAGATATATCAATAGACTTTATTACAGGGTTACTGAAATATAAAGGTAAGTATGACATTTTTGTGGTCATTTATATAGACAAATTTTGTAGATTTTTTTTGTAGAGCTCAAAGTACATAAACAACAAGCCAAGTGGCAGAAGTGTCCATGAAAGAAATTCATAGTCTTTATGGTTTTCCTAAAGTAATAGTAACAAGAAAATTTTGGAAATAATTATTTAATATGAGTGGAGAAACACTAGCTGCCATGAGTTCTACATATCAAACACAATCAAATGGTCAAACAAAAATAGTTAACAAATGCTTTTAAGGTTATCTACAATGTTACTCTTTAGAAAATCAATCTTAATGGATGAAGTGGGTTCCTCAAGGAAGAATGGTAATATGATACTATCATACTACCTATCACACATCTACCAAAATTTCCCCATTTAAGGCCCTTTATGGATATCCAACTCCTAGTATCTCATACTTTTTGCAAGATAAGTCCAAAGTATAGGAAACAGAGTCACATATGGAAAATACTAAAGAAACTTTGAAAATTATTATGGAAAACCTTCAAATGACATGAAACATGATAAAACAACAAGGGGAACAACATTGAAGTGAAAGATAATTTGAGGGTAATTGGGTATTTTTTAGATTATAGAATTATAAGCAATCTTCATTCAAGAAAAAGAAGAATAAATAATTAGCTCAAAAGAATAATAGGTTTATGTCACACGATGATGCAGGGGCATTAGGCACTAGCCAGCAATGTAGGAGGTTTTGTCCACATGTTGTGGCTAGGAGGGTTCGAAAAAATTTGAGTTGTAACAACTAGGTGTCAATACCTCAGCTGACTGTATTACTTAGACTAGTTAGAGTTGTAGGAGTCGAACAGTTTCAGTTAGTTGAATTATTATAATTAGACCTTTTGATTTCTAGAACGGTCCTCTCAGAGGAACCGAAGAGCCATATGCTATGTATATAAATTGTAATTCCTCGGATGAATAAAAGTAGAGAGGGAAGAGGAGAGTAGAGAGGGGATTTCTGCAATAAACCTCTGTGTGTGAACAATTGTTTCCAGCTAAATGATTTCCAAGCTTAGTTGCCATTGAATTATCTCGAACTGCTAATTGTGAAGAATTGTTTAACTGTGAGGCGATTGGGTACTGATAATTCCATTCTTCTGTCTTTGAATTCCCGTAAATTGTTGGATAACCCTGTGAACTCACCCCACCCGAAGGCGAGGTCTATGTAGAGAATCGGGGTCGTGAACACTGTTCAAATATAAAAATCCCGCTTAATAAAGAGAAAAAATTGTTGTGCTTTCAGAACCTGACCCGAGGATTGGACATGAGTTAACAAACAAAAGGATAGCGGAACCAGACATGCACCCGTGGTCAAGCCCTCTACCAAAACCACGAGCGGAATCACAAAAGCGGGTTGCCCATATCGCACCGCTTTTGTGGAGTAGGCAGTATTTCCTATTCGCGAGCGATTCCATAGGGAATGCGACACGTGGCGAAGTGACCCCCGGAAAACCACCGTTTAACCCGCGCCATCGCACGTTAAAGCCCGACGTTGGAAGTCGAGCGAAATTGCCAAGAGTCGTTGATTTGGAGAAGGGCTATCGGACAGTGGTCGCACGTTGAACTTGCCCGGAGGTTAACTAAGGTGTGCGGAGGATAGCCAGGTACGATACGAGTGTTTGATTGGTTATTGATATATATAGGTGGGGCCGGAGTATAATGAAATTTTTTAATTAAACGATTGGCGGATAATTAGCATAAGTCTAGAGCGTGATTGTTGTAAGGTTGGGTGGTGAAATATAGAGCCGAAAGTTCATTACAAGTTATTTATTTAAAAAGAAACGTGGAGTGTAAATACAAAGTGTTGAAAGTTAAACATTGGTTATAAGGCTTGGAGATAATATAAAGTTGGGAATATAAATTAAAGTCCAACCATTGTGGATAGTATTTATTTATCAAATTATACGAATTTGATAAATAAACCCGAAGAAAGAAGAAGTCAATTAAGACTCAGGCTGGAGGAAAAGAACGGGGTAAACCAAGGGAAAATGCTGACAAAGCGATTGTAGACACACCAGCTCTCCTTAGGGGTCCAATTTCAGTTTTGTTGCGTCACACGATGATCTCTCTTCTCTGGCATTTACTTGTATTGAAGATCACTATTCTAGGAATAAGGAGTTATTTTCTCCAAAAATAACCCTAGCCAAACATCGACAATGCATCAAGGATATCTTTCTATGCTTCATAAGCACATTTGTTCTACTTCTAAATCATGTCTTGGAAGTGGTTGTTGTGCTGGAAATTATTCACCAGTTGGTTTCATACCAAAGTATTTTTCACATTTTCGGCATCCAATACATGAAAAAGATAATGGTTTAAAACAACATAAATATTTGAAATTTTGCAAGAATTGTCTGGCACACTTTGAATATGAATTTTGAAGTCAAGTGCATGATGCTATATAGGATCAAGTGTCATTTTGAATACCAAATGTTTCACAAGAAACTTCTCAACATGCTACCTTGCAGTAAGGATTAAATGACAATATTGCATCAACTATTTCCATAATAAAAGTGCACCTCGGCCATAAGACTAAACAACTACAAAAGTTGTAGATCTAACAAGACCACACAATCAAATGTATTCCACAAGGCCAATACTGTATGAAAAATGAAAAGGATTTTGCAACCAAAAATACCTTAGGCAACTAATTCAATTAGATACACCAAACCATCAACAAAAAGGAAAACCAGCCTACTCAAAAGGCAAGCGTTTACCTCCTTTGAAAAAAATTTGAGTTCCGAAACAAGGGCCTTTATTGTCTTGTCAATGCCCCTAGTAATTTGAATGGGGTTTGCACCTGCTGCAACAACCTAAACAAAAAGGTTTCATTTCAAATTATTTTCCACAAATTTAAGATACAACCATTGTCAGCTTTGTATTTCCTAACAAGCTCATAAATTTTGACAAAAGAACCAAAAATTTTTAATACCTGATAGCAATTTTTTCACTCAAAAACTATCTTAGACTCAATAAGCCCAACCCAAAACTAAAAAACCAAACACCATAAGACCCTACAAAAATGAATAGATGATCTTAATCCAATACTATCGACAAAAATTTACCTTTACACCCTCACTTATTAAACCCTGTGCTGTTGAATTTTAACTTCAACTGCTGCAGCAGAAGGACGGATGCAGCAGCAACATTTTTTTTTGGAGGTTGCTTGCATGCCACCCAGAAATTTAATTCAGCATTTAAAATTCCTGCAAGTTTTTTTTGTAGACGGCCGCAGCCATATTTCTGTACAGGATTGTATTTAAACACAACAACCAGTATTAACGCAATTCACCAACCAGAAATTAAACAAACAGAAATTTACCCGACAGTTTTGTAAATTCAAAAGGAGGACACGTGGAGCATTAATATTGGATCGCATGAAATTGAAGGGAATCTGAAAACCCGAAAACCGGACCCGAATTTTTTATAGGGCACATTGGATTGAGAATTCGAGTTAAAATTAGGCAGACGTCAGCATCCCATTTTGGAACGCGAATTTGGTTTGAAATTCAATCTATTTAGACTTTTGAAGTCCGACGGAAAGGGTTCTTTAATGTTTTGATAGTTTAATATATACATATGTTATATATATATCATATGCGAAATGAAAGGTGGGCTATAGAATTTAGTTTTAATTTTATTTTTTTTAAAAGAGGGTTTATTATAATATGTTTTATATGTTACGGCATATAAAAATAAAAAGGACAAAAAAGCTTGGTAGTTTTTTTTATAGACAATACGTAAATTTTTTATTACACAACAGTGTGTAAAAAGTGAAAGACTGAGTGTAACTTTTTAAGTGTGTATGCACAGCAGTGCGAAAGTGAAAAACACAGCAGAGTGTTTTAGAGACAGAGTATGTTTGTTTTGAAAAGACAGTGAGTTGGTTTTATGCACTGTGTTTTGTAGCAGTCATAATTTTGTAATCCCTCTTAGTGAGGAAGAAGTGCAATAGTTTTCTTTCGAGTTATTGAAGGGAATAGAAGTTTTTTTTCAAAGTATTGAAACTCTGTCTCCTGTCAAAGAAATTTTTATTTTCTCTGTGTTAGAGGAAGGGAGATTTATTCTCCATTCATTGTTCTGGAATTTTTCAATATTCCAACATGTGCAAGAACAATAGATGTTGTGGTTCCATCCCTAGCTAAATCATTTGTCTTTGCCGCAACTTGCCTTACCAACTTGGCCCCAATATTTTCAACTGGGTCCTCTAATTCAACCAATAAAAAGGCCAAAACCATAGCATTGAGATACATTTCATTACACCGTCAATAACAATAAAATTTGACTCAGCCATAACCCTTTCCTTTTATTGTTGTGAAAAGATTTATGCATTACTCTAATGTGGCTAGTCCATAGGCCAAGTAGACCACTGGGTAAAAAATATGTTTCCTTTCACCTTTGAGTTTTCAAATTATGCCTACCAAATATAAGACATTTAAGAGGGGGAACTAATACAACGTTAAAAAGAAAACCAGAGCACACATCTACAAATTACCTCCTTAGCTACTGTCACACCATCATTAACTATTTTCGGAGAACCATGCTTGCTTTCCAAGACAACATTTTGCCCTTCGCCCCAAGGGTGACTCCAACAAGATCAGCAAGTTTGTTCACACCGCCTGCAAGACAAATTGACAATGCTTTCAGTAAGTGTGCAATTGAATGCCATACCATATGCCAAAACAACCCTCCATGAAAAATTAAAATAACACATTAAAATCGAATATAAGTGGACAAGGAAAGATCCACCACAGTGAAGTTTCACGTGTAGGTGACCTTCCTTTAAACATAATTTTTTCTCTGACCTGCAATTTTTTTGTCACTGAACCATCCTTGTTGAAGTACAACTCCTTTTCCATAGCTCTTGTATTAACTACCTTCTCTCTGTCGCGTAATCTCAGAGTCCCTCTTCTGCTTGAGCGATTAAAGGAAATGGGTGAAAAAACCGAAAGAGAAGACAATTGTCTGCCATAATTATCAAACATTGCACCCAACTTCTTCCCCTTTCCATTGTTACCCAATGAGGTAGATGTGGCAATTGTTGTCATACTTCCCAAAGTAGAGGCCATCTTCTCTTATGCTGAATATAGAATTACAAGATCTTCATATTAGTATGAACCTTAAAAAACATGACTCCCATTGCTAAAAACCACTTTTAAGTTGTAACAGGAAAACTAAAAAACTATCGCAACTTTTGGCAACTTCTGGAGCATTAAGAGAGAAACAACCAAAGAGAAATACAACCACAATCCTCATTTTAATGAGACCGGATTATATATTTTCATTAAGATAATAGAAATAAATCACGACTATATTAAGGCCAGCACAAAACAATCTTTAACCAGTGTCTCTCGCGGCCTTCAGGTTGCCATGCTAGAGGTTGCATATTTTTAATTTAAATTATTGACCTCTCGTGCCCATCTATGAATGCATCCAATGGGATATCTACATCAAATGCTCCTTTATATCCCCAAAAACAAATTCCTACTACAAGAGCACCAATATTGATGGATCACCCCACACCATCCCACCCACTAGAAACGGTGAAAAAGGAAACCCGAGAAACCTTCTGAAATATCTCAAGATGACTATATGGGTGGTTCTTATGAATCAACCAACCATTCAGAACATTCTCATCAATCCAAACCATGAGTATTATGTGACAATATTCAAGCAGGCACTGAATCGGATTTCTGAAGCTATGTTAGAGAAACCCTAAACTCTCACCGAAAATAGGTGAAATGTGGCACCACTCAGAGATTGACATGTGCCAATTGGTACAAGTGGTAGAAAATTGGCATGCTCAAACAACGAGGTGATGCAGGAATGACATGAGGGAGAAAATATCAGAAAAGCCCCAAATCTGGAGAACTAAAGCTCATCACCAACCCGAGATTGACAACTTTACATGATGTAACCTATGAAATCGTAAATGGAGAAATCATAGTAACAATAAAGTAACCTATGTAACAATAAATTCGGATTCATCCCGGGAGTGGTAATGGGAGAAATCATAGTGAACAACAGGAAACATGCAGAGTTGCTTACAATCAAATAGATGAAAAAACACATACAAAAACCTAGATAATAATCATGAACAAGCTTAATATTGAATTATGAACTGTAAAGGAACTTACAAAATGTGACATTACGAACCTGGTCAAGCGCACAAGCAAAAATATCCTGGACATGACCCTGGTTGAAAATTTGTATTGCTCATGATGCAAGAGGATTTGTATCTGCACTGCCAAGTCAATCAAAATCCATCATTATCTATACAATAAATACAAGTAATTGATGTAGTATTTTTTACTCTAAGATGCATTCTTATGATAATGTTAGAACATATGTTGAAAATGTCAAAACATACCCGAATAAGCTCCTCTTCCTTTCAAGAACAATTTATTGGAGTCACATGAACTTGGAACAAGCCTCCCACGATATGAAAGAGTAGCAACTAAGTCAATAGTGACTTTTTTGTTGCTATGCTGGATCGAGGGAGGTTTGCTCCAAGATTAAATCGCTCCAATAAATTATTCTCTACTAAACAGGGCCAACCATGTGAAGGTGGAAGCTCTTATGGCCCCTCCCCCCCCCCCCCCTCACATCACTCTCAATTCCCCAATACCCAATCTATATTTCATTTTTTACTTTCATGAGCATAAAAAAAAATATTCAATAACTAATAAAAAAACAATTCAACAAAAAGTACGCAAGGAAACATTGCAATTAATGCTTGACATAAAAATAGTATGATAAATGAGTTTTATATAATGCAAAAAACGTTCCAAGTATGGTAACGTTTGTCTTATAATAATACAATATTTTACATTGTCAAATTTTCTTTTTCTTCTTCCTATTTTTAAAGCTCCTAATTACATCATCAATATCATCGTGCTCTGCTCCTGTTTCGTGCCTTTCAACCCGCACTGCTGACCTAGTTGCGTATTCAAGATGTCTGGGCTCATCCAGTGACGGGGCATCGCCTACAAAAACAGATAATATTAAATTTTAATTGTCAGTTTTTAAATATCATTGAACTAGTTCGGTAATATTAATAAAAAAAATTGTAATGAGATTATTTACCTGGTGCACCAGTTGTCGCCGCTGACCTAGTTGCGTAGTCACGATGTCTGGTCTCATCCAGTGACGGGGCATCGCCTACAAAAACACATAATATTAAATTTTAATTGTCAGTTTTTAAATATCATTGAACTAGTTCGGTAATATTAATAAAAAAAATTGCAATGAGATTATTTACCTGGTGCACCAGTTGTCGCCGCTGACCTAGTTGCGTAGTCACGATGTCTGGTCTCATCCAGTGACGGGGCATTGCCTACAAAAAAAGATAATATTAAATTTTAATTGTCAGTTTTTAAATATCATTGAACTAGTTCGGTAATATTAATAAAAAAAATTGCAATGAGATTATTTACCTGGTGCACCAGTTGTCGCCGTTGGGACTGTTGCCCTGTCTTCCTCTCTGGTGGTAAGATCCTCAAGGGAAATATTCTCTGTCATTTAAACAAAAAACGTTATAAGGACAACCATCAAGGTATAATTAGAAAAAATTATAAGTGGAAATTAATTACCATCACGGCCCTCACTGATAGCAGCATTGTCGGCCTGGTCCCCACTACAATGATCAGGTTGCACGAGAGGATCATCTACATCTGGCTCTAAAACTGGGTTATTTACCTCGTCGGTAGTGTTGCTCCCCCGATTTAAACAAAGTTGTTAGACATTAAATTTATGGACGAAAACAAAAATATTGAAAGGTTAATGTTTTACCTTATCAGGCATTGTAGATCTTGGGACCTGCCCCAAGCTTCTGCGACGTTCAACTACAGCTTGATAGCCGAAACGGAAAGCGATATTTTTATCTTCCTCTGTAGTTATTGTTCCGAATTCATCACCCTACATATATATGATTGTGTATTTTTAATCATATCTGATATGATTACAAAAACGTTGGAAGGCGATACAATTAATTATAAGATGTTTAGCTACTTAATTACAATTCTTGCAGCTAATTTCAAGTAGCCACCCTGGCCGAGCTTGTGATGGCCCTTTTTCTCAATCCTAGCTTTGGTTGCCTTTGAGGTGTCAGGCAACCTAGCATCAAAAGATTGAAGTCAGATATGACGTAGCACACTTTTATTTTAGACATAAAGAAAATTAAAGTTATTGAATTAAAGTTGTAATTTACCTTGCGGGTCCAGTTGGCATTTTTCCTTCTTTCTTTGCCCTTTTCTCTTTTCTGCCATGGATGAGTGCTCTCCACTCACTCTCTGAAACTGCGAGAGGACACTCATATCTAGGGTTAAATTGCAATTGCGTCCTATAGGTGTCCCTGGTATATTTCAAATATTTTCCGGCTACTTGAGCCACCGCTTTTCTATCAAATGTGCCGACCCCAAAAAGGGCTTCTAGATAATCTAGAAGTTCTTTTTTCAAGTTGGAATTCTGGGAATTCCACCCTGTACGTATGGTTGGGCCAAAAATTACCAACGCATGGCTCTCTAGAATCCTATAGAACTCATTGTTTCCTACACAGAATAAAACCAAAAGAAAAAGAAGATATTATCATTAATTTAAAAATAAAAATCATGATAAATATGTTTTAGATAAAGTACATGAAATAGTTAAAATATTAAAATTTACCTGGGAGTTGTACATGCTTTATAGGGACACCTTCATCGTTCACCAACAACGTGCCATTAATGGTCCCTGTGGAGCTGACACGTGTAGCTCCAGGAAACGCAATAATGTAGTTGGCCATATCAGCTTCATCATTGCCAACACGTTCAGCGGTTGGCTGGGTGTCTGCTTGGGCAGGGTGTGTTTCTTGGCTAGCACCTAAAGGAGTAGAAGGTGTACGAGAGGGTTGTTGGGCAATATCTTGCCCTTGTGTCCCACTACCACCAACACCAGGTTCAGCAAATGCCAGAAAACGCTACATACAAAAGAAATTTTTGTTAGTTTAGTCAATGTAAAAATTAAAAATCAAACTATCACAATTCATCTCATGCAGAACAAAAAAAATATCCTTTTGAATTTTTATTATTACCTGATATCTTTCTAGCTGGCTCATAAGTTGTTTTATCCTCTCTTCTGTTTCATGTGTTTGAGGCGCATCTATCAAAGTATTAAATTCCGACCTTGCATCTTGTGCCTTTTTTTGCAACAAGAACACTGGAGATAGGGATGAAGAAAGCTCTTCCTCAAAGAGGGAATCATCAGGCGTACCATGGCTAGGTGTCTGCATATTTGAACAAAATTAATATTATTTCAATTATGTAAATAACTAAAATACCCGAAGATAGAGCAATGCTGGCACTTTACATGTTCTTCTGCTGGCCTCTTTCCGCGATCATCCCGTCTCGGGGTTGTTCCTGCACTGATCTGATCAGTCTGCCACATTGCAATAAAATTATAAATGTAAAAACTTGAAAACAATATCTAACTTGAAAACACAAAATGAAAACTAAAATAATTTCTAATAAGACACCGGAAGACAGAGTTAGAGTTTCAAATATGCCTTACATTGAATTCAGTCCTGGAAACATGTCATTGCACATTAAGGCACCCAAACATTCAATCCACGAATGATATATTTAAGTAGGCTTCTCCTATTCCGGGAAAACACCATACCTATAATGCATTCACTTGCATGTATAAAGGGAAAGGAAAACATGTTTTCATACAACGGTGACAAAGGCATCTTGGGGAAAGGTATCCTCACTTTTTATTTATGTTGTTCACCCACACCACTCGTGTTTTCACTAATCCTATTTTGTCATTTTTGGATTCAAATTAAGTTAAGGCCTTAAGTATTTTTTGACCTTTCGGTGTAGTTTTTATAAGTGGCATGTATGGATTTTCCATTAATTCGGCACTTTTTCTCTTCATGCGCATGTTTCCCTGGAAATCAAATGCATGATTTAGTCCCATACATTTAACAAGTTGTTGGATCAACTCCATAGGAAATATCATGTTTCCTATTCAATCAAAATTTATCTCAGTTAGGGTAGGAAGGAAGGTTTTCCCTTTGTATTAATAGGGCACTTCTAGCTTGCATTTTTATTATATCTTTCAAATTAAGTGTCGTTTCAATTAGGGCATGATTTTTTGCAACTTTCAAGGTGAGAATGAACAAAGACAAATTTTTGTGATGGATGACTGTATATGACTCCATGGCCAGAGGAAAAGGCACTAATATACTTCTTCAAATATCTATAGTTCTCATTCACCTCATACGGAGACGGTCCCTGATTTTGAGCCAAATGTTGCAGCAAAAAGTCCCCCCCTTCCATAATTTGATATTCAATGGAAATTTCTTAAATTGATGATGGGGAATGATTATGGAACATTGGCACATACATATGTAATGGAATTCCAAGATCATGATATATGTTTGCATATATTTATGGAGGTGGTGGAGCAAAAAAGAGCTCAAATAGAGCTGAAATTTTTCACATAAAAAGGACTGTGGGCTTGACTAATGGTTCCATTTAAAAAATGATATCTAGATAGAGAATAAGTGTAGCATGCAAACATGCATTGAAAATCCATTTGAGTTTGCATTGTATTACTTATGATGGATTCAAATTTGGGTTTCAAAATTCCAGGTTATGGCATGATTTTGTCGAGAAACCCTTAGTTGGATTCTCATGTTGGTTTAATTTATATTTTAAGTTTGTTTTGCAATCTTTGGGTGATAGTAACTCATGAACTAGGTTACCAATGTGTAACAATCATATTTCAAGAATAAAGTTGTTATTTTTTTATATTATTATTATTATCTATTAGCTACGAGTATTGACACCTAATGCCTGGAATTTTGACATCTTGATAGCATGGATAATTTCTAAAATGTTTCTAGTAATGTTAACATAATAACTATCATTACGTGTCTTCACTTTTTTCACCATAATAGACCTGTGATATGGACTCATCACACAACTTCATATGCTATGTCCCAACAAGTTCAAAATGGTTGAACCTACCTCATAGTGTGGTTATTAAGGACAAGTTGCTTGGTATATAACTCGATAGCATAGACTGCGTTGCAGTTCTAAAAAGAATCCTCAAGTGTCAAAAAAACTTCACAATATGTTCTACTATAAAGCCTTTTGGGATACTTGAAATAATATATGTATCATTGATGACTTTTAAAGTATGAAAAGATCCAGAGGGAAAGGAAATCAATGGAAGAGTGATCCACCAATGAGAACCTATAATTTAGCATCAGATGAGTTAGAGTCTAGGAAATTGAAACCCTATAATTTTAATTAGTGATGAAGGACATCACATAGGTAATTATATTTTCATGTAGAATAATCTGTTAATTCAAATTTAAACTACATAATATGAAAGGCATACCATAAATTTTTACACGTAAGTCCAAACAACCTATAAAAAGGGAAAACCTTCTTTTTCCATGGGAAATAATTTACCTTTCCTTTTTCAAGGCAATCTAAATCACAAAAAATATGAACTATACTGCACACATTCTTGGATAATGTGAAAGTGGAAAAGGAATACCCTACACAGTGATGCACACATGTACATTTGAACACTAATAGATTTTTGTAGTTGAAATGCAATGCTTGTTTTCATTTAAATGTAGGGTTTTTAAAGCAGGGAGAAATAATGGCTGCCAAATTAATAAGCGTTTCTTTGGGAAAAATTTAAATCTTGTATCGGGTGATGAAGATAATAGAGGGTATTGAATCTTGATTCTTGACATCTAGAGAGAACCCTACAGCCTAACACAATCCAATGGAATTTACCAAAAAAACCCAAATAGAGTCAACCCTACTATAGGAGGAAGGGCCTGCAGTAAGAACTTACCAAGATGCAGACCCGAGGGCGAAATGCTGGCTCTACAAGAGAGTTTGAGGCGAACGTTGAGGCTGGAACAGGGCAAATGCCGTTTCCCAAGAGCCGAGGGTGAATGGCCGTTCGCAAGAGCCGAGGGGCAAATGCAGGTGGCGAATGTTGTTGTGAATGCTGAGGGCGAATGCTGTTCTGCAAGAGCTCAGGGCGAATGCTGAGGGCGAATGTTGTTCTGCAAGAGCTGAGGGCAAATGCTGAGGGCAAATGATGTTCTGCAAGAGTGGAGGGCGAATGCCCGCGTGATATCAGACGTTAATGTAGCACACATGCACATTTGAACACTAATATATTTTTGTAGTTGAAATGCAATGCTTGTTTTCATTTAAATGTAGGGTTTTTAAAGCAGGGAGAAATAATGGCTGCCAAATTAATAAGCGTTTCTTTGGGAAAAATTTAAATCTTGTATTGGGTGATGAAGATAATAGAGGGTATTGAATCTTGATTCTTGACATCTAGAGAGAACCCTACGGCCTAACACAATCCAATGGAATTGACCAAAAAAACCCAAATAGAGTCAACCCTACTATAGGAGGAAGGGCCTGCAGTAAGAACTTACCATTTTGCAAGAGCTGAGGGCGAACGATGAGGGCGAATGCTGAGGAAAAATGTTGTTCTGCAAGAGCTGAGGGCGAATGCTGAGGGCGAATGCTGTTCTGCAAGGGCGGAGGGAGAATTCGCACGTGATATCAGACGTTAATGTAGCTATTGCGATGGATACGAAACAATAAAATCATTTTTATGTAGCGTGCATATAAGTTTTGTATTTTTATGTAGCGTGCATACAAGTTTCATATTTTTATGTAGCGCGCATATAAGTTTCGTATTTTTATGTAGTGCGCATATAAGTGTCGTTATGCCGACGGTGGAAAAAGCGTCGCTACTGGGACGGCTGCCTCCAAACGTCGCAATTGCGACACTTAGACGTTGTGTCGTACTTGCGATGTTTGGAGGCAGCTGTCACAATAGCGACGCTTTGGGCCACAGTGTCGCAATTGCGACGTCTTCCTCCAAACGTTGCAATTGCAACACTTTGTCTAAGTGTCGGTATTGCGACACTTTTCTATAAACGTCGGTATAGTGACGGTTTCGGGCGGGATGGAAAAAATTTGGGGAAATTTCCGACATTTGTTCAAAAAAATTGGAACCAAGTGTCGTTCCACCAAATGTAGTAGTGAATTTTCCAATTAAAAAAATACTTTCTATTCAAGATGAACTAAAAATATAGTCCCTAAGTGTTGATGCACATACAATCTACAACTAATTTTTTATGGCCTACATGCCCAGTACCAATATATTTTAACATAAGTTGTTCCAAAACCTTAAATCTCACTGAGTTCTTAAAAAAGTATATCTTCATCAATTAACATGTTACATATCAAAAACCAAATAAGATCAAAATTCTAAAGGGTTACAATTCCTTGAGGAAACCAGATGTCCCTCAATATACTCATTTAAGACAAGAAAAAATTTAGGCAAGTGAAAATATTCCTTAGATATTGTGTTACGAAAATTGTTTGGTTCTCTAAATGTATGAGTAAAACAAATCCTTTAAAAAGGACTATAAATACTTTTAAATCTAAAGCTAACTATGAAAAAAAATACTATGACTATGGACTTCATGTTTCATCCAATTCATAGTCATTATAGAGTCTCCATGCACTTTTAGTCACACAATATTTCTCTCTAAAGCACACTTCAATAGACAAAATAATGCTTTAGATTTTCCTTGATTATTAATCCCAATGCCTATATTCTCCTTTCCAATGAAATAGTAATCCTTAGTAGTAAATAACACAAAAATAATACTAAAAAGTGTTATGGGCCCTCGTAAGCTCCAAAAAATTCCCTTTATATGATATTTACATGCATTTTAGATTTCAAAAGTCAAATTAAGGGACTTTGAAACATTGTATTGATTAAAATTGTAATAGTCTACTAGGTTTTCCAACAATGTATCTTATCATCATAATTTTTCATTCACTTTTCAATCTTGGTTGTAGTATTTGTATGACTAATGGCCCAACATAAATTCAACTGGAGTCCGTAGACTTAGAGGTGCAGCACAAGAAATTATTGCAAATATTTTGGATACCTACAAGTCAAACCCTATTCTATTTTGATCATCAACACACCTAGAAGTTCCTACAATCACTTTTCAAATCTAAATATAGCTCCCACAAACACTATGGAATTTTATTAGAAGTAAAATCATAACTAAAAATAAATTGAGAAACTGATCATTAGCCCCTTAATTAACTAAACAAACCAATTGGAAAGATTGCCTTAACAACTACAAAACACAAACATGTAAACCCTGGACAGTCCAACTTGCTTCTAATGCCAAACAAGACCTTTAAATCAAATTTAAAACTCTATTTAACTTCCTGCACTAAGTTCTATCTCCACTCCACTCAGTATGCAATCCAAGAATCAAGAGTATGGCTTGAATATGCTTCTAGTGCTAAGAACTCAAATCAAATGCAT
Organism: Pinus albicaulis; assembly: GCA_034641835.2. Lineage (NCBI taxonomy): Eukaryota > Viridiplantae > Streptophyta > Pinopsida > Pinales > Pinaceae > Pinus > Pinus albicaulis. The sequence goes on along the minus strand of CM076575.1, from coordinate 1,833,047,769 downwards.
TAATTGTATGAGAAATGACTATGTGCATAAGTGAAAAACAATCTCACTTTGTTCTAATTATTTCTCAAAATTTTAAACACACCTTAACTAATGATCTATCTCACTCAAGGATAAACACTAGAAACTATGATATCAATGCATATGTAGAGAACAAAATGGATGCAAAGTACTATGTAATCGTAATAATGCAAACCAATGTTTTGAAAAAAGATACTCAAGCAAGGCTATAGTTAAATAAATCAAATGATCAAAGTATCCTTCCTTCAATATCTCTTCATGCACTCACCATTTATCAATGTTATAAGTGCATACCATAAATGTAAATCACTGTTCCAAATGATTAAAATATAAGCTCTAGAAACCAAATCAACACCGAGGTCGAATGTATAAACTTTATGAATCACATAACCATACAAGCTAAGTATGAAATACTTTATTTTTATGTCAATATAAAATAAATAAAATGATATGATAAAGCTAACAAATATGTTGAGATGTTGTTTCAAAGCACTTCCCAAATAGTTGTAACTATGGTTTCTATTGTCAACAAGCCTCATACCCGAAAAATACAAGTAAATCCACAACACTTGTCAAACCTCAAAAAGGTTATTAACTTCCTTGATAATCACTGAAGGTCTCATTGTATCACTCAAAACCCATATCACTCTTTAGACAAAAGGCCTCACGTACTTCACAGATTTTTTATTTCTTATATTGGAATAAAGGCTTTAAGGTATTGACTCGAGATTTGTAGATATAACTCTCGATTAATGATATATATGCGAAAATATTTCATCGAAGCATATCATATCTATAATGGGACTTGTTCCTTAAGAGAAAACTAGTATCAAATTGTTATCAAACAAATTATCGTTGAGCATGTAACAAAGTATTGTTATCGTTTATAATTTTGGTTCACACAATCAAATATATGAAATGGTTTCGAAGAGATCTATCGCGCTTATAATATTACTCTTCCATATCTAAATAGAAAGCAATCATAAGTCAAGACGTTGTGCAAATGACCAAGAGAAAGAGTATAAAAATTTCACACAGAGGACTTAAGTATTTATAAACAAAACACACAGTCAAGATGTTAGATCTGTAAATAAACACACACTATATTCTAGGGCAACAAAATAAACATCAAGGGAGTTGTCGAGTTGGTATAGTCGGGCCCTAACCAACCAACTCATGCCCTCAAAAAGTAACTTAAATCACATAATCAAAATAACCATTAGATACACTAGAAATGGAGAAAGAAACATGGAATGAAAGCTTGTATTAAAAAATTTTAGTCTCATATTACATTGGAGGTTAATGAATCAGATCCAGCTAACAAAGAGAAACACCCTATCATAAAACTAACATCATCTCATTTTCACAGATATGTTATCTTGGCTCGAAGCCATAACTTGATTTATATAATTTGTTACAATACAAGTGGCTTTCAAATGAGCCAATTGAATACAAAATAAAATAGACAAAAAACCTAACAGTTTTCCATCGGAGGAAGTTTGTTGGAGACATAGTCCAAGCAAAGAAATCAAAATATGGTATGAGAGGAAATTCAACAAATTTCTCCTCTATCCTCAGCCATAAACTAAAAGTGATCGAAATAGGCATGCTTTGACTCGAGCGTGCTTCAAACATTCTTTGAAAGATGTGTACCAAATCATTAAGCATTGGCTCTCGTTTTTGGTTTCAACGATCAAAGTTTCCTACGTGTCTATTGTTGTAGTGCAGGATCTCTATAACGAGTATAGGAATTGCACCAACCCCGGTTATTGGCTTAAAAAATATCATAAACCTTAGAAAACACAATAATGAAGGAATTTGACCAAAAATAATGATTTACCTATCAACATTAAATAATATGGAACTTGGACTCAAGTCTTCATTATCACATCAAAAATATTATGGAAATGCTAGTTAAAGGCTCAAAATTAGGTAAAATAGGGGAGCAATGGAGTGTATTATATAGGTACAAAAGAAACATTTTATGGTCCTAACATCTCCCCCAACCCAACTCTTTTGTGTTTCCTCACACAAACAAGGGTACATTATCGATTCATTACAAAAAACCAAAATTTGAAATTCCTCTTTATCATTTTTTATCTAAATATTGATTTTTGAACGTAAAGTTTGCATCTCCTTAAATTTCCTTTAAACCTCTTGTTCTTGGTATTTAAGTAGGTAGAGTGCATTCTCCACCTCTTGATCTTTTCCTTCCACTCTTTAAATTTTTTCAACATCTCTTTGTTTCTATTTCTCAAGGTCGCATTTTGAGACTTTAAGAAACAATCAAGGATCTCAATCTCCTTCACTTTCTCTTCCAAAGCTTTAATATTTTTACTATCCTTATATTTTTATAACAAATACTTGATCGACATAGATTCTTCATGGTCTTCGGAGGATTCACCCATATGATTGGCATCAATATTTCCCGTTTCAATAGTTGCATCCAACAAGACTGACAACTTTCCTTTCTCGATTCGAACTCTCTGCCAAGAGCAAACCCCTTTTCACTCAATGTGTATTTTGCTTCTTTTTCCATATGGACTTCCTTTGTAGGGTTTTCAGTGATAGGACACTTTTCTTCTATCGACATAGGGACTTCTTCATTAACATATGGTTCTTTTTATGTGTTAATCTCACCATCTAATAAAGAGATTTAGGGAGCCACGATTGGTGAATATTTATTTACAGAAAAAGGGTTATTCTCTATTTTCAACATCCCTCGGGTTATTATGCTAGTCAAATTTGTAGTCGATACCTAGGATAACTCCCCCCCCCCCCTCACTCCTTTTTCGTTCAACTTAGGAGACCTGTGTTTTCTCTTTACACTAACTTTTCTATCTTGGCGATATTTTGAACAGAACCCTTAACTTTTATTGTGAAACCCTCAATTGGTTTCTCTTGAATATTGGTAATGCATTTAATGTATCCGGATTCATGAGATGCAAGGAAAATTTTCCAATTAAATCCCCTCTTGTTCAATTCCTCATAAACTAATATTTTTTTTAAGCCATAATGATACAAGTTGTACCCAATTTTCATAGCAGGACTCTTATGAATATCCCTTGACATTTTATATAAACGCTTTGGAAGGAAATGAGAAAAAATGTCGTCATATTTATTAGTAGTAGGAAATGTATTGGTATCATGGTGAAGGACATGCCATCATCACACTAGTTGGATGGCATTTCATAAAAATCATGTGTGCGAGTAATTCTCACATCCATTAATTTTTCAAATATGCTTCAAATTCTATAAACATGTATTTTTCCTCTAGATTATATGCATTCACCCTATTCATTGGATATTCGCACCTCCTTTTGACATGAGTGTGATTGATCAGCCATATAATCATTTTGTGAATATTATAAGTGAAAGACTTGAATGTGAAATAAAACCTCTCAAGAACATGGATTGATCAATGGATCAAGCTCACTTTTAAAATTGAGAAGATAATCATTGTTCAAATGCATTAATTGCATGAAGAAGCCCAAATGGAGAATTGAACTTAAGACCACTTCATTGAAAATGCTTGTGTTTTAAAATTTGAAAGGAAATCCCAATATCAAGATCAAACTTCATTGGTCAATCTAAGGTGAAAATGAATGTGAATAAACAAAAGGGGGCCAATTGGGAAATCAATCTTATTGAAACATCAAAACCAATTTGACCCATTGGGTAAGATAAGGATTTAAAATATAGGGGAGAGGCCTAATCCAAACATTAGTCCTAATCAGTGGTTTAAAATATGCTCGTAAGAAGCCCTATTTCAAAAGGACCACCCGTTCAAAAGAATGTAAGGATTGATTTGTTGATTGGGACCAAGTTTCGATTCAAGCAAAAAAAACTCAAAGATTAAATAATAATAAAAAATATAAAAATTATATGGTGTCCCTTGAAAAAAATTAATAGAATTATTTCAAATGGGTCAGTTAAATATATAAAATGTTAGTGAACAATTCAAATATACCTCTTTCCCTAGTTAGGATTAGGAACAAATGTGAAAATCAAGATGAAATATAAAGGACTTATCACTCAAGGAAAGAAAAGAGGGTCCCCAAGTTTTTAAAACTTGGGATCATTAAGACCTCAACACAAGGATATCTCTTAAAGTTCTATAAATATTGTTGTCCATTGTCACCTTAGAAAAAATTCTATTGTGTATTAGATTCAAATTTGAAGAAAATTTACCCTTTATATTTAGTGAGGCTATAAAAATCAATATTTTGTTGTGGTGTTGGTTTGGAAATATTGAAAAAAATACTTCTTATAGTAATAAAGTAGTTAATATTTCTAGCTTTTATTTTGACCCTCATGTTTATAGTCTTGTGGAGAAATGATTAAATTTTTCCCTTGCTCCAAGAAAAATATATGTGGAAGAGATTATTCGTGACATTGAATATGGGATAAGGGACTTACCGGAGAACACTAAGGATATCATCAGACAAGACTATGTTGTTGTCCTTAGAAAGGAAAATCCACCCAAGAACAACATTAGCAAACAAGAGTTTGATGCACTCAAAACTTTGAACAATAACCAAGAAATCATTGTTCTCAAAGCCAATAAGGGTGGGGTTGTAATCATCTTAGATAAGGAGGATTATCGAAGAAAAATGTTGGATCGCCTAAGTAGCAGCGACAACTATAGGAAACTTAATAATAATCCCTTAAAGAAGATCTCCAAAATAGTGGCTCCAGCTATAAAATCCAATAATATTGTTAGTTCTTTTATCCATAAACTTATTGAGAGTATCCCCCTCACTCCTAGGATCGATGGACTTCCCAATATCCATAAGGAGGGGGTTCCCCTAAGACCCATTCTCAAATTTATAGGAGGGTCTACCTATCTTCTAACAAAGTATTTAGCCCAAAATATAAAACCCCTTATTGGCCTTACGGAGTCCTTTGTCAAATACTCTTCATCTTTTTTCAATGATTTAAAGGGTATAAAGTCTTGGGTATACTCTTATGAGTTTCGACGTGGTAGCCATTTACACTGATATCCCTATTAATGAGGCCATTGAGGTAATCAAGCACATTACAAATCCAAATATAGCTAAATTGGCTTAAATATGTATTACCTGTTATTTCTTCATCTTTGAAGGGGAATTCTATGAACAAACTTGTGGTGTTGCCATGGGTTCCCCCCTTTACCTTGTAGTGATTAATCTATGTTGAAAATTCTATAGGGAAATTATTATGATTAATTCTCTTTTCTTAATAACTACTTGTGATGTATTTTTACTCATTACATTTTATACTCATTGTTATGTGTGTGAGTCATCAAACAACTACCAAAACAAGAATAATGAGAACACAAAATATAGGCTGCAATCCAAGGCCAAAAAATCTCCTCTTGAGAGGAAAACTCGTAAATATCTTTTGTTCCTTATAGATTCTTCATTTGACAAATTCCATGACCTTAAGATCGAGACAAATACCCTCCAAGACCAAGACCAACCTCTTTGGATGATGTGCCAGCTTTTATCTAGTTAAACCCAATCAAATATCTTCTAGTAACGCTTCTTCGACCTCCTACTTCCAGATTTTCAACCTCCTATTGGATATATGAAATTGCAGCCTCCCTGCAATTGCATTTTTCCACATGTGAGCTTCAATATTCCTGTAGAGCCTTCCCTTGACCTTCGCTTGCCTTTCCCTGCCTTATATAGCTTGAGTATGACCCTTGGTAACCTTCGCTTGACCTCTTTGTATCCTTTTATCCAATATCACACTTCAAGATAGAAACCCTAGGTATGTTACAGAAACCCTAGTCTTCCTTTAGCACATGTGAGAGAAAATAGCCCAAAACAAAGATCCTTTTAGTTGTCTGCTCCTTCCTCTTCTTTCTCTAAAATGAGTGATGAGTGGATGTGATTCAAGTAGGACGAGTCCTATTCTATTTATAGGCTCTTCAAGGGTGGATGTGGCTCTTCTTTTAGGCCAGCTTTCCAGCTGCCAGGTCGACTTGCTCTTGGAGGGTATTCCAACACTTTTAAAGACAAAAATAATTTTCTTTACATGTTATAATGTGCCCGATGGGGACTTAAAATTTTGAATTATTGACCTAGGACAAACCCTAGAAGCACTCAATGGGTGCTTGAACTATAAAAAAAAAATACCTTGAGCATGAAACCCATGCTCCAAATAATAATAAAAAAAAATTTGTTCATTTTATAATTTACAAGAATAAAAAATACATTTCATGCTTATGAATATCGAACCTAGTTACACATTTTTCAAGACTCCCTCTTAACTAGGGAGGTGTTCATAAGAGGTACATGGACATTCTCAATATGAATAGATCTCATGAGAAGATTCAGAATGGTGACCCATTTGTCTATCATCATATCAACCAACATTGTCACATAGCAAGGCCTTGACTAACAACTCTATCTCTCCACAATATCATAGCACAATGTTGGAGAACAATGATTTATAGACACCATTATCATTGTCTCTCAAGGTGCATCCTCCTCCCAGTTGTTCACCGAGTATGACCTTATTTGGACTATTCTTGTCTTGGATATCTAGTCCTCAAATAATATCAATCCACGACTACTCTTAACTTGGATGCCCTACCTCATCCTCAAAGAGTATCGAATTCCATATGGTTACCCAATCCTCCATTTCGTCTTCGCAAGTGAAGATAAGTATGTTGTGCCTATCTCTCCCTCTCAACTAGGGAGGATATATCAACCAAACCAAGCTTGTCTCTCGAGTACATAAGCTTCTTATTAGGAAGATATTTCATCAATATGTCAGCTACCTGCTCATCGATGGAGATATATTATAGTTGTAGCACACCATTTTGTACTAGGTCCCAAATATAGTGATACTTTTTGTTTATATATTTTGTCTTTCCATTAAATACTAGGTCCTTATACAATCGTATACAACTGGTTTTATCACAACATATCACTGTAGGGTCAATAAATCCTTCAAAAAGGTTGAATAGCAGCTTCCTTAACCATACCTCTTCTCTACTTACTTCATAGGATCCAACATACTCAAACTCAACACTACTTAAAGCAACTGTGTCTTTCTTCCTGATCATCCATGAGATCATGGAGGATCCCAAACTGAAAAATCCTCCTGTAGTGCTTCTTCCATCTTGCTCGTTGCCTCCCCAGTCATAATCTATATATCTAATAAGGTGAAAATCATTCCTTATATCATATTTTAGGTAGTAGTGGATAGTTCCTCACATATATCTTAGTAGATGTTTTGATGATATCCAATGATCATGCTTTGGCTCCACTTGGAATTGGCTAAGAATGTTTACTGCAAAGCATATGTTTGGTCGAGTACTCACCAAGTACATCAATGAGCCAATCAGTTGTCTACACGTGGAAGGATTGTTATGAAACTAGCTCCAAAAATAGAAGAAAAGAGAGATCAACGCCTTAGAAATTAGCCACTTCGAGGGGGAAATCTCCAATATATTACATAAATGAACAATTCCTGGATGATACAAATGAAAAAACCTCCTTCTATATATAGGGGTCTGTGGGGTCACAATATAATCCTAGCCGACCTAACAATAATAATGTAAGTAAATAATAATAACAATATGGGGGTTACAAGGGTACAACAATAACAATAAGGGGGTTACACTAATAACAATAAGGGACTACACTAGTATTATGGGGACCTAACATGTCCCTCTCCTTCAGAAAAGTGTTGTCCTCAATGCTTGAGTAGCTCTTTATGCTTCTGTATAAAATTCCCATCCTCCCATGTAGAATCTTCAGTGGATAAGTTCTTCCACATGATGAGAAACTCTGAAATTGATCGATTTCGTAGCTATCAAGTTCTTGTTTCAGTGACTGTTTCAAGTTCCAATATGATTTTTCCTTCCTCATCAAGTTCTGGAAATATTTTTTGAACTGGAAGATTGTCACCTATAACCTTCTTTAAGCATGAAACATGGAAAACTGGATGCACTCGCGAAGAAGCAGGAAGCTCCAATTTGTATGCCATTATACCAATATTTTGCAACACCTTGTAAGGACCATAGTATTTTGGCAATAATTTATTATCCTTCTTAGCTTGCTTGAGGGACATTTGTTTGTATGGTTGTAGCTATAAAAATACCCAGTCTCCTACATAAAAAATTCTCTCAGTATGATGTTGATCTGCCTGTTGTTTCATTCGAATTCGTGCCAAATTTAGGTTATCCTTTAAGAGTTGGAGAACTTTTTTTTGATGCTTGAAGTGATATTCCACTGCTTCCACCTTAGAATTTTCTCTTAAATATGATGTGATGGACGGCGGATGATATCCATAAAGTGCCATAAATGGGGTCATTTTTGCTGCAGTATGGAAGGAAGTGTTATACCACCATTCAGCCAGAGGTAACCACTTGACCCATTGTGTTTGTTTATCAGATACAAAACAACGAAAATATCCTTCCAAACATTTGTTCACTATCTCAGTTTGACCATCAGATTTAGGATGATAAGATGAGCTATGAGCTAGTTGAGTACGCAAACAAGAAAATAATTTCATCCAAAAATTTCCAGTGAAAATGGGATCTCTGTTGCTTACCATAATCTTTGGATTCCATGTAGCTTTTGAATTGTTTCCATAAATGTAGTAGCAATTGTACTTGCTTTAAATGGATGGGATTATGAACAAAAGTGTGCATACTTGGTAATTCTATCAACTACCACCATGATGGCACTCTTTCCTTCGGACTTAGGTAAACCTGTGATAAAATCCATTGAAATCTCCTCCCAACATTGACTTGGAATGGATAAAGGTTGTAGAAGACTCAGGGACTTAATTGTCTCAACTTTATTTTGTTGGAAAACCCAACATTCTGCCACAAATTTTTGAATATTAGATTTAAGGCCATCCCAAAAAAATTCTTTCTTCACCCTATGGTAAGTTTTTAAAAATATGGAGTGTCCTCCTCAAGGAGAAGTTTGCAATTCCAAAAGAATCTTTTGTTTTAGTTGGGGATTCTTACAAAGATATAAGTGATCTTTGTACCATAAGGAATCATTTTTCCAACTAAATGTATCAGATGTACTAGGATCTTTCTTCAACTTTTGATTGATTGTCCACACTTCTTTGTCCTTCTTCCATTGATCCCTTGCTTGTGTTATCCAATTTGGTTGGATAATAGAAATTGCACAAAGAAATGCTTCCACCTCTTCATCCTTTCTTGAGAGTGCATCTGCAACAAAATTTAGCTTCCCTTTTTTGTAGATGATTTCAAAGTCATAACCCAACATCTATGTGACCCATTTTTGTTGCTCTTTTGAAGATATTCTTTGTTCCAAAAAGTGTTTAAGACTATCATGATCATTTTTTACCTTGAAGTGCCTTCCCATTAGGTAAGGTCGCCATTTCTTTAGTGTGTGTAGTATTGCCAATATTTCCTTCTCATCAATAGCTTTCTATAAATACTTTCCTTTGATTGGACAAAATTCAAAAGAAATGGGTCTTCCTTCTTGCATTAAAAAAACACCAATTCCATTTCCTGAGGCATCACATTCCAAAATAAAGGTTTTGTGAAGTCTGGTGTAGCTAAGACTGGTGCTAGGCACATTGCCTCTTTAAGATGTTCAAAGGCCTTAGTTGCTTCAGGAGTCCATGAAAATGCATCTTTCTTCAATAATGTTGTTAGAGGTGCTGCTATTCTCCCATAATTATTAACAAACTTGCGATAATACCCTGTTAACCCAAGAAATCCTCGCAACTTCTTTATGGTTGTGGGGGCTTTCCATTCCTTAATGGCTTTAATTTTGTTAGGGTCTAATTTAACACCCTCGTGAGATACAATATGACCCAGATATTCCACCTCTTGTACTCCAAAGAAACATTTGGATTTTTTTATATAATTTTCTCCTCCAATAGTTTGAGCACCCTGTCAAAATGTTGAACATGATCCTTCCAAGACCTGTTGTAGATTAGTATGTCATCCAAAAAATACTAGCACAACTTTTCTAAAGGAAAGGTTTTAAAATGGAATTCATCAACCCTTAAAATGTAGAAGGTGAATTGGTAAGGCCAAAAGGCATGGCGAAAAACACATAATGACCCTCATGAGTTTGAAATGTTGTTTCGGAATATCTTCAATTTTTATTCTAATTTGATGATATCCTGAACGAAGATCCAACTTGGTAAAATAAATAGCGCCATTTAATTCATCAATCACAGGAATAATAAATTCATCTTTAACAGTGAGCTTATTGAGCTCCCTATAATCCAAACACATGCGCCATGATCCATCCTTCTTGTGTACCAATACTACTGGAGCAGAGAAAGAACTTTGACTAGGTTGAATTATACCAGCCTCTAACATTATTTCAATCATACGTTCAATTTCGCTCTTTTGGATGTAAGGATATCTGTAAGGCCTCATGTTTGGAGGAATACTTCCTGGAATCAAATGAATAGCATGATCATGATCGCGAATAGGTGGGAGTCCTTTAGGAGTATCAAACACCTTGGAATGATTGTCCAAGACTTGTTGGAGATCTGGAGAAATAGATGATTTTGATGTTGAAACTTTTAGTGAGCATAATTGTGCAATTACGCCTCGTTTCTCTTTATTCAGAAGATTTGTCATGAAATTAGAGCTAATTATGTTTCTTGGATTCCCTGTCATACCCCGTAATTCAATTTTGTTTCCTTCCGAAAAAAATTCAAAAAAAGTTATTGAAAATTAAAAGCTACCGTCCCCAAATATTGAAATCGTTGTACTCCTAGTACAACATCTATACATCCCATTGGAATGGAAAGAATTGGACTATTAAATACATATTCCCCCATGGTTAGCTTGATATTATCGCATTTTCTAGAGCAATTTATAGTTCCTCCATTTGCAACCATCACTTGACATTCTGGTGCTGGGTATAGGAAACAATTCAATTCCTTTGCTACCTTACAATGAATAAAATTATGGGTACTACCCGAATCAATCAACACTATTGGCTTTTCTTTATGATATGTCCTTCTATCTTGAGATTTTGAGGAGTGGTAATTCCTGCCAATGCATTACATGATATGGTCGAACTCATTTCTTTTTCTTCTAGGGTTGGTTCTTGGTGTATATCCTCTTCTTTTGAAGTTTCTTGTTCATTTTCTTCCTCCTCTTCACAATCTATGTAAAATAATTTCTTCTCGGCACACTTATGACCTTTAGTGTATTTGTTATCACAACTGTAGCAAAGCCCTTTTTCTCTTTTTTCTTCCAATTTTTGTAGTGTCAACCTTGTAGGTTGTGGAAGTCTAGGAGTAGCAACACTTCCATCTTTATAGATGTGAGTGATAGGCTTCCTTGTTGCCATAATTTTACATTCAATTTTTCTTGCCAACCTGAATGCCTTCTCTAATGAATCAGGTTCCCAAACGCAAACTTCATGTTGGATGTTATCTATTAAATTCCCTATGAAGACATCAAACCTGTGTTCCTATGGAATATCAGTTTTCCTTGTATTCAATTTTTGGAAGTCCTCAATGTGCGCCATCACTGAACCCTTTTTTTTGAGATATGTCAATTGGCTAAAGAAGGTGTTTCTCTTTGTATCCTCATAATGTGCGCTTTCCCTTTTCCTCCTAAAAAATTGACCAAGTGACAATTTTTTTACGAGAGCAAAGCCATCGATACCATACAAATGTATTTTGTTCTAAATGTAAAGTTGCAATGTGTGCCTTTTGTGTATTTTGAACATTATTGAGATCAAAATATTGCTGCATCTGTAATATCCATGTTACGGGATCCTTGCCATCAAACTTCCTCATATCCATCTTTGGAATATGGTGGTTCTTCCATCCAACATTAGAGTTTATGAAATCACAATTAACATTTATTTTGTTCTCATCATGAGTTTCCTCTACTATATTTTTTCCATTAGGAAAAATTTCTTGTATCAACTTTTTCAAACCTTCCATGTCTTCTTTTAGATCATTCTTCATGTTTTCCATGTTGTCTTTAATTTTTTCTTCCATGTCATCCATCTTAGCTTCCATCCCAGCTTCCACGCCTTTCTTCAAACCATCCATATTATTCTTCAAACTATCCATATTTGTTTCTAGGCCTTTCTTCAAAACTTCCATTTCATTTTTTGTTGCTCTTTGCGAGAGTGAAATTTGGTGCATTTTCTCTTGTAATTTTGATAGATCATGTTGCAATTGTTAATCTTCATGAGTCATAGTAAAGTACTTTGACGGCTTAATGGGTGTTGAATTCTTTTTAGGAGTAATTTTAGAACCCAATACTGATCTATGCTCAATAGGCCTTTGGAATCACTTAAAACGGATTTTTCAAACAAGAATTATGCAATTTGAAAAAAAATACACACCTTTTTCTTGATTTTGAGGAGATCGATATTGAAACTGAATTATCTCTGTGATTTCAGATCTTTAATATTTGAAATTTGGCCATGTATTATCGCTTTTAATCTTCTTTCAAATGCCATAGATATGACCTGATTGGGATTCTTCAAGGAAAATTTATGCCAAATCTCCCACAATAACCTAATTATGGACTAGTTCAGTAGAGAGAACTTGTATGGCATGCCACGTGTCACAGTTTCCTCCTTCGGCTCTGAAATTGATATGCAGGAAACTACAGTCCGTGTATTTGTGGCCATTTTCTACAGAATTCCAATCCAATTCTCAGAGATAGAGTTATGATGATTTTCCCACGGTCACCTCTTTGAGATGAAATTCGAGATCTTGAAAAATCTCTAACTTCCAGAGACCCTATCTCCAAAAATATTTTGAATCAAACTCTGAAATTTTTCCACGACATACCTCAGGATGTCAGCTTCACTCTATAAACATTTTAGCTTCTAAACCCTCGTAGAAAAAACATTATAGTGAAAATTCCATGATGACCTCTTTAGGTTAAATTCAGGAGCCTGTAAAAATCTCTAACTTCCATAGATCATATCTCCAAAAATATTGTGAACCAAGATCTAAAATTTGTCTACGATGTTCCTCAGGATTTAGGCTCTGCGCTGTAAAAATTTTAGCTTCTGAACCTTCGTAGAAAGAAAATTTATAGCGAACATGCCATGATGACCTGTTTGAAGCAGCGAAACCCTAGAATCCAAAGCTCTGATACCAAATGTTATGAAACCAGCTCCAAAAATAGAAGAAAAGAGAGATCAATGCCTTAGAAATCAACCACTTCAAGGGGGAAACCTCCAATAGGTTACATAAATGAACATTTCTTGGATGATACAAATGAAAAAACCTCCTTCTATGTATAGGGGTCCATGGCGTCACAATATAATCCTAGCCGACCTAACAATAATAATGTAAGTAAACAATAATAACAATATAGGGGTTACAGGGGTACAAAAATAACAATAAGGGGGATACACTAATAACAATAAGGGACTACATTAGTATTATGGGGACCTAACAAGGATACACAGGGATCGATTCAGAACTCATTAGTCTCTTCAAGTTCGTGATCATCGGAGTGGTAATTGGTTTGCAATCCATCATGTCAAACATCTTCAACATATTGATCACATACTTGCCTTGACTCAGATAAATTTCATCAGGTCCTTTCCAGACTTCTAGTGCCAAATAGTAATGCATCAACCCTAGATCCTTCATGTCAAATTATGTTGCTAGTTGTTTCGTACATTCTTCAATTTGACTTTCTACACATGTTAAGCGAATATTATCTACATACAAAAGAATGATTATAGCTTCGCCATATACAACCTTGATATAAATGTTTGGATCAGAAAATTTTTTTGTGAATCATATTCTTTGAAGGTATGCATCCATTCATTACCTTGGTGCTTGCTTGAGGCCATATAATTCTTTATTCAATCTGAAAACATATGTATTCTTGTCCTTAACTTCAAATCCCAAGGGTTTCTCTTTATATTCTTCTTCATCAATTGTGCCATTCAGAAATTCAGTCTCAAACATCCATTTGATAGATGTTCCATCCCATCGATGTTGCCAGAGATACCAATGAAAGAATCATTATATACCTTGTTTTCATAGCAAATGCCTCTTCATAGTTGATGCCTTCTTGTTGAGAGAAGCCCCTAGCCACAAATCTTTCATTATAATTATCGATATTTCAATCTACTACAAGTTTGACATTATAGATCCATTTGGAAGTTACCACAGATTCATCTTTGGGCCTAGGTATGATCTCCCAAACTCCATTCTTCATTATAGATTGATATTCTTCATTCATGGCATATTTCCATTCCTGATGATTGACAACCTCTTCAAAGGTGGATGGTTCTTCTTCTATTAGTTTTTTCATGTATTCAGCATACCCAAAATATCTTTTGGGTTTATTTCTTTCTATAAATGAGCCTTTCACTACCCCATGACCTTCTGCATCAAGTAGTGTGGATTTCAACCAGATTTGTCTCTTTCTTGATTCGGGAAGAACCACAGGTTGAATGGGTTCATTGGGACCCTCATCTTCATGATGATATTCTTCTTCTTCCATGTTAACTTCTTCTTTAAATACTGGAAGTTCTTCGTCATCGGAGTCCATGGGAAGTTCCTTAGATTTCTTGCATGCAATACTCTCATCAAATATGAGATCTCGACTTACTTCTATATGGTTTCCTTCTTTTATGTAGATTCTATAAGCCTTAGAGGATTTGTTGTAGAAAAAAAATTTTCCTCTCATGCCTCCTTAATCCAACTTCTTTCTTTGGTCCTTTTGTATATGAATATATACAGGACACCCAAAAATATGAAGATGTTCTATAGTTGGCTTATTCCCAATGAATACTTATTCGGGAGCCCTGTTGTCTAGTGACCTGTGGGGACTTCGATTTTGAATATATATGGTTGTCTTTGTAGCTTCTCCCCACATAATTGTTGGTAGATCTTGATCATGTAACATCAATTTTACACTTTCTTCAATGGATCGATTTGTTCGTTCTGCAGCTCCATTTTGTTCGGGATTATATGGGACTATCAACTCCCTATTAATCCCAAACTCCCTATAGAATGTTATAATCTCCTTGGATGTATACTCTCCTCCATTATCAGATCTTACTATCTTGATTCTTATTTTTGTAAGGTTCTCCACTTCAGCTTTGAATTTTTGAAATTTTGTAAATACTTTGTCCTTGGTTTTAATTAAGTAAACCCAGGTCTTTATTAAATGATAATCTATAAATGTGACATAATATAGATGGCCTCCAAGTGATTTAGGAGTCATAGGACCATGTACATTAGAGTAAATGAGATCCAATATTTCTTTTGACCGTGAAGAATTGATTCCAAATGGTCTCTTAGTATGTTTACCCAATGCACATCCCTTACATACTCCATGATATTCTTTCAATTCAGGTATTCTATCTACTATGGAACTTATATTTGGAAGGATTTTTAAATGAATGTGACCAAATCTTAAATGTTAGAGTTCACATGGGTTGATTTCAATGTCAACCAGAGCTTGAGCTAGAGAACATATCAACCTGTAAAATATTCCTTCTTGAATACGAATACGAATTTACTCCATACAACAACTTTTCCATCAATTAAAGCTAACATATCACCCTTATACTCTGGACTTGAAATAGAAATTAAGTTCTTATGTGAACCTAAAACAAATAGGATGTTGTTGAGGTGAATGTTGCTTTCATTATCCATCTCTATAGAGGTTTATGCAATTCCTCTAATGGGATAGTTTTTGTTATCTCCAAGTTCCACTGAATAAGAAGATTTTCCCTTTGATAATGTCTTCAATTGTTTTTGAAGACCAGTCATGTGTCTAGATGCACCACTATTAATTACCCAAATGCTCTCACCTTGGAATGTGCCAGTGAGTGCCGAGAAGAGACCTTCATCTTTTTTTGTGATTGCTTCCTCCTTTGTAGTGAATATGAGATGTCATGCCTCCTTGATACATTGTTGAGATAGATTGATACCTTTTAACACTTATTGATGAAATTCTTCAATGTATTGTAGATATTCATTATGCCCTTATCCAACCTTAGCTCTGATACCATGTTGAGAATTCTATAGGGTAATGATTATGATTAATTATCTTTTCTTGATAATTTATTGTGATGTATTTTTACTTATTATATTTTATCCTTCTTATTATGTGTTTGAATCATAAAACAACTACCAAAACAATAAGAACAAGAACACAAAATATAGGTTGCAATCCAAGGCCAAAACCTCTCCTCTTGAGAGGAAAACCCATAAATCTCTTCTCTTCCTTATAGATTATTCAATTGATGAATTCCATGACCTTAATTTTGATACCAATACCATCCAAGACCAATACCAACCTATTTGGATGATGTTCCAACTTTGATCTATTCAAACATGGTCAAATATCTTCTAGTAGTTGTTGGACATAGTACCCCTCAAATGAAAGATTTTGAGAAAGACCCTACAGATCGAGGAGCAGAGAGCGCAAAGTGGAGTTAAGTTAGAGTCTTAGGGGATTTGGGGTGGGTCGAAACCCATTATTTTTTAAAAGGATGGGAATATTTTATATACGTTGAGCTACGCCCATGGTTTTCAGACCATGGTATTATAAATGTAAGGACTATATAAGGATTCTAGGATAGTCTTGATATGATATATCATACTTGATATATAGATCATAGAATTCAATTGGATGTAAGATTATTTTGAGTTTGTGTTCTCTGGTTTGGGTTAGAGAAAAGGCTCCTGCAGCTGAGTGCGCAGAGACCTTAGGAAGTCAGTAACTGAGTGCACAAACCCCTGCAGCTGAGTGCACAGGGTGGAATTGATTATATTGGGGAAATTTGAGCATTAATGAAAGACCTTGAAGACAGATCTGTGTTTTGAGTTTATGTGTTTGATTTACTTTTATCTGTGTTGTTTTACTTATTATTTCATCACAAAGTCTTGTTTATGGTTATTTATGTTGTTTTATGCTTGTTGAAGTAAGATTGTGCAGTCTACAAGTTAGTTCAATAGAATTTTTTAACTGCGACTATATAATTACTAGATTTGTTCTGTGAAAATTTGTCAAGTATTGAAAGGATGATAAGCCCTAAAACCACACTCCATTGTCCCTCTGGATGCAAAAAATTGGTTCTAGAATCCCCCTATATTGCCTCAAGTGAGACTTAAGTCTGCGCAACAGATCATTGCCAAAAGGGTCGGTAATAGTGAGTTTGTTAGTTTGCGTAACCATATCTGAACTTGGGTCTAGGCTCCATCAAGTCAAAAAATAGTTATGTTTCCGGGACCAACATCTAATTGAGGGATATGTGGATGTGGCATTCATTTAAGAAAGAGATTCAAGACTGGGTAGATCTAAAAGAACATGATTTTGATGCACAAGAAAACAAAAATCCACGCCTATATACTGAAAAGTGGTTACAGAAGTATATCTTAACATATCAACATGAGATATTTTTCTCATCATTTTCTAGCGAGCTGCACAAGTGGTTATCAAGACTAACTGAGCAAACAGACCATTTCAATGATAGTCCTATTGCGTGGACTCCACAGCTGATCAAGAAACTCCAGGGGATTGATAACGAGATCACAAGCGTTGTTCATTATTGGATCGATAGTATCCTTGGAGTCTTTATAATTGAGTTCGCAATCGATACATTTGTATCCTATAGTGAATTCGAGCACAACTTTTTCAAAGGCCCACGAGGTAAGTACTTGAACTCATTGAAGCTTTGGATTAAGTTGTTATTGTGTGAATAAGGTGTATTGCAGATGCAATCATATTGATGTCCAGAGGAAAGAAAATGAGAACTACGTGATGAGGTAATAGATTTAGGGTAGACTATAATAATCACATTTAGTCTGAGTACAGTCCATTATTTGGGTTTGAAAGTGAAGAAGGAGAAAGCCACCCCGTTACCCCTATAAGTGTGTTGGTAAAATTTTAAGATCATTAGGGAACTTATGGGATTCCCCAACCTTCCACTCCCATCACAACCCATACCTATTATGTTCCTCCACCTCCACCTCCCCCGTTCACCATGGCTCACTCACCTAAGATGCATGTTTTCAAAGGATTGAATGATCCCGAGCAGTTCTGGTTTGGTTCAGAAGTGATATGGAGATTGCAAAAAATCACTGAAGTGAATATGAAGTAAGCGCAGTTGGTCACAGCGTTACAGGATAGAGAATTATCCTGTTATATGAAATACTCCGTGACAAACCAAAATGCTACGTTGGCTCAGAATAAGGCTGCATTGAATGTTGAATTTAAGAATTCGGAGTCACAGTCCCAGTGTATTACAGATATCAAAGAGATCAAGAAATTTTCCATTGAAATGGTCTGGGAAGTAGATCAAAGGTTTAAGACACTGCTAAGTCAAGTTAGCTTCGAGATCCCTAATGAGTAGCACAAGGAATGGTTTATTGTTTCATTGTTACCTCATATCATATTGCCACTATCACAACAGAAGGTCGCAACCCAAGAAGAAGCCTTCAATATTGTGATGAAGTTATAATTTTCACCGATAGTAGATACTAACATAGGGTTCAGCAGATCAAAACCTAGTTGGAAAGATTACATATGGAACTTCAATATTTGAAGAAGGGAAAAGAAGTTCGTGTAGAAGTATGGTGCATAAAGTCTAGCAGAAGGATCAGTGTCTTGTTTTTAGAGATTACTTGGGCACCGCGATGCCAAATCCGTTGAGGCCCGTGCCAAGTACTGGACCAATTGTGGGACCGAATTTCTGGTGTAGCTTATGCAAAGTTGTAGGCAAACACTCTGCAGACTATTTTCATTTGTTGCAGAATTACATCCGGTCACCGAAGCAATTGTTCTGTAATTTTTGTAGTTCGGTGGGACATGATGACAAGCATTATTGAAGTTGTGATTGAATGATGCAGAGTCCTGGACCATAGCGAGTGCAAGTTGAAGTTTGCAAAGATCCAGGTTCGCCAACAACACGCAAAGGTTTCCAAGGCTGAGGGTGTGGCCAAGGATGAGGCGTTGGACAAGGTCACAGACAAATAAAATGCTATAATTGTGGTCAGCCTGGACATTTTGCCGAGTATTTTCAAAATACCATTGTCGTATATTGTAAGTATTGTCGCACATTTGATCACGAAATAGAGGATATTCCTACATTATTGGCTAAAATGCAAGAAAAGCGCAATCAGCAGCCTACTAAGAACATACAAATGATGAGATCTGAACTACACAAAGAGGATTGAAGTGTAAACATAATGAAATGAAGTGGTATAAATATGGCCAAAGATAAAGCAGAAGGAAAGAAGCATATGGAGGATACATGGGTCCGAAAAGCTAGAGACAAGAATAATGGGTTCAATACATAGCGTGAAAGAGAAACCTTCATGGACATGAAGAAGAATTTTATGAGCCCTGGAGCTTCGACATAAACAACGCAAAGACAATTGATTCAATTGAATAATAAACCCAAGGAGCTTACTGGATCCCAGGAAGTTGATCCATCCATTTGGACATCTTTCTTGCAGACATTTATGAACTTCCTCAGGGATCAGAAACTTGTGGAGGGATTGCAGGAATTGATTGAAAAATGCACTGGTAAAGAATACCAACAAATGGTACAACACATAGTGCATAAGGTCTAAAAAAATAAGAAGAATTGGAAGGGAAGTGCAGCTAGTTGTGCATATCAGAGAGTATGAGATGGACCAAGTCATCCTTGACCTTAGATCAGATGTCAATGTTTTTCAAAAACAGACATGGGAACGGATGGGGAGACCTAAGCTGCAATGGTCTTCGATTTAGCTAAGGATGGAAAGTTAGCAGAAAATAATTCCTATGGGTCAGCTACATGGAATTAGCGTAGATATTGATGGACCAAGTTTATTGTTTGATTTCAAAGTTATTGATATTTTTGATGATAGCAATTTGTATCCTGTGTTTCTTGTATTTGATTGGGCTTATGACATGGATTTTATAATCAATTTGAAAAATAGATAGATGTTGTTTGAAAATAATGGTACAAGGGTTGGTGTGCCTTTGGACCCGTCTGAAGAAGCACTATACACTGAACCGGTCCATCATAAATATGTTGTTGTTGATATTTATCATATCTATAATATAACTGCGCAGGATGAATATTAGATTGATCCTACCGTTGGTGGCAGAATAAGTTGGGAGAACAACATTTCATGTGTTTCAAACTCCAAAAAGGAATTGGAACATTGGTAGAACCTCTTGCATGAAGTATCTACTAAGCGGTGTAACAAAGCTACCAAAGTGCTTTGTTGTGTCACATCAAAGGTACGTGACTTGCCCTTTTACGATGGAACTGGGAATTTTGTCTTATTTCTGGAAGATTTTGAGAAAAAGGTACCTGAAGAACAATGATATGAAGCTTTGGACTTCGCCTTTAGGTCCAATCAAACCTGATGGTGGGATGTGAACAAAGAAATCTTAGGAGGATGGAAGGAATTTTACAGGCTTATAAGGCTCAGGTTTGGTCATGTGGACGCTAAGATCATGGAGAAGTACATTGGTAAAGAAGATCCTTGCGAGCATTTATCTTGTTAGGCTGTAGCTTGGGGTGAAGAACCTCAACCTGAATGGGTTCATATCTTCTTTCATACCTTGGATGTGATACCTCAGCAGTGGTATCTTGAAACAGAGTTGCACCATGGCACCTTAGACTGGTATGAGATGAAGGAAGGTTTCTTATTGACTTATAACTTCACTAATGGATGGAATTGTATTAATGATGATCTTTAAGAAGTCAAAGGAGTAGTATTCCAAATTACTACTGAGCCAAGGGCTTTGGTACAGCCTGATTGCGTTGCGCAGTTCGAACAAGCACGAGAATGATATAATCTAAATATGGAAGAAGGTGAGGATGATCTGTGTAATGTCAATATTCCCAAATTATAAGGAAAACACAAGGTTGTAGGTCCTAAAGTAGAGATGCCAGACATAGCACGACCTGTCAAGACTCAGCAATTCAACATAGGCTCAGAAGCAGAGCCCAAGTTCACAAAGTTTGTTAGGTCCCTATATTACTAGTGTAATATCTTACTTTTGTTAGTGTAACCCCAATATTGTTATTATTGTGCCCTTACATTATTATTATTAGGTTGGCTAGGATTATATTGTGACCCCATGGACTCCTACATATAGAATGAGGTTTTGTCATTTGTATCATCCAAGAATTGTTCATTTATGTAATGTATTGGAGGTTTACCCCTTGAAGTGGCTTATTTCTAAGGCATCGATCTCTATTTTCTTCTATTTTTTGAGTTGGCTTCATAACATTTCGTATCAGAGCTTTGGATTCTAGGGTTTTGCTGCTCCAAACAGGTCATCATGGAATTTTGACTATAACTTTTTTTCTACGAAGGATTAGAAGCTAAAAATTTTACAGTGCGAAGCCAAAATCTTGATGAACATTGTGGAAAAATTTCAGATCTTGGTTCGCAATATTTTTGGAGAGATGATTTTTTCAAGTTATGGATTTTTTCATGCTCCTGACTTTAACCTAAACAGGTCATCGTGCAATTTTCACTATAATTTTTTTTCTACAAGGGTTCAGTAGCTGAAATTTTTACAGAGCAAAGCCACAATCTTGAGGACCATTGTGGAAACATTTTAGAGCTCTATTCATAATATTTTTAGAGATAGGGTCTCTGGAAGTTAGGAATTTTTCAAGCTCCCAAATTTCATCTCAAAGAGGTGACCGTGGGAAAATCGTCATAACTCTCTCTCTGAGCATTGGATTGGAATTACGTAAATAGTGGCCACAAGTACACAAAATTTAGTTTCTTGTTTATCAATTTTAGAGCCGAAGGAGGAAAAAATGACACGTGGCACGCCGTACAAGGTCGCTTTATTGAACCAGTCCATAATTAGGTCATTGTGGGATATTTGGCATAACTTTGTCTTGAAGAATCCAAATCGGTTCAAACCTCTGGAATTTGAAAGAATATTCATAGGGATACTAAAGGGTGCAATTTCAGATATTTAAGATCCAAAATTACAGAGATAATTCAATTTCAATATCGAGCTCCTCAAAAGCAAGAAAAAGGTGTGTATTTTTTTCGAATTACATAAGCCTTCTTTGATAAATTAGTTTGAATTTATTCCAAGGGCATATTGGATAATATATATTAGTATTGGGTTGTAAAATGCCCCGTAAAAATAATTCAACACCCATTAATCCTTCATAAGGCTCTACTATGACTCATGAATATGAATAAATGCAACATGAGATATCAAAATTACAAGAGCAAGTGCACCAAATTTCACTATCGCAAAGAGCAACAAAAAATGAAATGGAAGTTTTGAAGAAAGGTGTGGAAACTAAGATGGATGGTTTCAAGAAAGAAATGGAAGCTAAGATGGATGGTTTGGAAGCTAAGATGGATGGCATGGAAGTTGGCATGGAAGCTAAGATGGATGACATGGAAGCTAAGATCGATGAAAAAATGAAAGAAAACATGGAAAATATGAAGACTGATCTAAAAGTAGACATCGAAGGTTTGGCAAAGTTGATACAAGAAATGTTTCCTAATGGTGAAAATATAGTAGAGGAAACACATGGTGAGAACAAAATAAATGTTAATCATGATCTCATAAACTCTAATTTTGGATGGAAGAACCACCATATTCCAAAGATGGATATGAGGAAGTTTGATGGCAAGGATCCTGTAACATGGATACTATAGATGGAGCAATATTTTGATCTCAATAATGTGCAAAACACACAAAATTTACGCATTGCAACTTTACATATAGAACAAAATACATTTATATGGTATTGTTGGCTTTTCTCCCGTAAAAAAATTGTCACTTGGTCAATTTTTATGGAGGAAATGATAACACATTATGAGGATACAAAGAGCAACACCTTCTTTAGACAATTGATAAATCTCAAAATATAAGGGTAACTGATATTCCAGAGGAACACATGATTGATGTCTTCATAGGGACTTTAAAGGATAACATCCAACATGAGGTTCGTGTTTGAGAACCTGATTCATTGGAGAAGGCTTTCAGGTTGGCAAGAAAAATTGAATGTAAAATTATGGCGACAACAAAGCCTATCACTCACATCTATAAATATGGAAGTGTTTCTACTCCTAGGCTTACACAACCTACAAGGTTGACACCACAACAATTGGAAGAAAAAATATCAAAAGGTATTTGCTACATTTGTGATAGAAAATACACTAAAGGTCATAAGTGTGCTGAGAAGAAATTATTTTACATAGATTGTGAAGAGGAGGAAGAAAATGAACAAGAAACTTCAAAAGAAGAGTATATACACTAGGAACCAACCCTAGAAGAAGAAGAAATGAGTCCGACCATATCATGCAATGCATTGGAAGGAACTACCACTCCTCAAACTCTCAAGATAGAAGAACATATCAAGAAGAAAAATTTAATAGTGTTGATTGATTCGAGTAGTACCCATAATTTTATTCATTGTAAGGTAGCCAAGGAATTGAATTGCTTCATATACCCAACACCAAAATTTCAAGTGATGGTTGCAAATGGAGGGACTATAAATTGCTCTGGAAAATGCCATAATATCAAGCTAACCATGGGGGAATATGTATTGAATAGTCCGATGCTTTACATTCCAATGGGAGGTGTTGATGTTGTAGTAAGAGTACAATGGTTACAATCTTCGGGGATGGTAGCTTTTAATTTTCATGAAATTTTTTTTAGAAGGAAAGGAAGTCAAATTACGGGGTATCGAAGGGAATCTGGGAAAGATAATAAGCTCTAATGTCATGACAAAGCTTTTGAAGAAAGAAAAATGAGGCGTAATTGCACAATTATGCTCACTAGAAGTTCCAACATCAAAATCTTCTATTTCTCCAGATCTGCAAAAAGTCTTAGATAATCATTCCAAGGTGTTTGAAACTCCCAAAGGACTCCCACCTACCCTTGATCATGATCATGCTATTCATTTAATTCCAAGAAGTGTTCCTCCAAACATAATGCCTTATAGATATCCTTATGTCCAAAAGAGCGAAATTGAATGTATGATTGTAGAAATATTAGAGGCTAGTATAATTCAGCCTAGTCAAAGTTCTTTCTCTCTAGTAGTATTGGTGCACGAGAAGGATGGATCATGGCACATGTGTACGAATTATAGGGAGCTCAATAATCTCACTATTAAAGATAAATTTCCCATTCCTGTGATTGATGAATTATTGGATGAATTAAATGGAGCAATTTATTTTACCAAGTTGGATCTTCGTTCAGGATATCATCAAATTAGAATGAAGATTGAAGATGTTCCAAAAACAACATTTTGAACTCATGAGGGTCATTATAAATTTTTGGTCATGCCTTTTGGCCTTACAAATGCACCTTCTACATTTCAAGGGTTAATGAATTCCATTTTCAAATCCTTCCTTAGAAAATTTGTGCTAGTATTTTTTGATGAGATACTAATCTACAACAAATATTGGAAGGATCATGTTCAACATGTTGACAGGGTGCTCAAACTGTTGGAGGAAAAAAAATTATATGCAAAAACATCCAAATGTTTCTTTGGAGTACAAGAGGTGGAATATCTGGGTCATATTGCAGCTCACGAGGGTGTTAAGGTAGACCCTAGAAAAATTAAAGCCATTAATGAATGGAAAGTCCCAACAACAATAAATCAGTTGCGAGGATTTCTCGTGTTAAGAGGGCATATTGCAAGTTTGTTCAGAATTATGGGAGAATAGCAGCACCTCTAACAACATTATTGAAGAAAGATGCATTTTCATGGACTCTTGAATCAACTAAGGCCTTTGAACATCTTAAAGAGGCATTGTGCCTTGCACCGGTCTTAGCTAAGACAGACTTCACAAAAACCTTTATTATGGAATGTGATGCCTCGAGAAATGGAATTGGTGTTGTTTTAAGGCAAGAAGGAAGACCCGTTGCTTTTGAAAGTCGTCCAATCAAAGGAAAGTATTTACAGAAAGATATTTATGAGAAGGAAATGTTAGCAATACTACATGCACTAAAGAAATGACGATTTTACCTGATCCAGATTTATGCAGGAACACAATAAAATACAAAAATATACATAAACACAGAGATGCAGTGGAAACAAAACTTCATTTTATTTATAAAAAATCACTGAAATATGCTTACAAACATAATGGAAATAAAAATAGCTAGGGTGCTGGTAGCGTATCTCTGAGAAGAGATGAGGCAGGTCCAGACCTCTAAATTGTGTTACAATGAGCGTCGAGGGCCTATTTATTATTGAGAAATAATGGAAAACCTGAAACGTCCAAAAATTTAACCCTAGGAGATGAAGCGCCAAAACTATGGGTCTCGTTTCGGTAAATTGGTGTTTGAACTTCCCAGGGACGCAAATTTGGCATCTGATCTCCGTTTGATGCGCTCAATAGCTCATTAGAAAGATATATCCAAGGAATACAACTTTCAGTGTGAGAAACATCGGTCCATCAACCCATGTTTCTCCCGGTTTTCCCAAAAAACGTCGTTTAGGGCCTCAAAACGGCTCTGAAAGTTCAAGACCCGAAAAACTACTAACAATAGTAAGTTGTGCTACAACTTAAAAAATGAAAGAAATTATGGTGGGGATTCAAATGGAATAGGTGGGTGGCCATCAATATCCACCTGGATCATTAAGGCCCCAAAATGGCCTTGGTAGTGTAGGACCCGAAAACCTGCTAAAAATAGTAAGTTGTGCTGAATGTGAAAAGTTGCAAGAATTGATGGTGCGGGTCCAAATGGAATAGGTGGGTGGCCACCTATATCCACTTGGATCATTCCTCCCTCCTTAGGAAGCAATGGTCCCCATTGCGTTGAGATCCTTCATGAGATGAGGCAAATTCTATTGAAATGGGTATTAGATTTGTCGAAGATGTCATGGACCTGCGGGCGGACATGCTGGATGTGTTTAGTAAATTTGGTTTCTTTATCAACCTGAGACAATACATCTGTGGATTCTATATGTGTAGTTGCAGGAGGTATGGAAACATTAGGTGGCGGTGCGTCGGGGGTCAGATCAATGGAGTGCTTATCCTAATAGTGTAGAGGAACCTCTGTGAGTGAGTTGAAAATGTCCTTGTATTCCTCCTAAATGTGTTTGTGCAAACAACCATGGTACTTGAGCACCAAATGTCTCTCTGAATCTTTAATACCCAACTTTGTGCGCATGGTATGGGACAAATTCATTGGTTCGTGAAAATCTTGATCCCTTTGCTACCGCAACGTGGTCCATTGGATGTATTTGTCCTTATAGCTCCCCACGGGGTAATATTGTTCCTTGATGTCATCTCAGAATGAATTCCAAGTGGGTGTGGCCGAGAACAAATAGGGTTCCCCTTCATCCTCTTGCTCACAGTAGGTTTCCCACCAATCTTTGACATGGGGGGCGGCTTTGAGGAGTGCAAAAATAATCTTTTCTCGGTCGAAGAAATCATGGACTGAGAAATACCCTTCTAGCAAATTCGACCATCTATCTATGACATCTGCATCTATCTGGCTTTCAAATACAAGAATTTCAAATTTTAACTGTACCTTGAAGGGAGTGGCGCCTCTAGAGTGCCTTTTGGATGCAGATGTGCCGTAGGTGGGCAGTCGTTGAAGGATCTGAGCAAAGTTATCCATCATCACATTCCTTTTTTCCTCGAGGGCCTCCGCGAGCAATATTTTGATAGGATCTCCTGCTCCCTCGTGTTTCTTTTCTTCTGCCATGGGAGGTCGTTTGGATTTGCGAGGCTAATCTTGCAAGGGTTCAACCAGATTGAGCCCTAACTCCTTATACCCTAACCGCGTTGGAGACATGCAAAGAAAAACAGAGAAAGAGAAAACCGCTCTAATACCACTGATCCGAATTTATGCAGGAACACAATAAAATACAGAAATAGACATAAACACATAGATGCAGTGGAAACAATACTTCATCTTATTAATAACAAATGACTGAAATATGCTTACAGACATAATGGAAATAAAAATAGCTAGGGTGTTGGTAGCATATCTCTAAGAAGGGATATGGCGGCTCCAGACCTCTGAACTGTGTTACAATGAGGCTCAAGGGCCTATTTATTATTAAGAAACAATGGAAAACTTGAAACATCCAAAAACCTAACCCTAGGAGATGAAGCACCAAAACTGTGGGTCTCGTTTGGGTAAATTGGTGTTTCAACTTCCCGGGACATAACTTTGGCATCCGATCTTCGTTTGACGTGCTCAATATATCGTTAGAAAGATATATCTGAGGACTACAACTTTTAGTGTGAGAAGCATGGGTAAATAGGGTCCATCAACCCATTTTTCTCCCAGTTTTCCCAAAAAACGTCGTTTAGGGCCTCAAAACAGCTCCAGAAGTTCAGGACCCAAAAAATTGCTAAAAATAGTAAGTTGTGCTACAACTTAAAAACTAAAAGAAATGATGGTGGGGGTTCAAATGGAATAGGTGGGTGGCCACCAATATCCACTTGGATCATTAAGGCCCCAAAACGGCTTCGAGAGTGCAGGACCCAAAAACCTGCTAAAAATAGTAAGTTGTGTTGAATGTGAAAAGTTGCAAGAATTGATAGTGCAGGTCCAAATGGAATAGGTCGTTGGCCACCGATATCCACCTGGATTATTCCTCCCTCCTTAGGAATCAATGGTCCCCATTGTGTTGAGATCCTCTATGAGATGATGCAAATTCTGTTGAACTGGGTATCAGATTTTTTGAAGATGTTGTGGACCTACGGGTGGACATGTTAGATGTGTTTATTAAATTCAGTTTCTTTATCAGCCTAAGAAAGAAAATTTGTGGATTCTATATGTGTAGTTGCAGGAGGTATGGAAACATTAGGCGGTGGTGTGTCGGGGGTTAGATCAATGGAGTGCTTGTCATGATAGTGTAGAGGAACCTCTATGAGTGAGGAGAAAATGTCCTCGTATTCCTCCTGAATGTGTTTGTGTAGACAGTCGCAATACTTAAGCACCAAATGTCTCTCTGAATCTTTAATACTCAACTTTGTGCGCAAGGTATGCAACAAATTTGTTAGTTCGTCCACATCATGATCCCTTTGCTACCGCAGAGTGGTCCATTGGATGTATTTGTCCTCATAGCTCCCCATAGGGCAATATTTTTCCTTGATGTCATCCTTTGGACGACTATAAGTGGGTGGATTGATAGATAAAAGGGTTCATGTTCTTCCACTACAAAGAGGTTTCCACGGCCCTTGACATGGGGGGCGGCTTTGAGGAGTGAAAAAATAATCTTTTCTCGGTCAGAGAAGTCATGGACCGAGAAATACCCTTCCAACAAATTTAACCATCTGTCTACAGCGTCTACATCTATTTTTCCTTCAAATATAGGAATGTCAAAGTTTACCCGTACCTTGAAGGGAGTGGCACCTCCAGAGTGGCTGTTGGATGCAGATGCGCCATATGTGGGCAGTCGTTGAAGGATTTGAGCAAAGTTATCCATCATCGCGTTCCTTTGTTTCTCGAGGGCCTCCTCGAGAAGTATTTTGATAGGATCTCCTGCTCCCTCATCTTTCTTTTCTTCCGCCATGGGAGGTCGTCAGGGTTTGCGAGGCTGATCTTGCAAGGGTTCAACCAAATCGAGCCCTAACTCCTTATACCCTGACCGCGTTGGGGACATGCAAAGAAAAACAAAGAAAGAGCAGACCCGCTCTGATACCACTGATCCGGATTTATGCAGGAACGCAACAGAATAAAATAAATAGACAAATACTGTAGATGGCAAGGAAACAATACATTTTATTAATAACAAATGGTTGAAATATTCTTACAGACATAATGGAAATAAAAATAGCTAGGGTGCAGGTAGCGTATCTCTGAGAAGATATATGGAGGCTCTAGACCTATAAATATGTTACAGTGAGGCTCGAGGGCCTATTTATTATTGAGAAACAATGGAAAAACTGTAACATCCAAAAACCTAACCCTAGGAGATGAAGCGCCAAAACTGGGGTCCTGTTTGGGTAAATTGGTGTTTCAACTTTCTAAGGACTTAAGTTTGGCATCTAATCTCCTTTTGACGTGTTCAATAGCTTGTTAGAAAGATCTATCCAAGGACTACAGCTTTTAGTGTGAGAAAAATAGCTCCATTAACCCATGTTGCTCTTGGTTTTCCCAAAAAACGTCGTTTAGGGCCTCAAAATGGCTCCGGAAGTTTAGGACCCGAAAAACTGCTAAAAATAGTAAGTTGTGCTACAACTTAAAAACTGAAAGAATTGATGGTGGGGGTTCAAATGGAATATGTGGGTGGCCACCAATATCCACCTGGATCATTAAGGCCCCAAAATGGCTTCGGGGCTGCAGGACCTGAAAACTTCCTAAAAATAGTAAGTTGTGCTGAATGTGAAAAGCTGGAAGAATTGATGGTGCAGGTCCAAATGGAATAGGTGGGTGGCCACCGATATCCACCTGGATCATTCCTCCCTCCTTAGGAAGAAATGGTCCCCATTGCGTTGAGATCCTCCATGAGATAAGGCAAATTCTGTTGAGCTTGGTATTAAATTTGTTGAAGATGTCGTGGACCTGTGGGCGAACATGCTGGATGTGTTTAGTAAATTTGGTTTCTTTATCAGCCTCAGACAATACATGTGTGGATTTTGTATGTGCAGTTGCAGGAGGTATGGAAACATTAGGCGGCGGTGCATCGGGGGTCAGATCAATGGAGTGCTTGTCCTGACAGTGTAGAGGAACTTTTGTGAGTGAGGAGAAAATGTCCTCATATTCCTCCTGAATGTGTTTGTGTAGACAACCACGGTACTTGAGCACCAAATGTCTCTCTGAATCTTTAATACCCAACTTTGTGCGCGGGGTATGGAACAAATTTGTCAGTTCTTGCACATCTTGATCCCTTTGCTGCCGCAGCATGGTCCATTGGATGTATTTGTCCTCATAGTTCCCCACAGGATAATATTGTTCCTTGATGTCATCTCGAAATGAATTCCAAGTGGGTGTGGCTGAGAAAAAAGAGGTTTCCCCTTCGTCCTCTTGCTCACAGTAGGTTTCCCACCAGTCTTTGACATGGGGGGCGGCTTTGAGGAGTGCAAAAATAGTATTTTCTCGGTTGGAGAAATCATGGACCAAGAAATACCCTTCCAGCAAATTCAACCATATATCTACAACGTCTCAATCTATCTGGCCTTCAAATACAGGAATGTCAAATTTTACATGTACCTTGAAGGGAGTGGCGCCTCCAGAGTGGTTGTTGGATGCAAATGCACCGTAGGTGGGCAGTCATTGAAGGATTTGAGCAAAGTTATCAATCATTACGTTCCTTTGTTTCTCGAGGACCTCCTCGAGCAATATTTTGATAGGATCTCCTGCTCCCTCATGTTTCTTTTCTCCTGCCATGTGAGGTCGTTGGGGTTTGCGAGGCTGATCTTGCAAGGGTTCAACAAGATCGAGCCCTAACTCCTTATACCCTGACCGCGTTGGGGACATGCAAAGAAAAACAGAGAAATAGTAGACTGCTCTGATAGCACTGATCCGCATTTATGCAGGAACGCAATAAAATATAGAAATAGACATAAACATAGAGATGCAGTGGAAACAATACTTCATTTTATTAATAACAAATAACTAAATATGCTTACATACATAATGGAAACAAAAATAGCTAGGGTGCTCGTAGCGTATCTCTGAGAAGATATGTGGCGGCTCCAAACCTCTCAATTATGTTACAATGAGGCTCAAGGGCCTATTTATTATTGAGAAACAATGGAAAACCTGAAACGTCCAAAAACCTAACCTTAGGAGATGAAGCGCCAAAATTGTGGGTCTCGTTTCGGTAAATTAGTGTTTCAAATTTCCAGGGACGTAACTTTGGCATCCGATCTCCATTTGACATGCTCAATAGCTCGTTAGAAAGATCTATCCAAGGGCTAAAACTTTCAATGTGAACAACATGATTCCATGGACCGACCCATGTTACTCCCGGTTCTCCCAAAAAACGTTGTTTAGGGCCTCAAAATGGTTCAGGACCCGAAAAAGTGCTAAAAATTGTAAGTTGTGCTGCAACTTAAAAACTGAAAGAATTGATGGTGGGGGTTCAAATGGAATAGGTGGGTGGCCACCAATATCCACCTGGATCATTAAGGCCCCAAAACGGCTCTGGGAGTGCAGGACCTGAAAACCTGCTTAAAATAGTAAGTTGTGCTGAATGTGAAAAGCTGCAAGAATTGATGGTGTGGGTCCAAATGGAATAGGTGGGTGGCCACCGATATCCACCTAGATCATTCCTCCCTCATTAGGAAGCAATGGTCCCCATTGCATTGATATCCTCCATGAGATGAGGCAAATTCTGTTGAATTGGGTATTAGATTTTTCAAAGATGTCATGGACCTGCGGTCGGACATGTTGGATGTGTTTAGTAAATTTGATTTCTTTATCAGCCTGAGATAGTACATGTGTGTATTTTGTATGTGTATTTGTAGGAGGAATGGAAACATTAGGCGGCGGTGCGTCAGGGGTCAGATCAATGGAGTGCTTGCCCTGATAGTGTAGAGGAACCTCTATGAGTGAGGAGAAATTGTCCTCATATTCCTCTTGAATGTGTTTGTGCATACAGTAATAGTACTTGAGCACCAAATGTCTCTCTAAATCTTTAATACCCAAATTTGTGCGTAGGTATGGAACAAATTCGTCAGTTCATGCACATATTGATCCCTTTGCTGCCGCAACATGGTCCATTGTATGTATTTTTCCTCATAGCTACCCACGGGATAATATTGTTCCTTGATTCCGCCTCGAAACGAATTCCAAGTGGGTGTGGCCGAGAACAAAGAGGTTTCCCCTTCGTCCTCTTGCTCACAGTAGGTTTCCCACCAGTCTTTGACATGGGGGGCGGCTTTAAGGAGTGCAAAAATAATCTTTTCTCGGTTGGAGAAATCATGGACCGAGAAATACCCTTCCAGTAAATTCAACCATCTATCTACAACGTTTACATCTATTTGGCCTTCAAATACAGGAATGTCAAAGTTTACCTATACCCTGAAGGGAATGACGTCTTCAGAGTGGCTGTTGGATGGAGATGTGTCGTAGGTGGGTAGTCGTTGAAGTATCTGAGCAAAGTTATCCATCATCGCGTTCCTTTGTTTCTCGAGGGCCTCCTTGAGCAATATTTTGATAGGATCTCCTGCTCCCTCATCTTTATTTTCTTCCGCCATGGGAGGTCGTTGGGGTTTGCGAGGCTGATCTTGCAAGGGTTCAACCAAATCGAGCCCTAACTCCTTATACCCTGACCGCATTGGGGACATGCAAAGAAAAACAGAGAAAGAGAAGACCGCTCTGATACCACTTATCCTGATTTATGCAGGAACACAGTAAAATACAGAAATGGATATAAACATAGAGATTCAGCAGAAACAATACTTCATTTTATTAATAACAAATGACTGAAATATGCTTACAGACATAATGGAAATAAAAATAGCTAGGGTGTTGGTAGCGTATCTCTGAGAAGAGAAGTGGGGGCTCCAAACCTTTGAATTGTGTTACAATGAGGCTTGAGGGCCTATTTATTATTGAGAAATAGTGGAAAACCTGAAACATCCAAAAACCTAACCCTAGGAGATGAAGCGCCAAAACTGTGGGTCCTGTTTGGGTAAATTGGTGTTTCAACTTCCTAGGGATATAACTTTGGCATCGTATCTTCGTTTGACGTTCTCAATAGCTTGTTAGAAAGATCTATCTGAGGAATACAACTTTCAGTGTGAGCAACATCATTCCATGGACCCATTTTTCTCTGAGTTTTCCCAAAACGTCATTTAGGGCCTCAAAACAGCTCCGGAAGTTCAGGACCCGAAAAAATGCTAAAAATAGTAAGTTATGTTGCAACTTAAAAATTGAAAGAACTGATGGTGGGGGTTCAAATGGAATAGGTGGGTGGCCACTAATATCCACCTGGATCATTAAGGCCCAAAAACGGCTCCGGGAGTGCAGGACCCGAAAACCTGCTAAAAATAGTAATTTGTGCTGAATGTGAAAAGCTGCAAGAATTGATGGTGTCGGTCCAAATGGAATAGGTGGGTGGCCACCAATATCCACCTAGATTATTCCTCCCTCCTTAGGAAGCAATGGTCCCCATTTCGTTGAGATCCTCCATGAGATGAGGCAAATTCTGTTGAACTGTGTATTAGATTTGTCAAAGATGTCATGGACCTGCGGGCAGACATGTTGGATGTGTTTAGTAAATTTGGTTTCTTTATCAGCCTCAGACAATACATGTGTGGATTATGTATGTGTAGTTGCAGGATGTATGGAAACATTAGGCGGCGGTACGTCGGGGGTCAGATCAATGGAGTGCTTGTCCTGATAGTGTAAAGGAACCTCTGTGAGTGAGGATAAAATGTCCTCATATTCCTCCTAAATGTTTTTGTGCAGATAGTCATGGTACTTGAGCACCAAATGTCTCTCTGAATCTTTGACACCATTTTTTTACGCAGGTACGAAACAAATTTGACAGTCATGTACATCTTGATAGCTTTGCCACGTAGTGTGGTCTCCCTGATGTATTTGTTCTCATGTCTCCCCATGGGGTAATATTGTTCCTGATGTCAGTTCTCGAATGAAATCCATGGGAGTGGCTTAGAACAAGAGGGTTCCCCTTCATCCTCTTTCTCAGCGTGGGTTTCCCAATGGGCCTTTTACATGAAGTGCATCGAGGTTTTAGATCCACGTTTCTCGGTCGGAGAAATCATGGACCGAGAAATACCCTTCCAGCAAATTCAACCATCTATCTACGACGTCTGCATATATTTGGCCTTCAAATACATGAATGTCAAATTTTACATGTACCTTGAAGGGAGTGGCGACTCCAGAGTGGCTGTTGGATGCAGATGCGTCATAGGTGGGCAGCTGTTGAAGGATCTGAGCAAATTTATCCCTCATCGCGTTCCTTTGTTTCTCAAGGGCTTCCTTGAGCAATATGTTGATAGGATCTCCTGCTCCCTCGTCTTTATTTTCTTCTACCATGGGAGGTCATTGGGGTTTGCGAGGCTGATCTTGCAAGGGTTCAACCAGATCGAGCTCTAACTCCTTATACCCTGACCATGTTGGGGACATGCAAAGAAAAATAGAGAAAGAGAAGACCTCTCTAATACAGCTGATCCATATTTATGCAAGAACACAATAAACTACAGAAATAGACATAAACACAGACATGCAGTGGAAACAATACTTCAAATTATTAATAAAAGTGACTGAAATATGCTTACAAACACAATGGAAATAAAAATAGCTAGGGTGCTGGTAGTGTATCTCTGAGAAGAGATGTGGCGGCTCCAGACCTATGAACTATGTTACAATGAGGCTTGAGGGCCTAATTATTATTGAGAAACAATGGAAAACCTGAAACGTCGAAAAACCTAACCCTAGAAGATGAAGTGCCAAAACTGTGGGTCCCGTTTGGGTAAATTGGTGTTTCAACTTCTCGGGGAAGTAACTTTGGCATCCGATCTCCATTTGACGCGCTCAATAACTCGTTAGAAATATCTATCCAAGGACAACAACTTTCAGTGTGGACCATGTTGCTCCCATTTTTCCCAAAAAACGTTGTTTAGGGCCTCAAAATAGCTCTGGAATTTCAGGACCCGAAAAACTGCTAAAAATAGTAAGTTGTGCTGCAACTTAAAAGCTTAAAGAACAGATGGTGGGGGTTCAAATGGAATAGGTGGGTGGCCACCAATATCAACCTGGATCATTAAGGCCCCAAAACGGCTCCAGGAGTACAGGACCCGAAAACCTGCTAAAAATAGTAAGTTGTGCTAAATGTGAAACGTTGCAAGAATTGATGGTGTACATCCAAATGGAATAGGTGGGTGGCCACCA
This sequence comes from Pinus albicaulis, assembly GCA_034641835.2. NCBI lineage: Eukaryota > Viridiplantae > Streptophyta > Pinopsida > Pinales > Pinaceae > Pinus > Pinus albicaulis. The sequence goes on along the minus strand of CM076575.1, from coordinate 1,833,013,016 downwards.
ATATCCACCTGGATCATTACCTAATGGGAAGACACTTCAAGGTAAAAACCGATCATGATAGTCTATGATTTGGGGTGACCATGGGAAAACAGTGGGACGATGACACGGTGTGCAAGGTCACTGAATTGTTGCACGAGTACCAGGATCTATTCCCGACGAAGTTCTTTGACTTGAAAGGAATTATAAGAGTTTTGGGAGTTATGCACATCACTTTGAAGCCTAATGTGAAGCCGGTCAAGTAGCACCCATATCGACTAAACCCAAAATATAAATAAATAGTGTGGGAGGAACTCGAAAAAATGCTCGTTGCTGGAATTATTGAACCCGTAGAGGAATACGAGTGGGTTAGCCCTATGGTGGTCCAGGAAAATAAAATTAAGGGAGAATAAATGATTTTTGTTGATCTCAGAAAGTTGAACAATTCATGTGTCCATGATCTGTTTTCGACACCATTCACTGATGAAACTTTTGAGAATGTGGGAGGGCGGGAGGCCGACTCCTTTACAAGTGGATTATCAGGATACCACCAGATCAAAATTGCACCAGAAGATAGGAGAAATACCACCTTCTTTACTGAATGGGGGTCATTTTAGCACACAGTCATGCCATTTGGATTAAATAAAATTGCAGCTATCCTTTCTAGAGTCGTTGTTGCATCATTTAAAAAATATATCCACAGGTTTTTGGATGTGTATTTTGATGACTGGATAGCCTTCAGATTGTTAAAGAAGCATGTTTCTAGTTTGCGCTTGATGTTGGATACCTACAGTAAATGGCATATCTCCTTGAACCTGATGAAGTGTATTTTTTGCGTGCCATAGGGTATATTATTGGGGCATATTGTATGCGAGAAGGGGTTGATGGTTGACCCTACAAAGATCATTGTGATTATAAACTTGGAGCCACCGACAAATGTGAATCAGCTATGCATGATGATTGGGCATATAGGTTATTATTAGAATTTTATCAAGGCCTACGTGCAGATCACTATGTTGATGAAAAAACAACTAGTTGTATAGGAGCACGATGCATAGACTGCACAATGATGGAAGTTGGAGGAAGTCATCCCCAAGGCTTGCAACGACCTACCTCAGCTACAGATTTAGGATGAAGCCACCCCAGAGGAAAAAGTGGAAAATCTTTCCATGGTAGTAAAGGATTCTAAGGCCAAAGTCAACACGGTTCGACTCGAAATGAAAAAGGAGATAGTCGAGCTGGAGATGCAATTGTAGCCCGCCATTCCACCAGAGGTCTGAGAGCAGCATGCAACTGAGATCAAGGATTCCCATGATAAGATTGAATCCACAGTTTAGGAATGCCTTCAAGTTTTTGAATATGTTATGGATGTTTGGGCCTCACTGCAAGAGGACCCCCATGTGCAATCAATTGAGAAGGAAATCTGCGAGAACTTAGAACAGATGGACCAGATTAAGGTCACAACAAAGACCTTAGCACTGATACAACAGTATAGATGTCTCCAAGAAGATATTTTTTTGCAAGGAAAAATCGATGATCTACCCAGAAAAGAACAAATTATCACAGCCATAACACAGCCATGGGAAACCGAAGCTAATCAGTTATCACAGACTGTCAAGAAATAGTTAAAGGGACTATGCCAGACACATAAGGATATTGCAGCCAAAATTACAAGACTAGTTATTGAGACGTTGATGAGCGAGGCCTGAGAAGTTGAACAGTAGTGCGCCAAAGCATTTCCACCTCTAAAGGATGCCTTGAGTGGCAACAAAGAAAATATCAATGGCGCACCGACAAAGTGACTCAGGACGAGTCATAGTTTTGTGTTGGGGGCCTATTAGACAAAGTACCCCTCGAATGAAAGATTTTTTAGAAATTTAATACAAAATATGTATTGCCTGGATACTCCTGATATAACAATAATATGCTACTATTAAATACATAATCGCTTCTACAAAATCTTTGCGGAATTTGAACAACAATCGCCAATCACAATATCATGAAGAAATATCAATCACACATAACACAGATAATTTTACCGGGAAAGCATAAAGCTAAAAACCCCAGTATCTTCTATTATGTATATATCATGGATCATGAAAAAATTACATACAAAGCTCTAATCCAAGAGCTCTCAGTACATGAGCTAACTGTCTCACACTATCATACAAAAATTGGCAAGTTCCTTAGCCAATTTACTGCCTCCAGACATCCTGCCTCCACTGCGCAATCCCTGTTGATAGCAATCCCTGGAAGAATGGAATCCTGCTTGCCTTGACTGTGTTATCCTCATGGGCACATCCAATGTGTGTGTGGTCACATGTGTGCAACCAGTAATGTCACAACTAATATTCAATATGTCCCTTTCACCTACATCTCAACTGGGTCTCCATTGGATCTAACATGCATGTAGTTAACAATAGTATATCTTCAGTTGCATGTGAGACCACTGACTGTGAATTAATCAATAATTAATTCACTTGATCTCTCACTAGTGTATCTTCAGTTACAACTAGCACAATTGAGTTTAACTCACTTAACTGAGTTAAACTACTTTACAAATTTCATAACTACACTTCCAACTCTGTTACAACTTCGAATCACTCAGTTACAACTAAGTCCACTTGCATGTCCCAGCAACCAACCTCTTAACTCGAAATTCCTATAGCTAACTAATTTTTCACTTCTTTAACTATTTCCAAATGCTCATTGAGAATAGATTAATGTTTATCATCCCACTATTATTAATGGATAATAATAGTCGACATGCATCTATAAATAGACATGTAATCTATAAATAGAACTTGCACATACATCTATAAATGGAATTTGCTCATGAATCTATAAATAGACATCCACCTCAAAATAGCTTGAGTCTCCATCCTAGTGTAGGTGCATAATTTTCACTAGGACCTTCTTTTTGAATCTCAACACTTCCTCTCAACAAGAAAGGGATTATCCTTCACCCCGATCCTGTCTCTATAATATTCAAATTTTCTCCTGGTGAGCACCTTCGTCAGAATTTCTGCATCCTGATCTTCTGTAGGAATGTACTAAAGCAACATGATTCTCCTATGCACACAATATCTTAGATGATGATACCAGATATCTATATGCTTAGATCGATCATGAAACACGGGATTAATTGAGAGTTTAATGAAAATCTGATTATCACAATGAATCATTGTCGGATCTAAATGAGAACCAAACAAACCAACCAAGATCTTTCTCAACCAAATAGACTCACATGCGCCTTGACTCACAAGCATGTATTCCGTTTCTCACTGAACTGAAAATTCACATATATCTACTTCCTATTGTTACCAAGAAACAACTCAGATCCGATAATAAAGATCCCCTCGATGTTTTCTTTTTGTCCGTTGCTGCTTGGACTGCTCGCCCAATCCGCATCCGTGAAGCCATGCAACTTCACCTCATCCATCTCTCTCGTACCATAGACCATACTCTGATTTTCCCCTCAGGTATCTCAGGACATGCTTCCCCGCCTTCCAAAAGAGCTTGGTAGGCTTAACCATAGCTTGACTCAACTAGTTAGCCGCATAGCAAATGTTTGGTCTCATGTTCACTAGATACATTAGTGAACCCACTAATTGTCGATAAACAGTAACATCCACTACCTCTCCAGAAGTAGCATCCTCTTTCCTCCAGTTTCCTAGAAGAGGCGTATCCATGGGTTTGCATCTCTCCATGTTAAACTTACCGAGTATCTCCTTTGCATACTTGCCTTGAGACACAAAAATTTCACCATATCACTGTCATATTTCCAATCCAAGGAAATAATGAAGGAGGCCCATATCCTTCATTTCAAACTCCCTTGTTAGATCCTCCTTGCCTGAGTGTATCAGCTTCTCATACCAGTCAATATTAAATCATCAAAATAAATAAAAATGATTAAAATATTACCCTCCACCACAATTTGGTATAGGTTTTCATCTTCTTCACTGTTGGTGAAGCCCAGTCTGGTGAAATAGCTTTCTATCCAAGTGTACCAAGCACGGGGTGCTTACTTCAACCCATACAACGCTCTTCCCGGCATCCTCATCATGCACATAAATAGATGAGCCAAAAACTTAAAGTGTGAAACATCTATTTTTCTTACTAGTGAGCTTCTTCTCTGTGTGTACTCATGCCAAGTAATCTATGAGGACAATGGTTTTGCACATAAACCGCAATGTTGCATGCTTCCACCCAAAATGCATTGGTAGGCCTCGATCATGCAACATCGCCGTGTTTCACCCACGATCGTTATGTTCTTTCCTCTTAAATACGCTCATTTGTCATAGGTACAGGAGGCACTATGAGTTCTCTTTGAATTCCTTCTTTGTTGCAGAAGTTCTTAAATTTGTTAGAGATGTATTCTCCACCATTATTTCTCCTCAGAGCCTTCACTTGATTCCCTAACACTTTCTCCACCAATGCCTTAAACTCACAGAACTTTGAGAATGTTTGATCTTTCTTCTGCATGAAGAAGATCCAACATTTACGAGAAAAGTCATCAACAAAAATAACATAGTACTTATGTTTTACTATTGAAGCAACTAAGAATGGTCCACACACGTCTGTGTGAACTCTCTCAAGGATCCCCAAAGCACAGTTCTTCTTCTCATGAAAGGTGGACTTTACATACTTCCCCATGGTGCACCCCTTTCACTGATCTAACTGAGCAAGTGTTCCCATAGGAAGTCCAGTAGATATTTGTTGCATGACTTTCAAGGCTCCATGATGAAGATGGCCCAATCGCCTATGCCATAATTCGCCCTCATCCTGGCTCACCATTTTTTCCGCCTTGCCCATCATGGCAGCGCAGCCATCTACCTACATCTTGTAGAGATTATTAACTCAAATCCCTATCCTCTTGGCTTGACCCATTGTTTTATGTCGCAAGAAATATTTTCCATTGCTAAAAAAAATTTCATAGCCTCTATTCTCCAACATTGTGACTGATACTAAGTTTTTCTTCAGACCTAGAGCATGCATCACAATCTTTCAATTGAAATGGTTTACTTGACTCCCTCTAAAAGGTAATGGTACCAATGCTGGTCGCATTGTACCTTCCATCGTCACCCATCTCTATGTGCATCTGGAGATCTTTCTCCTCCAAGTCACAAAAAATATCCTTATCTCCCGTCATGTGGAAGGAAGCACCACTATCCAAATACCACACTGATCCCAATGCACTTGACACCATGCATGCGATCAAGGAGAATTCAAGTTCAAATTGTGAGGCAAGTGCCTCACCAGCTGCAGCTCCAGCAGCCTTCTTGTTCTTTTTCTTTTGCAGACAATTAGTAGCAAGATTCCCATGTTTGTGATAGTTAAAACACTTCACCTTGGACATATCCAACTTCTTGCCTTTAGACTCAGATTTAGGATGGAATTTCTCCCCCACCCTTCTTCACCTTGGCAACCAAAGTAAAATCCTCTTCATCATCATGCTTTGATGAAGAGCCATCTCTGGTGTTCTGCATGAACTCCTCCTGCACTAGATCCGACCACAATCGTTCCTAATTCGGCAATATTTCCCATCTGTTGACAGAGTATTTATAACTGTGCCAACTCTTAGGAAGTCCCAAGAGAGCCAAGCTCACCAAATCATCATCAGAAACCGTTATTCCCACACTCCCCAGTTCATCCCGACATTGGACAAACTTTGTGAGATACTTTGGAATGGTGTTACCTTTTTCCATCTTGATCTTTCTGAGTTTATCTTTGAGTGCAAATTTCCTATGGTTGTTCTTGCTTTGGAAAATATTCTTTAAAGCCTTCCACTTAGAATATGGTGTGGATTTCCCATGAAGGCTTGAGACAATGTGGTCTCGTACTCCTTCCAACATAATCCTCCTCGCCTTTTCCACTTTCTTTTTCCATGCATCATGTAATGCAGCATCTGTCGAAGCATGCTTAGGAACATCATTGTCAATGAATTCCTTCAAGCCATTGTCTTCTAGTGCTGCCTCCATCCTTTCCTTCCAAGAAATGTATTTAGAGTTTCCCTCGAGTGCATACTCTAGCTGTAAGCCATTGAAAGCCATTTCGATGTTAAATCAGTTGTAGCACCAAGAAAGTCTTTCTGCAAATTCTAATTCTTTCCACCAACAAACTCAGCTCTTGCTTCAAAATTGCAATTTTTTATTCTCTAATACCATGTATAAATCTATTACAAAATATATATTGCTTGGATTCTCCATATATAACAAAAATATGCTACTGTTAAATACAGAATCGCTTCTACAAAATCTTTGCAAAATTTGAACAACAATCACCAATCACAAATGAAGAAAGATCAATCACACATAACACAGATAATTTTACCGAGAAAGCATAAAGCTAAAAACCCCAATATATTATATTATGTATATATCATGGATCATGAAAAAATTACATAAAAAGCTCTAATCCAAGAGCTCTTAGTACATGAGCTAACTGTCTCACACTGTCATACAAAAATTGGCAAGTTCCTTAGCCAATTTACTGCCTCCAGACAACCTACCTCCACTGTGCAATCCCTCCTGATAGAAATCCCTGAAAGAATGTAATCCTGCTTGCCTTGACTATGCAATCCTCATGGGCACATCCAATGTGTGTGTGGTCGCATGTATGCAACCACTAATGTCACAAATGATATTCAATATGTCCCTTTCACCTACATCTCAACTGGGTCTCCATTGGATTTGACACACATGTAGTTAACAGTAGTAAATATTTAGTTGTGTGTGATACCACTTATTTTGAGTTAATTAATAATTAATTCACTTAATCTCTCACTAGTGTAGCTTCAGTTACAACTAGCACAACTTAGTTTAACTCACTTAACTGAGTTAAACTACTTTACAGCTTTCATAACTACAATTCCAACTCTGTTACAACTTTGAATCACTCAGTTACAACTAATTCCATGTGCATGTCCCACCAACCAACCTCTTAACTCGAAATTCCTATATATAACTGATTTTCTACTTGAGTTAACTATTTCCAAGTGCTCATTGAGAATAGATTATTGTTTATTGTCCAACTATTGTTAAGGGATAATAATAGTCGACATGCATCTATAAATAGACATGAAATCTATAAATAGAACTTGCACATATATATATAAATAAAATTCATCTATAAATAGAATTTTCTCATGCATCTATAAATAGACATCCACCTAAAAATAGCCTCAGGCTCCATCCTAGTGTAGGTGCATAATTTTCACTAGGACCTTTTTGTTGAATCTCAATGGATTTTGAGAAAGACTCCGCAGATCGAGGAGCGGAGCGCACAACGTGGAGTTAAGTTAGAGTCTTAGGGGCTTTGGGGTGGGTCAAAACCCCTTATTTCGTAAACAAGTGGTATAAGGAGTCTAGGATAGTCTTGATATGATATATCATACTTGATAAATAGATCATAAAATGCACTTGGACTTAAGATTATTTTGAGTCTCTATTTTGTGGTTTGGGTTAGAGAAAAGGCTCCTACAGTTGAGGGACAGGAGACCTTAGGAAGTGTGCAGATGAGTGCGAGGAGACCTAAGGAAGTGTGCAGCTGAGTGCGCAGGGTGGAATTGATTGTATTGGGGATAATGAAAGACTCTTGAAGACAGATACGTGTTTTGAGTTTATTTGTTTTCTTTACTTGCATCTTATGATATCTGTGTTAGTTTACTTAAAATTGCATCGTAGAGTCTTGTTTATGGTTATTTATGTTGTTTTATGCTTGTTGAAGTAAGATCGTGCAGTCTGCAAGTTAGTTCAACATAAGTGTTGAACTGCGACTCTATAATTAATAGATCTGTTCTGTGAAGATCTTTCAAGTATTGAAAGGAAGAGAAACCCTAAATACATACTCCATTGCCCCTTTGGATGCAGAAACCCAGTTCTAGCATCCCCCTATATTGCCTCGAGTGAGACTTCAGTCTGCGCAGCAGATCATTTCCGAAAGGGTCAGTAATAATGAGTATTTTTTGGTCATGCAACCATATATGAACCTAGGTCTAGGCCCCATCAAGCCAACAATAGCACTTCTTCAACCTCCTGCTGCAAGATTTTCGACTTCCTACTGTAGATCTAAAATTTTGACCTCCCTGTAGTTGCAGTTTCCCACGTGTAAGATTTTATCTTCCTATAGAGCCTTCCCTTGACATTCACTTTCCTTTCCCTGCCTTTTTCTTGAGGGTGACCCTTGGTAACATTCACTTGACCTCTTTGTCTTCTTTTATATAAGATCAAACTTGAATATAGAAACCCTGGATATGTAATAGAAACCCTAGTCTTCCTTTAGCACATGTGAGAGAAAACAACCCAAACAATCCTCTTCTTCCTTTTTTTCCTTCTCCTTCCTCTTTCGTCCCTAGAATGAGTGATGAGTGAGTGTGCTTCAAGTAGGATGAGTTCTCTTCTATTTATAACTCTTCAAAGGTGGACATGGCTATTCCTTTAGGCCAACTTTCCAGCTTGATAGCAAGTTACCCTGCTAATACCCACATTCTCACCTCAAGCATATTAAAATGCATCATTCATGTTTCAACCCAACATTATTGCCACAATAAAACTCAAGATCTGGGCAAATTCAGAAATTTCGGAAGCTTTTTACAAATAAATCTTCAAATGAAGATTCCTTCACTTTTTAACTTCTGTTATAAAACCCCATCAATACAAACTTATGTGTAAAAGTTGTCTCCTTTTTATAAAATGTCATTTAAACCATGAGCAAATATTTTTATCAAAGGTTTTTCTCCTTACAATTATTCCAACCGGAAAAGCTTGTTTAACCCTTACTCTAATATGATTCTTGTCTTCATATCAAACATTATATATTGGACTATGGCGTAACCATCATGCTCTTAACATGCTTTGTATTATTTAAGTCCAACAAATATATATCTGGTCCACAAATTTTTCATATATCCTTACCCTTTTCACTCCTATGGTTTGATCTTATTAACCCATATAACCTTCCTACCATTCAATTCTATGGATTAAACTTCAAATCAACCTCATATATGTTTACGCTCACACTTTCATAAACCCAACTATTAAAATGATTAATACGGCCCCACAGCTTGATTAACATACCTTTCTATCCTCCAATCGAATGGTTGCACATTCATCGCACTTCATAGGCGATAATCCAATGATCATCACATTATGTTGTGCTTTGATCTTTATCGACCAAAAGCTATGCGAAATAGACGGGTTTCAAATACCAGCTATACCACGTGTCACTCAAAGACCATTATCGCATTCCAAATTTCAAAACTACTTACCATTCTTGAGGCTGTGCGACACCGCTGGTTTGTATTCATCAAAACCGCCTTCAGGTTCACACAGAACTCATGGTTACGCCTTCCAATTGACTCCAGGTTCCGTTTATTTTCTTTGCGTTTAAGATTCCTCTAACACTGTGTTAATTACTGTTCCAATTCGAACAGTCTTCCAATTCTTGCCACTTTGATCTAAATTTTGTACACTTGGTAAAACATTTGAACCATCAACGATTTTGTGCTACCGGTTTATGGTTCTACTTCTCATGATTTCGCCTCACCTCGTCACAGTTTGTTATATATCTTGCCTTCTGGTTGACTTCCGGTTATGTTTCTAATTGTGCAAACAATGATACATTCTTATTCATGAATCCTTCGCCCATTGCTCCATATCGACTCCGTCTTTGCTATTCATGATTCCGATGCAAAATTGTTGTTCCTTCGATCAAGCCATTTCTGCACCATTTCACTGTGATTTCATTCAACTGTGCCTTTTTAATTCAATTGGCCCTTTTTCATTCAACTTGAGGTTTGAATAGGCTCAACATTTCATCGATCTATCAATGCTCAGCAATTTCAAATTGAATGTTATTCAAAAACCCTTTTGCGTCATCGATCCTTGCAGTGATCGATGACTGCAAATCTTCTCTTAATATTCCTCAGAAATATGTAAACCAATATGCATTGAACTTCAAAACACAATAATTAACATCGATTTCTCCCTTATATGAGGAGCATTATCACACTCACATGCAGAATCTCACCACAACCCCAATTACAGATTTTAAACATACAATTGCTTAATCAATCAACGCATATACTTTCATATATACAAATGAAATTACTTACAGAAATCTCTGTTTCTGGCCTGATTTTCAAATCATTGGCCCTTTTTACAATTTCCCATAGGCTTACCCCAACAAACCTCTGTTTGTCAAACCTACTCTAATTCTTGTCTCCTATCTCTTCTGCCTTTAAGGCTTCATAATTTATACAAATTAGGATTAACCAATTTAGGTTCAATTCCTTCAATCTCTCAACAAAATCCTCAAAATCTGCAAATTCCTAAAATCTAGATTCTATCCCTAAAATCTTGAAATTGAATCTAACTTAGTATTTACAAGCAATTCCTAAATATCTCAAATCTAAACTATCTCATTTCCCTCCTGTTCTCCAATCATTCAGGAACATTTACAAAATCCTCACAATACTTAATATCTCTCATTAATTAATTAAAATCACTCAAAAGCCCATTAATATTTACATAAAAATCAATATTCCTTCAAAAACATAAGACCCCCTATGTTGAATAAAATACAAGGTATTTTATGAATCTAATGCCCTTGCATCAGACTCCCAAGGTTAAAAAATGATCATGTGTTTTAAGTCTTTGTCCTCCTGGATCCCACACTTTATTTTGCAACTTATTATCAATTTTTTCTGTTGTTTGCTACTTTTCTCGAGGTCTCCATACTTTATGCTGCCTTGCTCCACTGGCTGCACTTTCACAATCTGTCATTGTATTCCTTTTGCTACTGCTGCTTCTTCTCTTTCCTGCTGATGTCTTCCTCTAAGATACTTCCATCATTATTCTTCTGAACAATTCAATCTCTTTGTCCAATAATTCTTCTGATTGTTGATTTCTTACTCCTCTTGATTGCTGAACTTTCATTCTTACTTGTTCAATTCTTATTGCCACTTGCTGATCTCTTGTTTGTTGAGTTCTTACTCTTGCTTCTTCTTTTACTCCTACTCTTGCTCTTAATTTCTGAGTTCCTACTGCCACCCTATCATCCTTACCCTCTTGCTTTCTGCAACTGAAAACTTTCTCCAAATTGTCACTTAAGACAACTTCTTTGCCTCCTTCTTTCAGCAATTTACTGGATTGGTACATTGTGTACTCTCTTCTACTGTCTTCATCTCTTTGCATCTGTAATTCCCAATTCTGAAATTGAGATTTTTCTTCCTGCACTGAATTCTGATTATTCAGCATAATTTCCAGCAACTTAATTTCTTCATTCCATGGATTAGATAATTCCACAGAATTTCCTTCTTCTTCTTTCATTTGACTGCTCAACTGTGTCAAATGTTCTCCAGTACCTGCAATAACACCTGCATTCATAAAACAATTGTTAAAACAAAAATCATAAGGCCTCAGTGCCTTTCTTTCTTCTGCCAGCATTTCAGTATGTTGTCCTGAAATTTCCTTCTCAATCAGCACATCAATATGCTGATTCAAACTTCTCAAAGAATTCTCTGAAGAATTCTCAAGACTGTCAACTTGTCGTTCTTTCACATCGTCTGCTTCCATGATGTTTTCTTGTTCACTGTGATGAACTCTACCTTATTCTGCAATCTCTCTATCATGCTCTGAGTTTTCCAACAAATATTCCTGCAATGAAAATTCTTTGTGGCATTGTTTAAGTATTTCATCATTTCTTACAGTCCCTGCATTCATTCATAAATTTTCAGTTTGAAAATTACAAGTTTCAACAGTATCAACTGTTGTTTCATATATCAGCTCTTAAGACTAAATTTCATCTTCTTTATTCACAAGAATTTATCCCTGTGCTGTAACAGCTTCAAGTACAAATGCATCACTGCTTCCTTCATTCAAGAGACATTCTTCACCATTACTTTCTGCTTCATAGTATTTATCTTCTAAAAGATATTTTCCCATACTCTTGACAGCTTCACAAGATTGCACATCCTTCTTTGCAAAACCTGTAATCACATTAAAATCATTAGATTAAAAAATACAAGGTTTTACATCATCCAGCTAATCTGGACTTACCCAATAGTTCAGGAAATCATCAATAATTTCCTCTTCAGCAAGACAAACTTCTTGTTGTCTTAAATCTTCACCATGGTTCATAAGATCTTCCATAGATCTCCATTCTTCATCTGTACCAATGGCTTCACTCTATTTTTCTTTACAAACAGAAACTTCCTCTTACAACTCAGCTGTTATGAGTTCTGTACATCCCAACTGTACATTCATCCTCTGTTCAAGCTTTCTCAGCTTTTCTGCTGACTGTATGTTCATTTGTTGTTCTCTCTTCTGTTGTAGCCTCTGCCACTTCACTTTCTTCTTCATGAGCCAACCAACCCTCTGGCTTTCCTCTATCATCGATTTCAATTTATTAAACTGTTCCCTGATCTCAGCTAACTCTTTGTCATATTCTGCATCAACTAACTACTGCCTTATGCCATTTTCCTTGGCATCTGCTTTCTCCTTCTTTCTATTGTGGCCTCTCTCTGAACCTCTGCCATCTCTTCTATGACTATCAGTAGTCATCTTCCTCTCCATGAATTTCTCACCCATGAGTTGCATTAAAGCCTCTGCAATAACAATTTATCCTTGTTACAATTTACCTCACCAATCCCTTCCTCCGAATCTGGTCTTTTGGTAAATACTGGTCCTCTTTCTACTAGAACCTTTTGAGCATTCTTCACTGCTCCTTCGGGCTTCAAATCATTTACAACTTCTAGAACAAAATTTTCCTATTCATCCAACCTTTGTTTAATTTCTTCAAGGTTCCGCAACACTTTCTTCTTCACTTTATAATCCTCTACTGGACTCCTTCATCATTGCTCTCAAAGCTGTGATATTCCTTCTGTTGATATTTTCCTCAACTGCTTGCAACCTGAATTCTGCAAAAAGATTCTTCAAACCAGAGTTAAATAATACTTGTCAACTCACCTTCAAGACCTCTGTTGATCTTGTTTTACCTCTCAACTGCATTGCATCTCTGTATGCTGCAATCTTTATCAGTTTCATAATCTGATCTTTCTTCACATGCATTCAATTCAATTAAAAAAAACAAAAACTTGAACCTTCAAAAAGAGCTATTTCAGCTCTGATACCACTTGATAGCAGGTTACCCTGCTAATACCCACATTCTCACCTCAAGCATATTAAAATGCATCATTCATGTTTCAACCCAACATTATTGCCACAATAAAACTCAATATCTAGGCAAATTCACAAATTGCGGAAGCTTTTTACAAATAAATCTTCAAATGGAGATTCCTTCACTTTTTAACTTCTGTTATAAAACCCCATCAATACAAAATTATGCGTAGAAGCTGTCTCCTTTTTATAAAATGTGTTTTAAACCATGAGAAAATATTTTTATCAAAGGGTTTTCTCCTTACAATTATTCCAACCGGAAAAGCTTGTTTAACCGTTACTCTAATATGATTCTTGTCTTCATATCAAACATTCTATATTGGACTATGGCATAACCATCATGCTCTTAACATACCTTGTATTATTTAAGTCCAACATATATATATATGGTCCACAAAGTTTTCATATATCCTTACCTTTTTCGCTCCTATGGTTTGATCTTATTAACCCATATAACCTTCCTACCATTCAATTCTATGGATTAAACTTCAAATCAACCCCATATATGTTTATGCTCACACTTTCATAAACCCAACTATTAAAATGATTAATACAACCCCACAGCTTGATTAACATACCTTTCTATCCGCCAATTGAACAATTGCACATTCATCGCACTTCATAGGCGATAATCCAACGATCATCGCATTCCGTTGTGCTTTGATCTTTATCGACCAAAAGCTATGCGAAATAGTCAAGTTTCAAATACCAGCTATACCACGTGTCACTCAAAGACCGTTATCGCATTCCAAATTTCAAAACTACTTACCGATCTTGAGGCTGTGCGACACCGCTGGTTTGTATTCATCAAAACCGCCTTCAGGTTCACACAGAACTCATGGTTCCGCCTTCCAATTGACTCCAGGTTTCATTTATTTTCTCTGCGTTTAAGATTCCTCTAACGCTGTGTTAATTACTGTTCCAATTCGAACAGTCTTCCAATTCTTTCCACTTCGATCTGAATTTTGTACACTTGCTAAAACATTCGAACCATCAACGGTTTCATGCTACCGGTTTATGGTTCTACTTCTCATGATTTCACCTCACCTCATCACAGTTTGTTATTTATCTTGCCTTCCGGTTGACTTCCGGTTCTGTTTCTAATTGCGCAAACAATAATACCTTCTTATTCATGAATCCTGCGCCTGTTGCTCCATATTGACTCTGTATTTTCTATTCATGATTCCGATGCAAAATTGTTGTTCCTTTGATCAAGCCATTTCTGCACCATTTCACTTTGATTTCATTCAACTGCACCTTTTTAATTCAATTGGCTCTTTTTCGTTCAACTTGAGGTTTGAACGAGCTCAACATTTCATCGATCTATCAACGCTCAGCAATTTCAAATTGAATGTTATTCAAACACCCTTTTGCGTCATCGATCCTTGCAGTGATCGATGACTACAAATCTTCTCTTAATATTCCTCAGAAATATGTAAACCAATATGCATTCAACTTCAAAACACAATAATTAACATCAATTTCTCCCTTATATGAAGAGCATTATCGCACTCACATGCAGAATCTCACCACAACCCCAATTACAGAGTTTAAACATACAATTGCTTAATCAATCAACGCATATAATTCCGAAACATATACTTTCATATATACAAATGAAATTACTTACATAAATCTCTGTTTCTGGCCTGATTTTCAAATAATTGGCCCTTTTTACAATTGCCTATAGGCTTACCCCAACAAACCTCTGTTTGTCAAACCTACTCTAATTCCTATCTCATGTCTCTTCTGCCTTTAAGGCTTCATAATTCATACAAATTAGGATTAACCAATTTAGGTTCAATTCCTTCAATCTCTCAACAAAATCCTCAAAATCTGCAAAGTCCTAAAATCTAGATTCTATCCCTAAAATCTTGAAACTGAATCTAACTTAGTATTTACAATCAATTCCTAAATATCTCAAATCTAAAATATCTCATTTCCCTCCTATTCTCCAATCATTCGGGAACATTTACAAAATCCTCACAATACTTAATATCTCTCATTAATTAATTAAAATCACTCAAAAGCCCATTAATATTTACATAAAAATCAATATTCTTTCAAAAACATAAGACCCCCTATGTTGAATAAAATACAAGGTATTTTATGAATCTAACGCCCCTGCATCACAGCTACTAGGTCGACTTGGTCTTGGAGGGTATTCCGACACATTTAAAGACAAAAATAATTTTCTTTACAAGTTACAATGTGCCCGATGGGGTTTTCAACTTATGACAATGACTCTTTTGACTTATCAACCTATGAAAAACCCTATAAGAACTCAATAGTTGCTTGACCTATAAAAAAAATACCTTGAGCATGAAACCCATGCTCTAAGTAATAATAATAATTTTTGTTTCATTTTATAATTTACAAAAATCAAAAATACATTTCATACTTATGAAGACCAAACCTAGGTACACATTTTTCAACAATTTATTCATGGAGGGATTTGAATCTAAGGATTTAGCTTCAACTAAATTTAAAGCAAAGTTATGGACGAGATTTGTGGATGAAACCTGTGTCATCTAGCCTCATGGTCGGGAAAATTTAGATCCCTTTTTCCATCATCTAAACAATCATTTTAGCTCCATAAATTTTTCTATGGAATGGTTAATCATTGGAAGCCTACCTTTCCTTGACATCCTTATTTCAAATAATAATGATGGTTATTTATCCCACTAGGTATTTCAGAAGAAAACTCACACGGAGAAATATCTCCATGCTAAGTCCCATCATTTATGTGCTCAAAATTTGGGTGCTCTCAACACTTTAGCTACTCGCATGTTAAGAGTTTTTGATGAAACCCACCTTAATGATGAGAAAACTCATCCCCTTAATGTTTTCAATAATAATGGATATAGTAGGCACCAGTGTATTAAAGATTTCCTTAAAGCTCACAAAGGTCCTAAGATTATAAAAGACCCCAAATATTGGATTTCAAGGGTGCATCTTCTATTTATCCAAGGGATATTATGAAGATCCTGAGGAAGAATAAGGTTCCCTCAACCTTTAGGCCCTTAAACACCATTTGAAGCTCCCTAAGATCAGTAAAAGACTTAGTGGGCCCTAAGAATATGAAGGGTGCTTATGTAATCCTATGTTCTTGCAGAACACCCTACATTAGTGAAATTGGTCGCTCAATAAATCAAAGGATTCATGAGCACACAGTCAACATCAAACATGGGAGGACCCACTCCTCAACTTTGGCAGAACATGCGGAAAAGACAAAACATCTCATCTTCATTGAACAGGATAAGGTCATTGCAATGATTGATCATTTTCATCACTGTAAGTTTAGGGAGGCCATAGAGATTGAAAGAAGGCCAAGTAATCTGAATAGAGAAGATGGCTAGAAAATTAGTAGTTAAGATATTAGGCCATAAAAATTCTCTACTACAAAATTTGTAGATGAATGAGACTTCCACTCTCTTAACTACTATTGAAAATTGATGGGAAAATACCATATTAGAGCATATATCTGGCATAATTGAAAACAAATCTCACCTAATATCATTTATAGTAGAGAGTAAATTGAAAAACATGGAGATGCCAGATAATATATTATATCAAAAAAATAGAGCTATATTTATGAGTACAATAGCTAGTGAAAAATATTTCAAAACCATGTGAAATGGCTCTATGGGTGACTTCTCGCAGTCCTATTCTAAGTACTAAACATGTCAAATCATAGGAATGGTAGGGGTAGTTACCATAGTCCTCCACCAATCTTCTTGAGTCTATTAAAATCCTAGTGTAAAAACTTATGGGCGTGAAAGAGAAATAATAATTATGCTTATAGAAGAAGAAAAACATAATGGATTTGTGGTTGATTGGTGAATCCTTTATGTAGGTTTTATCAAGATCCTATTTCTTTGTAGGAGTTATTTTTATTACTCCCTTGGCTCTAGAAATTTCCAACCCATTTTCAACGGAATTTTTTTATAGATACAACCTTTGAAATTATTTATTGTTGGGTGGAGATCACCTCCTGAATTAAATGTGCAATGAACAACTTTATCGGTACAATCATCACTAAGTTAATTTTGTACATATTGATTAAGTGTCATCATGCCTTTAGATAGTCTGTCATTCCCTTATTCAACACAATTTGATAAGTTTCATGCAAATATGGTCTAAGAATGAGCACAAGGGTAATTAATTGAAACTCACTTTTACATGTATCATTCATGGAAAGGGATGGGTAGTGTGTTGATTTTTCTAATAGAGACATGACGTTCATCCTTCATGATGACTTGTCAAATATAATTAATCGAGAGGATGATTGTTTCCTATACACAACAATCCAGCCATTCAAATAAGATATGTGTAAGCCTATTAGTTATAGGATTGTAGTGTTCCCTTACAAAAAGTGATCACCTAGGATTTTTCCACTAGGATGACCAAAATACACCATGTAGCATGGGTTCACACATTAAAACCCACTTTCACCTTATTTTTATATATGTAAGACTTTTTCAATTTTATGGCAGATTTATGGTTAGAATCCAGTGAAAAAAATTGTGGTGAAATCTTGGTTTGTGTTGTTTAAACTGGTTTTTTGACTACATATCTAGATTCAACACCCTCAAAAACCTCTAGTGCACTTTGATTGTGAAGATTTCACCTATCAAACTTGTGATTTCAATGAATACCCATCGGATTCTAGAAAAATTAGATCAGAAAATAAAGAAGAAAACTTTTCAAAAGTCTCACATATAGACAATTCCTTCCTAAATTATTTACGTTTACCCACTTGATAATAACTCATAAATTCTATCATAAAGCTTCCGAAAAATTGCATTATCATTTGAGTACCGATGTGTTTCGAACTACTTAGTGACAGTTCATACTAAGTAGTTCGAAACGCGTCGGTTCTCAAATGATAATGTGATTTTCCTAAATATTTATGATAAATTAGATATGGATCACATAAGTTTAAACTCTCAAACTCATAAATTCATTTAATTAATTTCATGTCATTTCAATATTTACCCATCTTGTGAAAATAACTAAAAATATTTTCACACATCCATAGAAATAACTAAATAAATCAATATTTATTTATTATTTCTTAATCACTTAACCTCTCTCTCTTGAATCATTATTAAATCATTATTTATTAATTATTTTTAACCCATTTTAACTATATTTACCTTGAATAATTAAATAAATCACTGATTTATTTATTATTCCTTAATAATTATACTTTTCTCCTATGAAATAATTATCAAATCACTATTTAGTAATTATTTTTACTTATTTTGACCTTAAATCACTTTTGCTTATTAATTATTTCACCCAAGTTTTTTAATTAACTCATTTAATTATTATTTTTTCAGATGGTTAAATAAAGATTAATGATCATTTCATTAATTTTATCCTCTCGTAAATATAATAAAATACTCATAATGGTTAGATCTTGATTTGGTCAATTAGTTAAGTAAATAAAGATTATTGACTATGTCATTAATATTTTCATCTCCTAAATATAATAAAATACTCATAACTGTTAGATCTTTATTTGGTCTAAGTAAATAAATATTATTAACTATTTCATTAATCTTTTCCTCTCCTAAATATAACAAAACACTCATAACTGTTATGAGTGTTTTGTTATATTTAGGAGAAGAAAATATTAATGAAATGGTCAATAATCGATCTTGATTTGGTCTAGACCAAATCAAAACTCTAATTGTTGTGAGTATTTTATTATATTTAGGAGAGAAAAAGATTAATGAAATAGTTAATAATTTTTTATTATTTAATTAACTGAAAAATAATAATAATGATTAATTAAGTTAATTAAGAAAATATGTGAAATAATTAATAAATGAAAAATGATTTATTAATTATTTATAGGAGATAAGGTCAAAGTAAGTTAAAACTAATTACTAAATAGTGATTTAATAAATATTTCATAGGAGAAAAGTGAAATGATTGAGGAATAATAAATAAATAATAATTTATTTAATTTTTCTTCGGTAATATGGTCAAAATGGTTAGAAACAATGATTTAATTTACTTAACTAACTAATTCACCTCAAGACCTAACCGTTATGAGTATTTTATTATATTTAGGAGAGAAAAATATTAATGAAATGATCAATAATCTTTATATATATATATGACTGATTAAGTTAATTAAGAAAAATAGGTGATATAATTAATAAATAAAAAATGAATTATTGATTATTTTTAGAAGATAAAGTCAAAGTAAGTTAAAACTAATTATTAAATAGTGATTTAATGATTATTTTATAGTAAAAAAGTGTAATATTGATGAATAATAAATAAATATCAGTAGATTTTTGGCTTCGTGATGCACTAATAAATTTAAGAAAATTTTCTAATAATCACATTATCACGTAATAAAGTCGACGCTGCTTCTAAATCAAATCCGGTGTTGTGGGGTAATATAGTTAAAATGGGTTAGAAATAATTAATAAATAATGATTTAATTTACTTAATTCACTAACGAAATCAAGATCTAACTATTATGAGTATTTAATTATATTTAGGAAAGAAAAAGATTAATGAAATGGCCAATAATCTTTATTCATCTATCTAACTAACTAACTAACTATATAGATATAGATATAGACGAAATAGCCTTGTTCACCGGAATCTCGTGATACGATCTTAAGCAAGAATGTGATTTTTTATTGTTTAAAATACAATTTTGAATGCATATATAGATTCAACACCCTGAAAAACCCGGGGGCACTCGAATTCCACATATTAAACAACTTAAATTCAAGTTTTGAACAATGCTTGTCGAATTTTGGTTAAAATTAACGAGAAAAAATGTCGTGAAAAAGGCCATTTCGTAGACTACACCTTAAAAAAAGTGGGTGATATAATTAATAAATGAAAAATGATTTATAAATTATTTTCTAGGAGATAAGGTCAGAGTAAGTTAAAATTGATTACTAAATGGTGATTTAATATTTATTTCATAGGGGAAAAGTGTAATGATTGAGGAATAACAAATAAATAATGATTTATTTAATTTTCCTTGGTTGATATAGTGAAAATAGGTTAGAAATAATTAATAAATAATTATTTAATAATTATTTCATAGAATAAATGTCTAATGATTAAGAAATAATAAATAAATAATGATTTATTTAATTATTCCTATGAGTGAAAATATTTTTAATTATTTTCACTAGATGGGTAAATAGGAAAATAACATGAAATTGATTAAATGAAGTTATGAGTTATTTTCAAATGGGAAAACATAAATAATTTAGGAAAATGGTTCTCTAAGTTATTTCCTAAGGTGAAAGTGGGTTTATATGTGTAAACCCTGTACTACATGGTGTATTTCGACCTTCCTAAAGGTAACCAAGCATATAAATCTAGGCTTTAACCTTTAAAATAACAAAGAATTTTCATTTTTTCTATGTAAAATATGTCTAAATTTTGAATGTAAGTAAGCACATGTGCACATGGCATCCAATAATTGGGTGATGTACTTAGATTATATGGCTCAATCTCTCCTTTTCTTAATTTTATTTTTGCATTGAAATATACGGCCATCCGAAGACAAAGGCTTGACAATTGTTAGATCCCCTTCTAATTAAACATAAAACATCATATTATGAGTGGAAATATTTATCCCATATGCACCAGTTGGAGTAGATATTCACACTTTACAATCTCAAGTTCTTTTCCATTACATTTTGTGTAAGTGATAAATTATATGCACTTGGCTTTGGCCGTGATTAGTTTTAGTCAACATGATTGCCTTATATTTTTTCAACTAGATGTTGGTCACCACCCACCACACCATGTCATCGCACCTCTATGCCAAGTCACCACCCCAACCATCATGCGGTAGTTCCACTTCCTCTCATGCCATGTATCACTCTACCTTTAGCTAGTTTACGACTATCATGTGCCCATGTGCCACTCTACCCTTACTTAGTTTCCACCTACCATGTACCCATGTGCCACATACCCACTGTATTAGCTCTGGGTTATAACATGGGATTATTTTTATTAAAGGCAAGGGGAAGGCATGTGAATATAAGATAAGGACAAATTGTCCTTGACTTCCACCCTCTACCCAGTGGAAATTACAAGTACAAAGTTCGAAGGGAAGGCAATATTGAAGGAATTAATGTAGAGGAACATGGGGTGGAGGTGAATAAGGAACACGAAAAGCAATTATGGGAAATGGAGAATATACACACCCTCCATCCTTTACCCGAAAGTTAAGAGCAGGGAGGTGGGGTGTGGGTAAGGGAATGCAGATACGGAAGGTAAAGAGTATGAAGGAAGGTAGATGTAAGTCGAGGAGGTGATATAAGCAAGTTCAAGAATGGAGGATCCCTATATACCTCATGGAAAAATGGGGTGCATATGGATAAGGAAGGAATATAGAGGAAGGCATAGGTGTAATTAGATAGAGGTAATAGATGGATGGAGAGGTGAGAATACTTGTGTCCTCCATCTTAAGGGAGAAGTGAAGGAAAGAAAATGAAGGTGGAGGATATGTGGAATGCATAGGTTGAAGAGTGAGTCAAGTTAAGTGAATACAATGAAGGAAATTTGGGATGGCGGTAATGAAGGGATGTTAAAGGATGGAATACCTCCACCATTTTCCTCGAAAGGAAAATGAAGTAATGGAGTATGAAGGATGGTGATAGGGAATGCATGGAGGATAATGTGAAGGTGAGAGAGTAGAGTATGGGAGGGAAGCAAAGCATGAGCTGTGATTTGAAATCTAAAACCATCTTTCCCAAGGAAGATGAGGTCAAGGAGATAATTTATACGAGAGAGGGAAGAAAAAATGTGGTCTACATCAAAAGACTAAGGGATATAGGTGGGATATTCATGACCCTTAATTATCCAAAAATACATAGAAAACAAATTTGGGTCAAAGACTTGGTAAATAAATGTAGACATTAAGGGTCTTCCATGGGATTAACACAAAGTATTTCAATATAGACTTTAAGGGGGCTTGCTCAATTCACTATTTGGAAAATAAAAGGAATGTATGAGGCCATATTCTAGATTTTGTTGTAATTTATTTCCTAATGAAAAGCATCATTGATTTATAATGTAGGTTGTACCTAGGGACATTACCTCAGTTGAGATAAATTAAAATTTCTTCATCTTCAATTTTATAAAGTATACATTGAAATCATATAAAAATTTAATTCTTATCCATTAGGCTATGGAGTAATGAAGACTCATTTTTCATCATCTTTCTATTGATGTAGAAACCCATGTTTTTATTTTAAAAGGACATTTCCATTGAAGAAAACAAGGCATATATGTGTTGAAGAAAACAAAAAATAAGAGCACTCTGAAAATTACCCTAAGTAAGGAAATCCTACCTAGCTACCCTAACCATCAAAGGAAAACTCACTAAGTGATATGATAGTGCCAATGAAATAAGGTAAGAAAGTTAATGACTATATGAGACTCATTCATGCATTGGCTATTAGTTAGAATAATTATAGTGGGGAATGCAAATGGAATAGGCTAAAAATCATAACTGTTTTCTATAGAGGACATCCTAAAATGGACAAGAATGTTTAAGACCTTAATGAAAAATGACTCCATCCATGATTGAATGTGTTCTACATAAGCATGAGAAGGAGGAATATGAATGGAGGTAAACCAATAAACTTTTAACCCTTACCAACAAATTTTTTTCTTGTGAATGATGGCTTCTATTGTCCTTTATTTGTTATTAGTAGATATTATGATTTCTAGCTTGGTTTGAGGTTCTTCAATAATGATGCACTCCCTATGAATATTTTGAGAAAGGAGTGATTTGTATCCTAACAACATGAAATTAATCTTCCATCTCCTTGAAGATAAATCCATTTGGGTATACATCATAATCATATCACTGTCTCATAAACCAGTGACAAGCATTTACTTGCCCTCCTAATTTTTTGAGAAGTGTCGGAGGTCATTTCAAGCCAAGAGAAGGGGGGAATGAATTCTTAGGCTCTTCAAGATCTTTGTTTGTCATCTCAAAATCATCAACAAAAACATCATTGATTGCATATTGTTAGAAATGAAAATTTGTTGTTGATGTTAATTCACTTTTGGTCATGTCTTCCTCCACTTATTTTTCTATAAGATGTACATGATAGGAAGAACAAGCTCCATTTATGCAACATAATTTTTTTCATGTTTCATTTTGTCTAAAGGAGAGGGTATCAACGTAGTCTCTCTATATTATTCTTCCAACTTAATTTGTTCATCTTGGAGCTTACTTTATAATGCACTTGATCAACAAAAGCAATAATAGTATCAACAATATGGAATATAAATTACAAAAAAATAATAGGAGAAACATGAGTATTGAACTTATAGAATATGAACACATAATCCAAAAAGAGAGTAATTCTCATAGGCCTCTCCAAGGGGGAAACCTCCAAATGAGCACAACTCCAATATGAAAAAAGATAGTGGATAACAAATGGCAAATCATTTTACCTCTGTAAATAGTCTTTTACAAGCAAAACCCTAACTACTTTTGGTCCTATCATTAATTAGTTCCAACCACCTAGTGGGACTTATTTCATTAATATTATACTTCTACATTAAGTGGCCCCACACAAACTTCCTAATGTGGCTTATTTAAATACAATGGCCCCATACAAAAATTGAATAACTCCCAACTAACCTAGGGCATGGCCTTAATTTTCCTTGTTACTTCAAAAATAATGTTGTTCTCAATGCTCAAGTTGTGGAAATTTTTGTAAAATACCCATTGTTTCTGAGTTTGTAGTTGCTCAGGCTGTTGAGATTGCAACAAGATGATGAGCTTAGTGGAAAGTATTCGCCTTCACTAAGTGGGCCCGCAGGCTATTTTTGGCGCAAGTCTATTTTTAGACTATGTCTATTTTTAGACATGTCGATCATATTCTATGAGTTGCAGGATGCTATTGTGGATGGTTGGTCAAGTTGGAAAAATAGATGGACTTCTATTTTTAGACATATTGGGCGGAATCTATTTTTAGATTGCCAGTCTAAAAATAGATATGTCTAATATTATTAGCTCTTAATAATATTTGGACTATAAACATTATCTTATTCTCTTGGAGCACTTCAGTTAAGTGCACAGATGTGGCACAAGAGCTGACAGAAGGAATTACGCTATTCCTTAGGGTTAAGTGGAGCTATTGCATGGATACTTCAGTTAGAACTCATGTGACAGAGTTTGGTGGAGTTGATTGAGGAGTTAATGGAGTTGTGTTCAGTTTAACTAATATAAACATAGTTGAACTAGTTGTATTTAGTCTAACTGATTAATACACTAGTGGAGAGTGGTGTGAATTAATTATTAATTAATTCACTAATTATAAACTCATTAATCAACTAAAGAATACATCAGTTAACTTCAGTGCATGGACAGTTTCAGTGGAGACCAGTGCAGAGATAGGTGAAAGAGCAGGTTAACTATTAGTTGTGACTATATTGTTGCATATTTGCAACAACCAGTGATTGGAGAAGCCCATGAGGATTGCGCAGTACAAGCCAGGTGGTTCAAGTTATTTAATGAGCCATCCTACAACGTTGATTACGTAATAGAGGCTGGCTATCAAGTGGCAGAGATTGGAGCATGTGTTTTGCTAGATCTAGCTTGATTAGTGTGTAGCAATTCGAGGTTGTGCTGAGAGCTTGTGAGGAGCTTTGTACAATGATTGTTACATGATCTCCATGACATATAATATACAGATAGTTGGGGTTTTCATCTTTAAGCTTTCCCATGAAATATTGTGTTCATATGTGTGATTGTTTATGGTTTTAATGTGTGCATGCAATTGATTTTATTTCCGCATGTGATGATCAATGGTAGAAGAGATTCTGTATTGTGCATGAAGATAAAATAGTGTGTGATCAGGAGAATCTCGGTGAATAATATATCAGTTATTCAAAATTTCTACATGGTATCAGAGCGATATTGATCATTGGAGCAATTGCAAAACATTGAAGCGGTTGAGTTTTGTGCTGGTGGAATTCGAATTTGCAGCAGTGTTTTTCTTGGTGTCGAAGTTGAGATGTCTTTCAACGGATTGCGATTGGAGTATGCCCTTGAGGGCAGCTTGAATTATATTGCATGGAAGGACAGGATGGAGGCGGTGCTGGATGACAATGGGTTGAAGGATTTCATAGATGCAGAAATTCCAAAACCTGCTTCTAGCGATGCTACCGCACTTGACGCATGGCAGAAGAAGACAGCAAAGTGTCAGAGGATGGTGGAAAGTGAGGATCACATAGTGTCCAGCCTTCGTGGTAAGGCTTCCCCATTCTTGATGTGGAAAGCTTTGTGGTTATTCCAAATCAAAGAGCGACCATAGGAAGTTGGCTGAGGATAAACTTGGAGCATAAAAATGGAGAAAGGCGACAGTATACCCAAGTACCTCACGAAGTTTGTCCAGTGCAGGGATTTGCTGGGAAGTGTGGGGGTTACTGTAGATGAAGAGGACTTGGTGAGCTTAGCTCTCCTTGGGCTTCCGAAGAGATGGCATAGCTACGAGGACTCTGTCAATGGTCGGGAGAAATTGCCGGGATGGGAGCGACTTTGGTCGGATCTTGTGCAAGAGGAGATAAGGCGGGGTACCAGGGATGGATCTTCATCGAAGAATGAAGATGAAGAAAATTGCGCTTTGGCTGCCAAAGCAAGGAAAGGGAAGGGAAAGAAAAATCCTTCTCAATCCGATGTGAAAGGCAAGAAGCAGGACTTGTCCAAGGTGAAGTGCTTTCATTGTCACCAACACGGACATTACGAACCTAGTTGTCCACGAGAAGAAAAAAAATAAAGCGGACTATTGATGCGGCAAGTTTGAAGGCCATTAGGCCTTAGCCTCACGGTTTGAGGCTGTATTTTTCCTTTGATCGCATGCCCAGTCTCCAGAAGTGTGATGGGATCAGTATGGTTCTTGGACAGTGGTGCGTCTTTTCGCATGACTGGAGATCGAGATCTGTTTTCAGATCTGGATGAGAAAGATCTTGGAGTGCACATCGAGATGGGCGATGATGGTAGATACAGTGCGACCGGTATCGGTACCATTTCCTTTGAGAGGGAGTCTGGTAAACCCTTCGTATTGAAGGAAGTGATGCATGTTCAAGGATTGAAGAAGAATCTTATCTCTGTGGCGATGTTAGAAGACAAGGGATATGATGTTGTCTTTAGCGAGGGAAAGGCTTTCCTGCGCAGTAAGGCAACTAGTGAGACCCGAAGGATAGGGGTTTGAGTTAAGAACCTTTATCAATTGCAGGTAGATGGCTGCACAGCAATGGCAAGCAAGGCAGAAGGAGTGGTGAGCCGGGATGATGGCGAGTTGTGGCACCGAAGATTGGGCCACCTTCACCATGGAGCTTTGAAGATACTGCAGCAGATTTCTACTGGGCTTCCTAAAGGCACTCTTGCGCAGTCAGATCAGTGCAAGGGGTGTACCTTGGGAAAATTTGTGAAAGCCACCTTTCACGAGAAGGATAGTCACACCACGACGATCCTTGAGAGAATTCACACAGACGTGTGTGGACCTTTCTCAGCAGATTCGACAGCAAAGCACAGGTATTATGTGATATTTGTTGATGATTTTTCTCATAAGTGTTGGATCTACTTCATGCAGAAGAAGAGCGAGACATACTCAAAGTTCTGTGAGTTCAAGGCACTGGTTGAGAAAGAATCGGGGAAGCAGGTGAAGGCTCTTAGGAGCGACAATGGTGGTGAATTCATCTCTGGCGAATTCAAGGACTTTTACAGCGCAGAAGGAATTCAAAGAGAGCTCATAGCTAAACACCTTGCAATGAGAATGGGATTCTTTAGTGGAAGAAACAGAGAATGATCGTGGGTGGCATAGGCGATGTTGCGGGGGCCTTCCCATACACTTGTGGGCTGAGGCATGCAATACTGCAGTATATGTGCAAAACCGTTGTCCTCACAGGATACTTGGCATGAGTACACCCGAGGAGGCATTTTCTGGTAAGAAGCCTAATATTTCCCATTTGAGGATTTTTGGTTCACCTGTTTACATTCATGTGACGAAGGATGCCAGGAAGAAGCTGGAGCCGACGCAGAGGTTGGGATATTTTTGGGGTACACTAATACGCCCCACAACTATCGTGTGTATTTTCCAGACAGTCACAAGACTGTTGTGCGATGGGATATCAAATTTCAGGAGGAGAAAGCCATGAAGTGTTCGCTTGAGAGGGAGCCACACTTGCATGCAGATGAGGAGCTATTAGTTCCTAAGGATGAGTCTCAGGATGTGGATCAGCCACAATATGAGGTTCATGGAGTGGAA
Source organism: Pinus albicaulis (assembly GCA_034641835.2). NCBI lineage: Eukaryota > Viridiplantae > Streptophyta > Pinopsida > Pinales > Pinaceae > Pinus > Pinus albicaulis. Next base: position 1,832,985,571 of record CM076575.1, on the reverse strand, counting down.
GAGACCACTCAGGCAGCGCCAACCATCAGAGGGCGGAAGCGCACTATAGAAGCTGAGCGACTAGCTCAAGATGCAGAGAAGGTTGTAGGAGCACCTACATCACAGTGCAGACAGAGACAATCACCTGATCGGTACACTGGATACATGACTCTTGTGAGCAAGTGTATCGTGACAGAGCCATCCTCTTTCGAGGAAGCTGTGGAGGATCCCGCATGGGTAGATGCCATGGTGGAAGAGTATGATTCGATTGTCAGAAACAGTGCATGGGAGATTGTCCCAAGGCCGAAAGGGAAATCAGTGGTGGGTTCGAGATGGATCTACAAAGTGAAGCAGGCAGCTGACGGGAGTGTGGAGAAGTACAAGGCAAGATTTGTTGCCCGAGGCTTTTCACAGATAGAGGGGATCGATTATGAGGAGACCTTTGCACCTGTCGCAAGGTATTCTTCCATACGAACGATTCTTGCTCTCTCAGCGCAGATGGGGTGGCACATTCATCAGATGGATGTGAAGACTGCGTTCCTCAACGGAGTCATTGAGGAGGAGGTGTACATAGAGCAGCTCGAAGGTTTCGAGATCTTCAGCAGTGAGTCGCATGTGTGCAGACTCAAGAGAGCACTGTATGGGTTGAAACAAGCACCTCGTGCTTGGTACACACAGATAGACAGTTATTTCATCGGACTTGGATTCTCCAAGAGTGAGGCGGATCCTAACCTGTACCAGATTGTGGTGGAGGGGAAGTTGCTGATCATTGTACTGTATGTAGATGATTTGATTTTGATGGGTGATGAGCTGTTGATACTTTCATGCAAGGAGGATCTTGCTAGAGAGTTTGAGATGAAGGACTTGGGCCTCCTTCATTATTTCCTGGGATTGGAAATTTGGCAGCGCAGTGATGGACTATTTGTTTCTCAAGGTAAGTATGCTCGGGAGATACTGGAGAAGTTCAACATGCATGGCTGCAAGCCTGTTGATACTCCTCTTCCTGGTGGATGGAGGAAGGAGGATGCTACTTCGGCGGAGGTAGTGGATGCCACTGTTTATCGACAGTTGGTGGGGTCGCTTATGTATCTGGTCAATACACGACCCGACATATGCTATGTTGTGAACCAGCTTTCACAAGCTATGGTTAAGCCTACCAAGCTCTACTGGAAGGCAGGCAAGCATGTATTGAGATATCTCAGAGGCACATCGGGATATGGATCATGGTACAGACAGGAGGATGAGTTGAGGCGGCATGGCTTCACGGATCGGTATCATCATATCAGAGATTGTGTGCAGTGGAAGATCATGTTACTTTCATACATTCCTACGTGTTAGGGTCTCGATACCAATAGGTGTCATATATCATGATTGACTTGATGGGCTATGTAATATGTTCATACCTTTCCTTGTTGCAAATATTTCCATATTGTCAAAAAAATCAAAAAATTTAAAAAATGTAAAGAGGGTATACCCTAAAAGAAAAATCAAAGGGTAAAAAAATAAAAATGGCCAAAAAATGAAAGAAAATGAACCCCACCAAAAGAAAGGCCAAGAAAGTGCGCAAGTCTAAGTGCCACTACTTTTTACTCTTATATAAATAAACAAATTGTGTGAAACTTGTATCTTATGCCACAATTTATGAACAGTCAAACAGTTTAAGCTTGGCTAGTTCATCTTTCAATTTTATGTTTTAGATAGAGAATAAAATATGACCAAACTGTTTAATCTTGGCAGATAAGTAGATAGGTAGAGTAAATAAAAGGAGCTCAACAGTTTAATCTGAGCCCTTGGATGTAATAAGGTTAGAATTAGATAGATTTCTACATGTAAAAGAAAAAGTATGATAAGGGTTTGCCAGTCTAAGTGCACCCTAATAAAGAAGAAAAATGGTAGGGTAAAGTAGATAGGGTAGGTAGATGTTGTTGCAGAATTACATGTGATGGATAATGACTCTAGATGTGTTAAATCTTTACTTTCATCACAAGTGCAAAGGCAGACACTACACTGGAAGAATTTCAAGCAAAGAAAAGTCAAATTATTAACTTCCCTTCTCATTTTTCCCTAAAAATTTCACTAATTTCCCCTAAGTACTAAGGCATTTGAAAATTAGAGGGGCTCAAGGCATTTCCTTGACTTTTGGAGGGACCGGACCCTCAGCCCAATAATTGGAAAAGCCTAAGTACTTAAAAGCATTCATAAATCATTCATTCACTTCCACAAGACAATCTTTTCCTAAGTAAAATCCTATTTTACTTAGGGAAATTTCATAATATTCCATAAAAACGCTTTTCATTCAAGCATAATTTAATTACATGAACCTAATGTTTTTATACTTAGCTCTTTTATTTCATTTTCATATTAATTTCTAACTTTATTATTTAATTCCCTATATGACTCAACCCTTTCCCGTACTATTTTAATTATTAAAATTCCCAATTATTATTATCCCACCCCTTTGGTTGAAAAATAACCATATAAATCTGATTAATTTTGATTAATTAGTTGAATTTCCAACTGATTAAAAGTTCGACACCCTGCCGTATAAAAAAGGGATTAATTAACCCTCATGGTTAATTAACAACCTATTCCACCAATCAAATCGCCCCCGACGTAATCTAAATTATGTTTGATTATATTGGGCCCGCTCTTTATCTTTCCATCATCTCCCTTTCCCGACGACCGTTCGATCAACCAGTCTACGATCTACGGTTGTCAACCATATCGCTGAGCCTCCCCGTCTGAACAATAACGCGCGATGGCCAAGCGGTTTTCTGAACAGTGTAGCGCCACGTGTCGTGTATTGTATGGAATCGCTCGCCCTCCGCTGAAAACCGCCTGTCCCCAAAAGCGGTGCGATGTATACCACTTACCACCTTTATGCCTATGACAAAACCATTGTGCTTGCTTGCGTCATCCGCTTAAAAATATAATCCCGCCAGCCTTTGACTTTGCAATTAAAAAACACCAACGCGCGTCATTTTCACTATTTTGTACAACGACCAGTGTCCCATGCAAAAACTTCAAAAACCAACTGTGAAGACTGTCGACCGCCACCTTGACTGAGGAAAGTTGCAGACGAACAATCCAGAAACCATCCGCCATTTCCCACACCTGTTTTCGTTGTGGTTTATTTCCCGGAAAACAGGTATTTACCCAAATTCCCGTTGAACTCTGCAAATCTTGGTTTTTGTTCTAATTCCATAGGAAAAAGCAAAAATAGAGAACAATTTGGTCTTTATTTCATTCCTCAATTCCCAGAATTGCAATTGTGTTCCTAAACCGGTGACGGTGCCTTTTTTTTCACCAAAACCCGAATTCCTTTCTGAATCCACAAGAACCAGAAATGGAAATTCCCGTGGCTTTGAATGTCGCACCCTTGAATGCCCCTCACAAAGATTTAGACTATCTGCCCTTAGCAGATAGGGATTTCCAGATTAAAGACCTCGTCCTCAGTGAAAGTCCTCTCAAAAAAATTTTCCAATGCAGAGATAGTTACTTAAACGGATCTGACATTTTTGGACTGTGGGAATCCAATCTTCCGATGTATCTTTTACCCTCAGTCCACATTTTTCCCGAAATAATTCACTACTGCCATGCTAATTATGATCCCAATCAACGAGCAGTCATGTCCCCGAGTCAAACCGTCCTTTTCCCAATAACTGCTCGATCTATCAATGAAATGTTGCAGTTTCAGCCTAGTCAAGCCCTGACTCCCCTTTTCATGGGAGATTTACTTGAAAAATCGACCAATTTATCTCAAGAAGAGCTGAATCGTCTCTGCCAAACTTTCATGTTACCGAAACATCAACCCAAAGGCCCACCTCCTTATGGATATACTTTTTTCACAGATATGGGCAGACTCATTTTGAATATGATATCCTTTGTAATGGGTTTCAATACTAGCGAATATGTTGATCAGTTAACCCTAGTATTGTTGTCCATTTTTACCCCTGGACAACCCCCTGCTGTCAAATATGATTTTGCTTCCTATATTGCTGATAAAATTCATGACCAATTCATGAGATTAGAAGATGAGAGAGTTTTTAAATATTCCACTGTTATATACCATCTTATGCTTTACTATCAATCAGAGAGTTTCCCTTTCCATGTCATGAAACTTGATGCCAAAGGAAATCCTAGGTCTGTCATTTTTTGGTTTGCAATCTTCCATAATTCCTCTTATTCTCCTTATTCTTACAATGAGTTCATTGACCTATTTGTGCACCCTACAACAACTTTATTAACAGGAATCTCTCCTGTTAGGGTCAATAATGACATTAAGAAAATTCTCCAACTATCCAAGCAATACAAGATAGGTGATTGGTACCTATACAGGAATCATACAGAAATTAGAATATATGACAGTGAGCTATGTCCTTTCAAGCTACCAAAGTATGTTCCAATGAGGCTCTTTGCCTTGGAATATTTCAGACAGATGATAAATTCAGACATAGTCCATTTTTGTAATGCAAAGAAGAAAGCTCAGCTCAGAAACAAGAGTCAATTAGGTCCTTTTGTCTGCAATTCTAGGGATGCAGGAAAAGAAGCTGAAAGAATCCTAGAAGATTATCTCAAATTGAAAAAAAAAAATCCACTAGGTACCTTATGACCCAAACAGCTTTATTTGTGATAGAAGAATGAAAAACAAATTGTCACCATACCTTCACCATAGAATTCCAGAAATTGAACAATTTGCAAATATGGATGAATGGATGGAAGGGACCTTAATAGAAAAAGATAGTGAACAGGTCAGTGTTGAAAATGTTATGAAAGATCTTGAGAAAATACTTGACCTGGATTCTTTTGGATAGGTGCAAAGACCAGGAATTGGTCCTTCTTCTGTGGAACTTCTCAACAAAATTTGCAGCAAATCAGTGCACTGGCTACAGTAGCATCTAAAGGGAAGGAAAAGGAGGTTGATACACAAGTCACAGAGAAATTCACAATGACAGAGCAGATTGAAACTTCTAAGGAAGAGGCCTAAATACAAATTTCTCCCACTCAGATTAATGTGGCAGAAGTTTCAATTTTGCAAACTCCTCTCAATGAAGAAAAAGGTAAGAAGAGAGATGCAGAAACAGCCACTCCTATCAGTGGATCTTCAGAACAACCTGGTGTCAAAAGAAAAAAATTAAATCCTCTTTCAGAAGTAGAATTTTTTCAGGAAACCACTGATAATCAGAAGAGAGAAGAATTAGATAGTCAGCAAACATGCATAATCAGTGGAACATCTACTAATTCCCAGAGAAAAGAGCTACAAAGACAGCAAAGTGCAGAAGTATCTTCCTTCAAACCACCAGTGAAGGATGCCTGGGATATTAAGAAAACATTTATAAATATAAAGGCTAGAAATGATCCATTCAGACTTCAAATTTATAATCAATATTTGAAAATGGCTCCCAAAAATCAACAAAGATTGATGTCAGCCTATGACATCCAGCAAGGTAAAATGGTGATGAGTCATTTCAAGCCCAAAGTGTAGCAGCCTCAAATAGTTGCAGATTATGTTAGAACCAATTTTGAAGTCATGGCAAAGGATATTCATCCTTTGGATCAGATTGAACTGCACAAACAAACAGGAGAAATGATTTATTCAACTTTGACTGATAAATCAATGATGACCCAAAGATTACAGGATTCCTTGAATAATACTACTGCTCAATTGCATCTTGAGAAAGCCTCTTCCTAGGCTAAGGATAACATAATAAAGACTTTGGAAGAAATAATTATTAGATTGGGTCATAATCCAAAGATGTCAAAGGTATAGAAGCCTTGATTAAGAAGAAAGATGATGATATTGCAGCCTTAAAGAAACAGTTGAAGTTGCCATCTTCAAGGCATCCACAAACTACAGAAATCATAAAGCAAAACTCTGAAGAAGAATTGATGGATTTTCTCTTGAAACTGAATGAGCAACTAAATGAGACTAAAAAAGAACTTGAAAAGGCATTAAAGGACAATCAGACAAACATTCCAGCATGTACATCAAAAGTAATTACAGGTACAACAACAACAGGTCAGCCAACAAAATTATCACATGTCAACACTACCAATTTAAGCACTGAAGAATTAATAAAATCAATGGAGGAATTGAAACTCCAAGTGAAAGAGCTTTAGAAAACAAAGGTACAATTTATCTCCTTATAGCAAAAATATGATCTCTCAAAAATGAGTGTTGCAGAAAAGACAAGAGAGATTAACAGATTAGAAAAATTGGTGAGAGCATTAGAAAGGGATCTCACATTGGAGAAACCTTTGGGAGAAATCAAAGAAATTCTTTGAACCAACATCATTCAGTCAATAAAATATGCCTGGCCATCAATCCAAATAATGTATGAGCAGAATTATTTAATTAAACTGGATCTGGAAGAAATTTTAAAGGCAAGAGAAGAATTAGGAAACATGCCTGAAGAAGCCAATGATCTTATACAATTTTTGAATACCAAGAACAGATATCAACTTGAAGAACTAGGCATCCAAAACAGAACAGGAACAATTTTGGAGATTAAAAGAGTTTTTACTAAAAGAACTCTGATGCAGAATCTAGAAAGAAGATGCTCTGATATGCAGGAAGAAGTCAATGCCTTTACAAAGAGATTCAATATTTTGCAGAGGAAAGGATTGCCAAGTCCTTTAATTTCAGAGGATAAACTTATGAGCCTGGAAAACTATGTTGAGAAATTGAATAAATATGCTGACAACCAGGCCAGTTCATCAACCAGTTCATCAGTAACAAAATCATTGCCTACATGAAAGATTCTTCATGATAATCTGGAAAATTTGTTTTATCTCGAACATGAGGTAAAACACTTATTCCCAATTCAGCCTACTTTCTTCAGATATACAGAGACTGATGAAACTCTGAGGAAGCTTCAAAGAACAAGAATACCAGAAATACAATGGTGGGAAGAAATGTTAGACTTTTTGTAAATATTATCCTTGCATGAATTTTGATTATTTACTACAGTAAGACATGATAAAAGGATAAACAGAGATCAAACAAAAGTCAAAGTGTATCAGCACAGATAAAGAGTATCAGTAAAACAGAGCAGCCAACACAGAATTACTAAAGAGGACGGCAGCAAGCCCAATCATAGGGCCTGCCTCGAGCACATTCTCAAAAGAAGGAAACAGCACAACATCGGTTATCCTTTCTCTTATCTACGAGACCATCTGTCTCTATTTTCTTGTATTATATCCATGAGTCATCCTAGATTATATCTCATTTTGTTAGGAGATATTTTTTATAATTATTTGTATAAATACTCCCTCAATTGGAGTATTGAGGGGTGGATTCTTATACTTTGCTGTAATACTGATTATTTTGGAATAAAGTGCTGTTGGATAAATTTCGTATGGCTAGCTGGATAAAGAATTGACGCAAAAGACTTTTCACAGGATTCTTGAGTCAGACAATAGATCAATAAGTCATCTATCTCTTATGTTTTAGAGTTTTATACTTGTTTATTATACCATCTGTGTTTCATATCTGAATGATACATGAAAAGGAATAATTTAGAAAGTGCTTAAGTGCAATATGTTTTCAATCATTGTTATTCTTAATGTTTTCTTCTGAACTAGTTTAAACAATGAATTCTTAATTGCTCCTGTTTTCTAGTTTATCCATTCTGATTATTTGATAAAGAATTCTTAATTTCTCTTTGTTAATAATCATTCAGGTTCCTTCTTTTGAAAATATTGAAGGATTCTTAATTTCCCTTCACCCATTTCGAGTCCATTCCATTCATTTTAGATCTTTAATTGTTCCTTATTTGATTACCTTGCCCTGTGAAACCATCCCTTGTTAAGAAACTAAATCCAATTAAGCCATATTCTTTGACTCCATTAGCCCAATGGACTAAAACTACTCAGTCATACCCCTCTGCTAATGAATTTCATCACCCAAACAAACAAAATCAAAATCCTTGAACTTTCATAACTAGCCTAATATCTTTTAAAAACAAAGCTAAATATTATAGAGAGAGCCCTCTCTGGGTACAAATTGGCTAGATTCTGTACCTAAAAGTTGGTTTGTGGTTACCTCATACCCCTTTCCTCTTCCAACAACTTCAAGGAAAATCTAAGTGATAACACTACGGAGGATCGAGGATCTTGATATCTTGACGAAGGCGCTCACGAGGAGCAAATTGGCAGATACCATAGAGGCAGGATTGGGGTGGCATATAACCCCTATCTTGTTGAGAGGGAGTGTTGAGATTGCAACAAGATGATGAGGTTAGTGAAAAGAGTCGCCTTCACTAAGTGGGCCCGCAGGCTATTTTTGGCGCAAGTCTATTTTTAGACATGTCGATCATATTCTATGAGTTGCAGGATGCTATTTGTGGATGGTTGGTCAAGTTGGAAAAATAGATGGACTTCTGTTTTTAGACATATTGGGTAGAATCTATTTTTAGATTGCCAGTCTAAAAATAGATATGTCGAATATTATTAGCTCTTAATAATATTTGGACTATAAACATTATCTTATTCTCTTGGAGCACTTCAGTTAAGTGCACAGATGTGGCACAGGAGCTGATAGAAGGAATTACGCTATTCCTGAGGGTTAAGTGGAGCTATTGCATGGATACTTCAGTTAGAACTCATGTGACAGAGTTTGGTGGAGTTGATTGAGGAGTTAATGGAGTTGTGTTCAGTTTAAATAATCTAAACATAGTTGAACTAGTTGTATTTAGTCTAACCGATTAATACACTAGTGAAGAGTGGTGTGAATTAATTATTAATTAATTCACTAATTATAAACTCATTAATCAACTAAAGAATACATCATTTAACTTCAGTGCATGGACAGTTTCAGTGGAGACCAGTGCAAAGATAGGTGAAAGAGCAGGTTAACTATCAGTTGTGACTATACTGTTGCATATTTGCAACAACCAGTGATTGGAGAATCCCATGAGGATTGCGCAGTACAAGCCAGGTGGTTCAAGTTATTTAATGAGCCATCCTATAGCATTGATTACGCAATAGAGGCTGGCTATCAGGTGGCAGAGATTGGAGCATGTGTTTTGCTAGATCTAGCTTGATTAGTGTGTAGAAATTGGAGGTTGTGCTGAGAGCTTGTGAGGAGCTTTCTACAATGATTGTTACATGATCTCTATGAAATATAACATACAGATAGTTGGGGTTTTCAGCTTTAAGCTTTCCCATGAAATATTATGTTCATATGTGTGATTGTTTATGGTTTTAATGTGCCCATGCAATTGATTTTATTTCCGCATGTAATGATCAATGGTAGAAGATATTATTATTGTGCATGAAGATAAAATAGTGTGTGATCGGGGAGAATCTCGGTGGATAATATATCGGTTATTGAAATTTCTACACGGGATACATATCCTTCCATTGTATCAACAATATCTAAATAATGCACTAGCATATCCAATAGTCTCTTGTGGCCATTATTACCTTTGGTTATAACTCTTCATTAAATTTGAGAAGGAGGGTTTAAACTCAGTGATTTCATCTCCCTACCTTCTTTAAAAAAGATTTGATAGTTCTTGTAGCAGGATGAAAAATTAATTTATAAATAATTTAAATAATGTATTAAAATATTTTATGGGATCCATAAAAACTTGGCACTATATTTTTTTGGATCTTGTCTTTAAGAAATGTTTATTTTTAGGGATAGAGACGAAGAAACACTTGATCCCATTCTTTAAAAGAGCACTTGACAAGACATCAATATGATTTTTTCTTAATTCTAACTTGATCCAAAACCACATTATCCTTAAGTGTGCTAAGAATGTTCACTTTTTTGTTAAATGTGTCATCCACTTATTATAAATTGGATATGCTTAGCAAATATGAAGAAATCAAGGGAGGTTTTTGGCCATAGACTACTTCATATGGTGACATTTTGGTAGCAACATGATAGGTGGTATTATACCAACATTCATCAAGTGGTATCCATTCAACTCATTTGAATTATCGATCTAATGTAACACATCACAAAGAACTTTTTTTAAAAACAAAGATGAGTATTTTTATTAGTAAGTCTATGCTTGGTCGCAACAAATACTCGGGGAGTACAACTTTATATTCACGTGAACTTTCTAACCATCATACCGAAATAGAAAAAGACTTTATATATCAACCTATAGACATATCTCTTGACAGTACCCATGATAGCAATTCATTACAGCTTCTGGCAGTGAAAACCAGGCTTTACAAAATACAAGTAAAATTGTTGTTTCTCAAATTGCAGTGGAAAAAGAAAACCTTGCTAAACAGTAGCCAAAAATAAAAGACATAAAAATTATTATGACTCTGGAGCTGGTTCATTGAGTTTGATATCAATTTTGACAAGATTGTCCATAAACTAGTCCAAAAGAGTAGGTATAGTCTTAGTGAGCTTGAGATTCATGAGCATTCCTCTAAGAGCATCAACTTCATCCTACATTTTGGCCAATTGTTTCTTGAGAACCAATGTGTGCTCTGCTTGTTCCATTTGCTAGTGGTAAAACTTCCAGAATTTCACCTATAACTCATATAATTCTTGTTGCAGAGTAATTTCGGATTTGCAATAGGGAATAGTATAATACTAGAAGAGAACTAGTGTGCCAGAGAAAACAAGGATGGCCCCAACTAACGCATAGGAAAAATATTGGCAAAGAAAATTGACAGTCCAACTGACAAACCAAATCACAAACGAAATCCTACTCCTAAGCAGGGTTACAGACTACCCTTAAACCAAAGTCTTCCACGAGTAGACCAGAGAGATTTCATGAACGAAGGTACCCTAAAACAGATTTTGATAATTTCCCTTTTTATCCAGGAAATGTAGAGTTTCTAAATTCAACATGAGGGACTCATAGATACCTTTGAGATTAACCTTAGAAAGATCCCAATTCTTCCATAGAGTTGCAAAGTCGGTATCAGAAGAAGAACCCTGTGAGCTTGAGAGGCCTTTCCTCCAAATTACCCCTGAACAAAAATGATGAGCGATGGAATCCCCTGTCGCTAGAAATAGAGCTAGCATAGGCTCTTCATAAGAGAGGATAGAGGAAGCCCATCTGGAAACCAAAATTGAATGAACAAACCATATTCTTACCCAATTCCATGACCATAGACCAAAGCAAAAATTTACTATGGAATTAAACATGGCTTGAACCAGGGAGCGAGCTATTTGATCATCAATTTGATTGTCTTTCCACACAAATAAATTCATATTAGGTCATTAATATCACTCGAGCACCCACCCTTGAAAATCATAATAGTTCTAAATTGTTGAAGATTCCAAGGACTTAGCCTTGGATTATCAATCATGTGAGCATGCAAAAATGATTATACTATCACTGCATGGCGGTGAAACCCATGAGCAACCACGTCAAGGAAAAAATGGATAGAGGATATATTAACTATCATCATAATGGTGCTGGAACAGGAGGGACTGATGTGGAGCGAAAAAAAAAAATTTGCAAATGCTCAGGGGAGAGGGAGAGCGGGGGAGGGGGACATGGGAGATAGGGGAATAAGAGGTGGGGGGCAGAAGATGCAAGGAAAGGGAAGCAAGGAGGGGAATTTTTAGGGAGAAATCGCATACCAAGAGAGATCAAGAGGAATAATCATTTCTAGGGAAAAGGAATTCAAAGAATCATAATTAGAATGAGGGGAAAAGATCATAGGTCCTTAGGAAATAAGAATAATATTCAAATAATCATGAATATCTAAAATGAATTCTCCTAATGTACAAGCTTTATTTTCCTCCTTGCTTCTAGGTTTTTGCTTCCAAGTGTGTAGAAATTTTCCTTAGAGTGGAAGAGATTTGCCAAACTTTTTATTATGGATAAGATTTTAGATATAGAATTGTCCTTTGGTCTGCCATGTTTAGTAGATACAATATTGTTCTCAATGAGTCCCCGAATATGATGATGTCATTAATGCTTTTGTCTTTGGCAATAATAACGCCTTTAAGGAGACCATAGAGTTCAAATTGGTTGTTTGTCTTCCTTCCCAAACCCCCAAGCATATTTTATTTCAACTATTCCAATGAGATTGTATAAAATCCCTCCCCCTCCCACCATCCCTAACACATCACAAATAAATTTCCATACATTTGTTGGCCACCTTTGTTTAACCATTTGTTTTAGGATGATGTCATTTTCAAGTGCGTTCTTTATAGTTTAAACAACTTGAGTTAGATTTTTTTGGAGAAAGTGGGATAATTATTTGTCATGATGGAACTAGGCAGGCCATGTAATTTAAAATTTTGATGCATGGAGACTTGGGAAACTATGGAGAATGTAATGTGTGTTGTAAGCCACAAAGTGGTCATATTTGGAAATGTGGTCAACTGCCACCGTGATGATAAATTTGTTGTTAATTTTAAGGAGGCCAACTATAAAATATAGGGAAATGTCAACCTAAATAGTGGCGTCGATCAACATCATTTGTAATGATTTATATGTATTTGTTGCTTCACCCTTATTCCTTTGACATGTGTCACATTTAGCTATGGAGGTATGGATGTTGTTTTTCATGTCTTCCCAAAGAAGGAGCATAGTTGTATGTTTTAGAAAGGCCAAATGACCCACAATAAATATGAATGCAATGTTGCTAACACACGTACTTGTAAAATAGAGTTCTGTACCACAAAAAAAATCCCTTTATATCCCATGGTTTGATTTTACCAGTTACAACCTATAAGGGGGTTTGGAGTCCTCCTTAAGGATTCTGATGATTTGAAGCACGTTATCACTATCCAAACACACATGTCGTACCTCCACAATCCAATTTGGCAATAGTAAGGATAAGTAAAAGAGGTATCCTTCCTCGTATTTCTTAGATAAAGCATTGACCAACACATTCTCCCTACCCTTCTTATATATGATTTTATAATTATAGTCTAACGCATTAGTGACCCATTTGTGCTACTCCAGTGATAAAAATTGTTGTTCCAAATTGTAGGTTTTAACCCTGAAAAAAAATTATCTACACATGAATCTTATAACAGAAAAATAAACAATAGCGAGAGCATAAAACATAAAACAGATAAACACAGATATTTTCCCCTGGATCCCAAAACGAGACGACTAGCTTGATTTTTCATTATATTCATTTTAGTGTTACAACACATATATATACATGTCAAAGCATACATAAACCCCAATCCATTAACCCTGGATTAGAACATAACTGTAGTTCCTTTGACCGGATCTACAAAATACCAGGGGCCGAAAACCATCGTACCCCAAAACCATGTGCAAACTCATGCACAAAACATGGGTGGGTCCGCCTAACATCAATTGCCACACCAAAAAAGAATTTTGAATGGTGCCGCCCCCCAAACTCACAGGCCGCGTTCGTGACCCCCGCCGCACCCAAGAACGCAGCGTGCGTGGGGCTAGTCACAATGGAAAAGACGAACATACCCAACATTCTCCCACTTGTTGTTTTTCCGCAAGGGGCCGCGGGTGAGAGCTAGTCACGACTATTCAACACCCATTGTTTCTCTACACCAAGAGAACTTCTGAGTGCTCACAGACTTCGTCAATGCATCTGCAACATTCTTCAAAGTGTCCATCTTTACCAGCAACACCCTTTTAGCCTCAACCATATCTCTAACAAAGTGATATTGAACATCAATGTGCTTTGTCTTTGAATGATAAGCAGGGTTCTTAGCCAGGAAAATTGCACTTTGGCTATCACAGTCTATCCTTATAGCTTGCTGTACCAACCCCATACTTGAACACAATCTCTGCAACCAAACTGCTTCCTTACTTGCATGAGTGGCTGCTATGTATTCTGCCTCTGTAGTTGAAAGAGCCACTACAGACTGTCTTTTACTCATCCAACTGACTGCGCCTCCAAATAGGTTAAACACATACCCACTTGTAGATCTTCTTTGGTCCAGATCTCTAGCCCAGTCTGCATCAACAAAACCATGAATGTCCAACATTATTTCCAATCCTGGTCTTCCCTGGTAGCATAAGCCATAATCACTAGTGCCACGTAAATATCTGAAAACCCGCTTCACTACTGTCCAATGCTCCTTCCCTGGGTTTGACATAAACCTGCTCAATACTCCCACTGCATGTGCAATGTTTGGTCTAGTACAGACCATTGCATACATCAGGCTACCCACTGCACTTGCATATGGAACACGGGACATATACTCCTCTTCTTCTTGTGTCTTGGGACACTGTTCAGCAGATAGCTTTACACCTACAGGAATAGGAACATTCACCGATTTACTATCCTGCATATTGAACCTCTGCAATATAGTCTCGACATACTTCCTCTGGTTTAACCAGAGCTTCCTCTTTGCCCGATCTCTCTTAATTTCCATGTCCAAAATATAATTTGCAGCACCCAGATCCTTCATGTCGAATTTCGAGAACAGTTGTGTCTTCAAATCTTGGATAATTTCTTTGTCATTTCCAATCAACAACATATCATCCACATACAAGACCAAATAAATAACACGATCACCAATTAATTTAAAATAAACACAGTGATCCTCCTTGCTTCTGGTGAAGCCAAGTCCCCGTATATAGGTATCAAATTTCGGATACCACATCCTTGGTGACTGTTTTAACCCATACAGAGACTTCTTCAACCTGCATACCAGTTCTTTCTTACCCTTCACCATAAAGCCTTCAGGTTGCTTCATGTAGATCTCCTCTTCTAGATCCCCATGAAGAAATGTTGTCTTCACATCCATCTGTTTTATCTCAAAATCAAATGCAGCAGCAACAGATAAAAGTAATCTAATAGAAGTAACCTTGGCAACAGGAGAAAAAATATCACCAAAATCAATTCCTGGCACCTGGGAATAACCTTTCGCTACCAATCGAGCTTTGTATTTCTCCACCTTGCCTTCTACATTCATCTTCTTTTTAAACACCCATTTGCTCCCAATGGGCTTCCTTCCAGCCGGCAACTCCACCAGATCCCATGCATCGTTTTTGTGCAAGGATGCCATTTCATCAACCATGGCCTCCTTCCAGAGTTTTCCATCCTCCGAATCTACTGCCTCCCTGTGAATCTACCGCCTCCGTGACAGTTCTCGGGATCACTTTCCACGGCATTATAGCGAAGGGCAAAAACCTGAACAGAAAGCAGATGGACTATACCTTTCTGCTTGCCTTCTTTCCCGAACTGATCTTCTCAAAGTTGGAGTTTGTGGCACTTCATCTTCTGAGTCTTCTTCTGTTGTAGAGTCTGATTCATCCTCCTTTAGCTCAAACTCTATCTTCTCAGGTTCCTTTGGTAGGACTTCATGTTTAACAACATCTTTCACTTCTCTAAACACCACATCTCAACTGTACACAACCTTCCTTGTTTCTGGGTTCCAAAGCTTGTAACCCTTTAAACCATCCTTATACCCAATAAAGATGCACCTTTCAGATTTATTATCCAACTTGGTCCTTTTCTCCTTTGGAACATGTACATATGCATCACATCCAAATGCCCTTAGATGTGAAAGAGAGGGTTTCTTACCACTCCATACCTCATGTGGGGTCTTATCCTCCAACGCTGATGAAGGTGATCTGTTAACTAAGTAACATGCAGTCTCCACTGCCTCTGCCCAGAATTCTTGTCCTAACCCGGTACCACTGAGCATGCTTCTTGCCTTTTCCATCATTGTTCTATTCATTCTTTCTGCAACTCCATTTTGCTGAGGTGTGTATGGAGTAGTCTTCTGTCGTGCTATACCACACTTCTTACAGAACTCTTCAAATTCCTTCTTGCAGAACTCCCCACCATTATCTGTCCTCAGCACCTTTATCTTCTTCTCTGTCTGGTTTTCCACCAGAGCCTTAAATTTTTTAAATTTGTCAAAGACTTCAGATTTCTTCCTCAAGAAATATATCCATGTATTCCTTGAGAAGTCATCTATGAATGAAACATAGTACACAGACTTTCCCAGTGATGGAACTGACACAGGTCCAAACATATCACTGTGCACAAGTTCTAATATTTTGTTCGCCCTCTTAGCACCAAAAGGAAAACTCACCCGATTTTGCTTCCCATATACACAATGTTCATAGAAATCGAAATCTAGAGAACAATTAGACATACCTTCTACCATACCATCTCTATGCAGTATCCGAAGGCCCTTCTCTCCAATATGTCCAAGCCTTTGATGCCATAGCATGGTCTTTTCTCCAGAGACAGCTAGACTTTCCGTCCCACTTTCAGGAACCACAAAATTGTTACACCCATCAATAACAGTGCTACCTTGTAGCTTGTACAGAGTTCCAGTCCGAACTCCCCGCATTAATACCAGTGCTCCCCGAACCATCTTGCAAGCATCTTTCTCGAACACTGTTTTTACACCTGCATCATCCATCTTGCTTACAGAAATCAGATTTCTGGCCAATGCAGGAATATGCAGAACACCAGGAAGTGTTCTAATCCTTCCACCTTGCAGCTTCAGCTTGACCTTTCCACGTCCAATGATTCTAGCTTTCCTATCATCCCCTAGGAAGACATCACCACAATCATATTTCTCATACTCGCAGAACCACTCCCTATGGGGAGTGAAGTGAAAGGATGCACCTGAGTCAATCAACCATGACTCATGATCTACATGTGTATTTGAAGAAGAAGCCAAACACACATCCCCACCTTCATCCGAGGTGGTTTTTGCCTCTGCAGAAGGAGCATCATCAGATCCCTTTCCTTTCTCAGGAGCTTTAGATCTGCACTCCTTTTTGTAGTGCCCTTCCTTTCCACATTTCCAGCATACCTTTACAAACTTTCCAAGAGATTTAGATCTCCCACTCGAAACCTTATTCTTGTTTCTGTTTTGGGACCTTCCTCGTACAGATAAGGCATCTCCATTCTGACCCTCCATATTTCTCCGTCTCATTTCCTCCGACAGCAAGGCCGAGACAATGTCATCAAAATTCAAGGTAGTTGTATTGCTACCTATTGCAATAACCAGACTGTCCCACGAGTCTGGTAGAGAACACAACAAACTGATGCACTTATCTTCATCTGAGATTTTAATATCAACAGATGACAGCTGACTTACCATAGTATTGAAGGCGTTCAGATGCTCTGTCACCGAGTCTCCATCCTTCATCCTCAAGTTATACAACTTTTTTCGCAGGAACAACTTATTCACCAGAGACTTAGATTGGTACAAAGTCCCAAGTTTTTCCCACAAATTCTTCGTCGTAGCTTCCCCAGATACATTCAACAATACTGAATCTGAGACACACAACCGTATTATGCTCTTAGCCTTCCGATCCAGTTTCTTCCAGTCTTCATCTGACATTGTCGTTGGTTTAGTACCTGGATCTACCGCGATCCACTGATCTTTATCCACCAGCAGATCCTCCATCTTGAGCTTCCACAACTCAAAACTCTGACCATTAAATTTCTCGATCTCTATCTTCTCGCCGCTCGCCATCTTCTTTCACAGCAAGAATCGATCCTGCAGATCTCCCACTGAACAGGGTCTACCTCAGGCCCAAGCAAAAAACCCTCAGCAGCAAAGGCGTCCCCTTGAAGCCGAAACAACTTTGATACCAAATGTAGGTTTTAACCCTGAACAGAAATTATCTACACACGAATCTTATAACAGAAAATAAACAATAGCGAGAGCATAAAACATAAGACAGATAAACACAAAGATTTTCCCCTGGATCCCAAAACGGGACGACCAGCTTGATTTTTCATTATATTCCTTTTAGTGTTACAACACATATATATACATGCCAAAGCATACATAAACCACAATCCATTAACCCTGGATTAGAAAATAACCGTAGTTCCCTTGTAAATTTTTGTAGATGTTCTATGCTTGAAGCAACTTTACTTTTCTTACAGCAATCACACAAATAGTTAAGTAAAATGCTGATAGAACATATAAGTGGATCTTATAGAAGACAAACCAGAAACAGAAAAATGTGATGGTGCGTTACGGTGATCAACAGGATGCTTCAACCATCAAAGTCTCCTTGGTCAGCCAACCCAGAATGTGTCACAACAGTCCTCCAATCAGCAACCGAGTCAACCCAAGTCAACTCCAAAAAATTCAACGTTGTCCAGAAAAGTCAACGCAGGACAGCAAGCTAAAAGTCAACGTAGCAGCAGTTTGGTCAACCCTTTGACCTCAATTTCTGTGCCAAACAGTACGGCCTTCCAAAATTGAACTTCCCAACAATTTTCAACCCTTTCAGACCATGCGTTGACCAAAGTCAACGCTGGTCAAACTTCAAGCAAAACCCTAGCCACAGCAATTCGTCCTTCAGCTCAGCCATACAGAAATTTGTCCTTCTTCTTCACACGTGTGGGCTGGAAATGTCCTCCAAGAAGCTCGTACTCAATCAGATGAGAGAAGAAGATGTGTGTTGAGTTGTGGTGAAATGCTCTCCAACTTTGCCTGTATTTATATCCATCATTGGGGTGTGTGACACATCTGCTGGGGGTGTGAAACCTTAAGGCCGACCTGCACATATAATTTATTATGAATAATAAATTCAAAATAAATGTTCGGCTCATCGGATTAAGACATATTATATATGGATTTTACACCTCTTCGAAAGAGGAATCCAACAAAAATATTAGCCTCTTAATCTGAGCATCATAACATGGAGTTTGGACCCAGTTGTCCAAATTTAACACTCCCTCTCAACTAGGGAGAACTCCATCCATCAGTGCAATCAAACATCGTGCGTCATCCCGCCGTAACTTGCTTTGCTGGCCTCTTTATTTCAGAACAGAAGTGGGTCAGTCACAAAGACATCATCCCCCGACGGACATAATCAGTCCAGAGGTTCAAAACCTCTATCAAACTCATGAAGAGTATCCAACCAACCCAAAGTTGGTTCATCTGACCCGAAGTCAGGCAGAGGTCCCATACCTCACTAAACTTGATCCCAGATCAAGTGGTTGGACCGTGCCATCCTAGATAGAGAGTACGGCAATCTCTGATGCGTCCATCAGTCTTTGCTAATAGTCTCTAGCTTTTTCCACCTCATTGGCCAAATGAGAGGTACTTCCCATGAGCCCTGAACTCAATGGGTAGGATGCATACGGGGCACAGATAAATGAGTGGTGAACCAGCTCAATGATCACAAAGGTGGGGCAGAAGCATTATGAGTGCTTATAGCTCCGAGAAGTTATCCCCAAAGCCCCCCAGAGCTCCCAGAGCTCATCGTCCAACAGGACCCACATCATAGGGTCTCTCCACGACACCAAGATTCTCACGGAAGGTTAGGAACTTGACCTTCCCCAGGGGCTTAGTGAGAATATCCGCGACCTGCTCATCAGTTCTTATATGATCGAGCCTTACGGCGCCTCGCTGTACCATATCCCGGATGAAATGGTACCTGATATCAATATGCTTGGATCGGTCGTGGAACACAGGATTCTCGGTCAAGCGAATCCCACTCTAGTTATCACAGAGTATCACGGTGGTATCTAGCACATGTCCAAACAGCTCACTAAAGAGCTTTCACAACCAAACTGCTTCACAACAGGCCATACTTGCTGCAATGTATTCGGCCTCTGCGGTGCTCAAAGCCACCGACTTCTGCTTCCTGCTCATCCATGAGATCGAAGCAGAACCAAGATTGAAGCAACATCCCGATGTGCTCTTACGATCCACCACACTGCCAGCCCAGTCGGCATCAGTATATCCACGGAGTGTCACACTCCCGGCAGTGTATCTCAGCCCATGGTTTATCGTGCCCCGAAGATATCTCAGAAGATTCTTGGCACCAACCCAGTGAAAATGATGAGGCTCAACCATCCGTTGACTCAAAGTGTTCACTGCAAAACATATATCTGGTCGGGTGTTCACTAAGAACATCAAAGCTCCTATGAGTTGACGATACTCAGTAGGATTGGCCAAGATAGGCCCAGCAGCGCTGCCACTCAACTTCTTAAAGTTGAGTTCCACCGGTGTACGTACGTACCTCACAAACACCATCTCAAATCTGTTTCCGTGTTTTCACAATGTATTTTCCTTAGAAAGGAAAATCTCTCCAGGTCTCTGCCAGACCTCTAGGCCTAGGAAGTAGTGCATCAGTCCTAGGTCCTTCATCTCGAACTCAGCAGCGAGCTCCCTCTTACATTGATGAATGAGAGGGTCAACACCTGTCAGGAAGAGGTCATCCACATACAACACTAGAATGAGAGGCTTCCCCTGTACAACCTTGAAGTAAAGGTTCGGATCAGCATTACTTCGAGTGAAGCCCAGCTTCATCAAGTAACTATCCATCCTCTCGTACCAAGCTCTGGGTGCTTGCTTTAACCCATAGAGGGCTTTCTTCAATCTGCAGACATAAGTGTCTCGATCCTGAACTTCAAATCCTAGAGGTTGTTCTACATACACCTCTTCTTTTATTGTACCATGCAGAAAGGCGGTCTTGACATCCATCTGATGAAGACTCCATCCTTGCGTAGCAGCAAGGGCTATGATTGATCGAATGGTGGTATATCGTGCCACAGGTGCAAATATGTCATAATAGTCTATTCCTTCCTTTTGAGAGAAGCCACGGGCAACAAATCTTGCCTTGAACTTTTCAGCACTCCCATCAGATCCATGTTTGATCTTGTAGAGCCATTTCGCGGTGACAACAGATTTGTCCTTCGGTCTCGGGACCACATCCCAAACATCATTCTTCATTATGGACTCATATTCTTCGTGCATAGCATCCTTCCAAACTTGATGCTTTACGGCTTCCTCAAAAGATCCAGGTTCAGATTGTACAATAGTACTCATGGCAGCTAGATACCCTTGGTATCTACACGACTTCTTGCTTTCTCGGAATGTCCCCCTTGGGGCAGCATGACCCTCAGCATCTTCGAGGGTGTCCCTGAGCCATGATGGTCTCTTTCCAAGTGAAGGAGATGGATCAATAGGGTCCATTGATCCTTTAATATCAGGCATTGTCTCATCCTATGGTTATTGATTTCCAGGCCTTTCTTCATGATTTTCTCCAGATCTTGGAAGATCTACTACTTTCTTCAGGGAAGCATCTTCATCAAAAGTGACACCATGGCTTATCTCTACTTCCCTTTGACCAGGCACATAGACTCTATAGGCCTTAGAAGTCTCACTGTAGCCCACAAACATTCCTTTCTTCCCAGAAGCATCCAACTTACTTCTCTTTTCTTTCGGCACATGAAAATAGACAGGACATCCAAAAATTCTAAAATGTGAGACATTAGGTTTCTTACCAGAGAAAACCTCTTCGGGAGTTTTGGAGTCCAAAGCAGAATGAGGGCATCGGTTTTGAATATACACAGCAGTATTTGCAGCTTCTCCCCACAGAAACTTCGGTAGACCCTGGTCACATAGCATGGCACGGGCATCTTCCACAATAGTCCTATTCTTGCGTTCAGCAACACCATTCTGCTTAGGAGTATATGCAGTGGTATTCTCCCTCTTAATGCCAGCTTCTCTGCAAAAGTCTTTGAACTCATTTGACTCATATTAAGTGCCATTGTCGGTCCTCAAAATCTTGATCTTCTTTCCGGTCATATTTTCCACCAAGGCTTTGAAGGTACGGAACCACATGAAAGCCTCATCTTTCTTCTTCAAGAAGTATATCCAGGCTTTGCGAGAGAAGTCATCAGTGAATGTCATGTAGTAAGAACATCCCCCCAGGGATGTCACGGGCAACATACCGGATAGATCAGAATGGACCAATTGCAAAATATCAGATGTCTTTGTGACACTTGAGGGAAAAGGTCCCCTTGTATGTTTTCCTTCGACACAACCCTTACATACACCTTCATGATTATTTCCAAAGTTAGGCATCCCTGTCACCACCTTCCTTACTTCGGGAAGGGCCTTGTAATGAAGGTGTCCAAATCTTCGGTGCCATAGTTCGGTTTGTCGGATAGTATCACAAGTCATTGTTCCCAGCGGACTTCCTCCAACCTGGTAGAGTGTACCAACTCTAAAACCAATCGAGATAGCTTCCTTTAAGCTCTCCTTCCACATGAGCACCTTTCCATCAGAGAATGTTACATTAAACCCTTTGTCTTCCATGGCTGATACAGACACAAGGTTCTTCTTCAATTTAGGTACATAGAGTACATCTTGCAAAAGTAGGACTTGTCCTTGAGACAAGTGGAGGGTCACAGTCCCTGTCCCTTTCACGGGATATGTTGCATTATCTCCAAGGATAATTTCTAGATTAGTATCCCTTTCAACCATGTCAGAGAGTGCTTCCTTGAATCCATTGATGTGTCTTGAGGCACCACTATCGATTAGCCAGACATCCATAGTGTCGGGTGGAGATGTAGCAGAGAGAGCAGATACAAGAATATACTCATTTCTTTTATCAACAGCATTAGACTCCTCATACCTGGTGTTCCTAGACCTTTTAGAAGGTTTATTGTTTCCACCAAAGTGAGCCTTCCTCTTTCCTTTGGATTTGTCGTTTCTTCGATTCCCATTCCTTCGGTTATTGTTGTTATCATCACTATCGGGAGAATCCTTCTTGAAGGGGCATTCTCTAGCATAGTGACCAGGCCTATGGCAAGTGAAACACTTGCCCTTCTTTTCTTGAGTCCTTGTTCTTCCTTTGTCCTTAGAACCACCAGAGTTCTTCTTTCGAGAATGAGCACCATAGGCAGCATTTATGTCATTATCGAATTCCTTCATCCTTGTTTCTTCTTGCATACATCTAGACAGAAGCTCATCAAAGTTAGGAATGGTATTATTATTGAGAATGGTAGTTGTGAATACTTGCCATTCATATGGGAGTCCTCCAAGTGCGGTGAGAACCATCTCACGATCAACTATTGTCTCCCCAATAGCCAGCAGATTGTTCCTTGTTTCGGTCAATTTCAGAAAGTAAGTTTGAACAGACTCATCTCGGCCCTTCTTCATATTCTTCAACTTATTCTTGAGGAATAGCACTTGGTTCACATTGTTTACTTTGAACATAAGGATAAATTTATCATACATCTCCTTGGATGTGCCTAGTTCAGATATATAGGCAACCAGACTCTTATGTATGGATTCCCTGATCATCAGCTTTGCTTTGATCTCTCCCTTTTTATACTTGTTTCTAACAGCAGCGGTAGCATTGGATGGAGGTTCTTGAATCTTACCCAACACATGATCCAAGAGGTCATGGTCTTCCAATTTGAGATCTAATATCATCTTCCAGGCATGGAAGTCATCCCTTCCAGTCAGCTTGTCATTCTCCTTGAATTCAAAACTTGTGGAACCCATTTCTTCCGGTGGTGATTACTAAAGATAGGGCTTGTCTTCACCTCAGCTCCAATACCATGTAAATTTTTGTAGATGTTCTATGCTTGAAGCAACTTTACTTTTCTTACAGCAATCACACAAATAGTTAAGTAAAATGCTGATAGAACATATAAGTGGATCTTATAGAAGACAAACCAGAAACAGAAAAATGTGATGGTGCGTTACGGTGGTCAACAGGATGCTTCAACCAACAAAGTCTCCTTGGTCAGCCAACCCAGAATGTGTCACAACAGTCCTCCAATCAGCAACCGAGTCAACCCAAGTCAACTCCAAAAAATTCAACGCTGTCCAGAAAAGTCAACGCAGGACAGCAAGCTAAAAGTCAACGCAGCAGCAGTTTGGTCAACCCTTTGACCTCGATTTCTGTGCCAAACAGTACGGCCTTCCAAAATCGAACTTCCCAACAATTTTCAGCCCTTTCGAACCATGCGTTGACCAAAGTCAACGCTGGTCAAACTTCCAGCAAAACCCTAGCCGCAGCAATTCGTCCTTCAGCTCAGCCGTACAAAAATTCGTCCTTCTTCTTCACACGTGTGGGCTAGAAATGTCCTCCAAGGAGCTCGTACTCAATCAGATGAGAGAAGAAGATGTGTGTTGAGTTGTGGTGAAATGCTCTCCAACTTTGCCTATATTTATATCCATCATTGGGGTGTGTGACACATCTGCTGGGGGTGTGAAACCTTAAGGCCGACTTGCACATATAATTTATTATGAATAATAAATTCAAAATAAATGTTCTGCTCATCATATTAAGACATATTATATATGGATTTTACACCTCTCCGAAAGAGGAATCTAACAAAAATATTAGCCTCTTAATCTGAGCATCATAACATGGATTTTGGACCTAGTTGTCCAAATTTAACATCCCTTGACCGGATCTACAAAATGCCAGGGGCCGAAAACCATCGTACCCCAAAACCATGTGCAAACTCATGCATAAAACATGGGTGGGTCCGCCTATGAGTGGGAACTCACACCAAAAAAAAAATTGTCGGGGCGCTGCCCCGGACCCTATCAGGGGGGGCTGCCAGCCCCCTTGTGACCCCCTTGCTGCGCCCGGCACAACGTACAGCGCGTGGGGCTAGTCGTGGAAAGAATATAACACATACCCAACACAAACAGTACTTCAAGATATGATGGTCCATCTTGATTTGGAAGTACCTCCTAATGAGATACATGCACCATGTATTGATGGCATGCACAATCATTATCATTTATTTCTCATAGGTGGAATTTCTTGAGTTTAGATGACATAATTTTTTATTGAGGAATGATAACTGGTGCCCTTCTTGCATAAATATTGCTCTAACACCTTTTATAGATGCACCACAATCTAGGATGAAAGTCTTAGTGAAATTGGGCATTGCTAAGAATTAAGTGGTACATGAAAGCATAAAAGGAATCCTTTGCCACATCATTCTACACAAAGGCCTTCTTAGCTAGTAGGGAAATTGATGGGGTTGTAATTCACCTAAAATTTTAGATAAAATTTTAGTAATGGCTAGTGATTCCTATAAAATATGTAAAATTTATAGAGTTTTGGGGTGTGGCCAACCTTTCATAGATTTTATTTTGTCCCACTTACTATACGACACAAATTTTCCACTTTAGAATTGTGAAAAGTGCATTTGGAGAATTTTAATGATATGTGGTTATCTTGGAGTAGTTGTAATGTTTTCTGAATGTGATCTACATGTGCTTCCTAAGTCTTGATATAAATCAAGTGTCGTTAAAGAGGGAAAGCATGTACTTATGTAAAAATGGATTGTAGCACACCCAACCCCCTAACGTTACATTAGGGTTGTGAGGCATAATTAGACATGACTTTCAACGTTTATTATGAATACAGGGTTATCAAATTTCCTCTTTCCTTTGTTACCTCAAATCATATATCTGATATTGTCATCATCTTCTACCCATCAAGAGCTTCACAACAATAAATTACATCTCATTATAAGATCTAGGCAAAAAGTTATACCCCTTTGAAGATTTAACACCTTAAGGGCCACATCAGCTACTGTAAAAGTCCATGTGGGTAACACATGGCAACCCTCTGTCATGTGCCACTCTTGCTCTGGTCCACATTTGTTACCTATTTATCAATTAGAGCCCCACCATATCAAGATTTTCTATAAAAATTGCATTGTCTAAACCTCTAGTTTTCTAATATACCAATACACTGGTGGCCCAACATGTCAATATGGTGATATGTCACCATTTTACACATTTGAAGTGCCAATATGCCAATATGGTGATATGTTAGTATTGGTAAACTTTATACACTTCCATTCTTTACAATTCTCAATATGTCGATGGGTTGGTGGGACAACTCAACATGCCACCTCGCCCTTTGACCCCCAATTGACATTTTCCACATGGTATGTGTTGATTTATTTGACATGTGGCACTGTTAACATGTATTTTGGGATATCGAGATATCAACAATTTTCCACAATGCAACCCATGCCTCTTCATTCCTCTGACACTCAATCATAGTTTAAAACATGGCATACGCTGACCTATCCTCAGCCACTTGGAATTGTTGATGTGTGCAATGTGTCACTTATAATTTCATGTCTAGAAAACCAAAAATGTTGAGTATGGGTGACATGTGTCCTCCATCTAGCACAAACACATCATCATGGGCGTCATCAAATTGACATCGCTCCTTGATGCTTTCGATACTACGATACTTAGAGGTCTTGATGTCATCAATTGATGCCAGTGAACAAAATTGATTGTCATTAAGTATTGGTCTATTGACTAGAGCCACGTCATGATAGGGATTCCCATATAAAGCATGCTTACAAATACTTTGATGGTATGATACCTCAATAATCCCTCTACCTGCTAGCTCTTGCTAATATCCCTCTTGTCATCCATATGACCAAGGACTAGGGATGAAGCCTTAATCCCAAAATTTCCATGGAAATCGCTAAATCAAATGGGAATTCCATCCCCATATTTCTCTCTCCCGAAATTTCTCCTTGGAACTGTATACTTGCAGGAAAAAATCTTAGCATAATATCCAATCAACTTCTTACATGAATCCCGTGAATCCATTACACATAGTTTATTCCTTCTAAGATCTTCAATTATGCCCAAATAGGGAAACCTTTTAATTGCTAAGTAGTCCAAACAATTATACATTTAGACTAATAATTCTTGCTTTTTGACTTGGAAAAGACCAGAATACTTCACTTCAAGGACACCTAAGCTCTTCTTTAAACTTTCCACAAGCTCAAAAGTTCTTTAGTGAACTCTTCAATAATTATCATTACATGTTCAGAGAATACTTTGTCCTCTTGATTCTCCTAATTCGAAATTAAGGCTTCTATTCATACCTATGACATCCACACTATTCACAAGACCGAATTCATCAACTAGCTTGGAGCTTCTCTAGTATATATAAGAACATACCACTAACACTAGCCATGACTGGGATTAAATTCCTTCAAACCCATGCTTAATGTGATATTTACGTATTTTCCATAACAAGAAAAGAATGACACAAAAGTAAAATAAAGATTTATTATGGGGCATATGAGTATTATACAACCATTTTAAAATGACCTATGACTTCACATTATAAATAGACATCATAAAGATGATATTTCCCATTCAATAGACAATCACATAAACACAAAACATTTCAACAATGATCATTTCTTTATGATTAACATAGTTTACATTATAGATATGAAGTATATGAGGGTAATTATCTAATTAAGATCCTATCTTGTCTCCAATTTATAAAGGGTGAGCCACATTCCACCCCACCATAGGCTCAATTACACTATAATATTTCTTACAGTTTTCACCCCTGAGCCAAACCAAGAAGCCATGAGGGAAGTTTTGTTAAACAATATAGGGTGGAGTCATGAAGGCCACTCTTCTTCATCAATTTAACTGATAAATTTCCTTAAGAGAACATCCAACCCAAATTTTTTCCTAGTTTCCATAAGTGGTTTATCAACTGTTGCAGATAGCAAGCACCCTAGGGGACAACATCTCCCAAACGACTAGTGGTGCAAGGGTGAAGGTCACTTTTCTTCATTCACTCAAAGGTCAATATGGAGTCTTTCATCATTAATATATAATGCCTAGTCTCATTCACAATGTGGTCATAACATATCTTGGATAGCACAAATAGATCCCTTCACTCAGCCAAGAGTCCCTTAAAGCCTCTCTCAAGTGCTCGGTTGCATGGATTTCAACATTTTTCCTAGAAAATGGCCATCCTAAGTCCACACAACATTAAAGGATCCCTTCACTTAGTCAAGATTCCTTGAGTGCTTCCTCCCTTTGTATTAATGCATGCACAAAAAATTCTCAACAACCATTAGGCCCTCTAGATCAGGGTAAGACTCACCCTCTAACCTCACTCATTGAATCGGGTGAACCAAAAATCACGCACATGGTTTTTCTCCCCATTTACACAAGAGCTTGCTCTTGTTTCCATTCTTCTCTCAAAAAGAACAACTCTTTCTCTCCTCACATACACTCTCACCCTCAAGTGCTTCCTCCATATGAGAGTTATGGATCCCTCCTCAAGCTACGAAGTCCACCAAGTATTGTCACATGGTATGTAGCCCATGTTTGGGAAATATAGTGCCTCCTCCCCCATTTCTCTCATAAATGCTTAGAAATTGGGTAGTTCAATAGAATATCAAGAGTAAAAATATTAATTGCAGGAAATATAAGAAACTTCCCTATCATTCTTTGTTAGCTTCCCTCCTTCCATGGTAGTTTATGCATCATATTGGTATCATAGGAGGTTTATTTGGTTTTATTGTGGGGATTTATAGGGGATATACATTGGTTAAGTTAAAAGTCATAAAACCTCATCCATGGATGATGAATATGTGAATAACCCTCAATATCCCATAAAGGAGAGGTCTACAAATCTATAAGCACAAGTCACATATATACACCCTAATCTGAGCCTTATCATGTTAGACTTGACTAATAAGCTTGGACTATTCGAAGAAGATGGAGGTTCTAATGAAAAGGTCAAATCATAGGGTATTGTTGAAATCGGAAACAGGAAACATTGAAAATGGCAACCAGAAATGGAATCCAGAAAATGGCACCCGTAAATGGCACCATATGAGCCTCCTAATTTAATTTTCCCTTAATTAAGTTGGAAGAAAAAAAAATTGTAATTTCATGTGACAACTTGTATTATTTACTGAGTCGGGAATAATTATTTAGCTTAGGAAATTCGAGTTAGAGGTCAAAGAGGAGGCATGTAGAGGATTTTCCTATTTTTAGGGGGTCCAATTACAGTTATTTGTGGGTTGTTAATAGTTAACTCAATTAATCAAGTTAAAATCAGTTTAACTAGTTCTAACTGGGAGATGAACTAGTGATAGGTCCAGTGAATTATATATGATTTAATTCACAAGTAGTGATCAATTAGTTAATTGATAATTCGCTATAAATAGTTTTTGCATGTCAATTGTAAGGAAGGCCCAATTGAGACCGAGGTTAAAGGGAAGAGATCTATCAATTGTACTATTAGAAAATTGTACAGGTCATTAGGAAGGCCTTGAAGGATTACGAAATCATTAATTGGTATTTTCCTAATTAATAGGGGCTCAATTATCCCAAGAATGCATAAGGAAGGCATGACATGTAGAGGCAAGCAACAAGTTAAATATTGGACCAAACTTGCTTTGATTGCAAGCCAGATCCAAGCTAGATCAGAGTGAGATAGTCATGATAGTGCAGGAAGTTTCTTAGTAGAGCAATAACATTGCATTGTTTCATGATCTTGACTTTATGCAATAGATAGATAGCAGGGTTTTAGGTAGTGTGCTTTCCCTAGATACATCTTGTGTTGTGTGATTGATAATTTCTTTCTCTTTCATGTTATGTGATTATGCGATCATGTTTTTGTTTTTGCAAATTGTAGAAGGATTCAGTATCTTTTTTTAGTGCATTATAAGATTGGATTGAATCCCATTACTATATTTTATACATGGTATCAGAGCGCCAAGAATCACAATAGAAGATGGTAAATTGAGTTTGTCTTGAACAGGTTTGAGTGTGTATATTTATTCTTCAGGACCCAGCAACAGATCAATATGTCTTTCAATGACTTGAAACTTGAATATTCTCTTGAGGGAAATTAGAATTACATAGCATGGAAGGACAATATGGAGGCAGTGCTCGAGGAAAACAGATTGAAGGAATTTATAAAAAATTATATTCCTCATCCTACAATAGCATATACTCAACTTCTTGATGCATGGAAGAAGAAGGTAGAAAAGGTGAGAAGGATCTTGTTAGAAGGAGTTCGAGATAATTTTGTTTCGAGTCTCCATGGGAAGTTGACTCCATATATTATGTGGAAGTCCTTGACAGATATGTTTCAGAATAGTAGCGACCATAGGAAGTTAGTGTTGAAAGACAAGCTCAGAAAGATCAAGATGGAGGAGGGCAAGCCGATACCAAAATACTTGACGAAGTTCACTCAATGTCAAGATGAGATTGGAAGTGTTGGTGTGACAGTAGCCTAGGATGATTTGGTTAGCCTAGCTCTTCTACGCCTTCCCAAGAGCTGCATAGTTACCAGGACTCTGCGGATGGGAGGGAGAAGCTACCAGACAGGGAGTGTTTGTGGTCCGACTTGGTAATAGAAGAGATAAGGCGGAGAACCAGATATGAGACCTCTGAAAAATACAAAGAAGAAGATTTTGCATTGGTTAGAAAAGGAAAGAACTCCAAGGGAAATAATTCCCAAGGTGAATATGGAAAGAGAGACTTATCGAATATCAAGTGTTTTCACTGTCACGAGCACAAGAACTATGCCTTGAATTGTCCACAGAAGAAGGAAAGAAAGAAAGAGCCTGTATTTGTAGCGGGTGAAGCACTAGATTCATAGTTCGAGCTTGATTTTACTCTCATTGCATGCACAGGCAACATTGTAATGGGATGCATGTGGTATCTAGATAGCGGTGCTTCGTTCCATATTACGGGGAATAGAGATCTCTTCAGTGACTTGGAAGAGAAGGAAATCCAACATATCATAGAATTTGGAGTTGACTGGTGGTATATTGTGACTGTCATAGGTACAGTTAACTTTCAGAGGGAGTCTAGCTCCCCTCTCAGATTGACAAATGTTTTGTATGTTCCAGGACTAAAGAATAATCTTGTCTCTGTAGCGGTATTAGAAGACTGTGGTTATGATTTCACATTTATAAAAGGAAAGGTGATCCTTAGACACATCACCACGAGACGGGTGAAATAGATCGATGTAAGAGTCAAGAACCTATATGCTCTTGAGGTCGAGGATGCATGCAAAAATTTGAGGATCAAAGTAGAGGTTAGTGACTTGGTGGTTGAGAGGGAGAAAAAATTACCTCTAAACTTGTAGCCTCAAAAGTAGTATCAAAAGGTTGTGGAGCAACCACAATTGGATAAGCAGAGAGGAGACTGATTGGAGGCATCCACTCAAGCATAGACCTCCAGAAGGGGGAAATTTCGAGCCAGATGGGCAGAGGGAGCACATGTAGCCATACGATTAGGTGAGAGGTGGGGCGATGTGCAGACATAATCCCAAGAGAAGAAATTTGGGCAAGATATATTGAGATGGCTTGTCTCATGGATCAAACCTAGCTACGAGGAGTCCACATTAACATAGTAACATGAAGGATCAATAGGATTGATGCAGTCATATGTCGGGAAGATATAAATCAAAGTGACAAATGTTAGATACTGGAGCACAGATCAGAGTTAACAAAAATCTAGAGGGCACAAATGCAGAGTCAGCAACAACCTAGAGTTTCTAGTGGACAGTGCAGTAGCTAGCAGTAGTCAGAGACTCTGATGACATATGAATCATACTGATTCAATTTTTTTTTTAGGCTATTTATTTTTAGGAGTTACAATAGCAAACAACACTAGAGAAGTGTTGCATGCAGAACATTCCAAAGATACCAG
This sequence comes from Pinus albicaulis, assembly GCA_034641835.2. NCBI lineage: Eukaryota > Viridiplantae > Streptophyta > Pinopsida > Pinales > Pinaceae > Pinus > Pinus albicaulis. The sequence goes on along the minus strand of CM076575.1, from coordinate 1,832,954,430 downwards.
ATCATGATAGATTGAATTCCTTTCTTGTTGAGAGGGGGTGTTGAACTTGGAAATAATAAACATTGAAAATGGAAACCATAAATGGAATCTAGAAAATGGCACCATATGAGGCTCCTGATTTAATTTTCCCTTAATTAAATTGGAAGAAAAAAAATTGTAATTTCATCTCATGACAACTTATATTAGTTAACTGAGTCAGGAAGACTTAGTTAGCTTAGGAAATCCGAGTTAGAGGTCAAAGAGGAGGCATGTAGAGGATTTTTCTATTTTTAGGGGGTCTAGTTACAGTTATTTGTGAGTTGTAATTAGTTAACTCAATTAATTGAGTTAAAATCATTTTAAGTAGTTCTAACTAAGAGATGAGCTAGTGATAGGTCCAGTGAATTAAATCTAATTTAACTCACAAGTAGTGATCAATTAGTTAACTGATAATTTGCTATAAATAGTTGTTGCATGTCAGTTCTAAGGAAGGCCCAGTTGAGACTGAGGTTAAAGGGAAGAGATTTATCAGTTGTGCTATTAAAATATTGTACAGGTCATGCATGAGGTCATCGGGAAGGCCTTGAAGGATTGCACAATCATTAATTGGTATTTTTCTAATTAATAGGGGCTCAATTAGCCGAATAATTCATAAGGAAGGCAGGCCAAACAGAGGAAAACAAAAATTTAAATATTGGACCAAAATTTATTTGATTGCAAGCCAAATCCGAGCTATATCAAAGTGAGACAGTCAACAGAGTGTAGGAATTTTCTTAGTGGAGGAATAACATTGTATTGTTTCATGATCTTGACTTTATGCAATATAATGATAGTGGAGTTTTAGGCAGTGTGATTTCCCCATATACAACTTGTGTTGTGTGATTGATAATTTCTTTCTCTTTCATGTTATGGGATTGTGCGGTCATGCTTTTGTTTCTGCAAATTGTAGAAGGATTCAATATCTTGTTTTAGTACATTATAATATCGGATTGAATCCCATTGTTAGATTTTCTATAGGGATATTGGGAGATAAGGAAGAACCAAAAAGGGAGTTTAAGAAAGAACTTGAAAATGATCAACCCAATTCAAGTGTCATGAACCATGCACAATCATTATTCAAGATGGAAGTGAAGGTCAACATTAAGCCCTATCAAGATGATATTTATGCTCTGAAGTTAAATAATTGGTTGTAGTAGTTACAAATTTATTTTATTGTTCAATGTATAGAGGAAGAACACAAAATTTAATTTTCTCATTTGAAACTAGAGGGCCATTCCCTAATTTGGTAGGAAAGCCACACAAAGACCCTAAGGTTGGAGGGAGAACATGCAATGACTAAGTGGGGGGATTTCAAAACCCTAATAAAGTAATAGTTTTACCCTGTTGGATGTGTAGAGGACCAGTGGATAAAATGGCATTAATTAATGTAGTGACAAGAGTAGAGTGTACAAGAGTACACCACATAATTTAGAGTATGGCAATAACATTGGTTATCTTCCCAAAGAACCTATACATGCTCCTAAAGTATCTAGGGTGTTTACACAACCATCTGTAGAATCTAGTGATTTTTTTCAAACCCGGAATGGTGGATGAGGCTTGTGTATAGGAACAATACTTGGAGAATGTAAGATAGAAGAAAAGGAAATCAATGCAGAAGGAGCATGGGGAAGCTTCCAAGGAGGATAATAAATGAAAAGGGGTAAAAAAAACAATATCTACAACACACTAGTGCAAATATCACAAAAATCACTGCAACCATTGTAACATTGACGATTATATAGAGGAGAAGTGTTGGAAGTTGCATCCAGATTTGAACCTGAAAAACAAAAACAAAAATGCTAAAATGAAAAATATCATGGCCATTTATTTGAGAAACCAAGTGGAAAGTAGCTCAGATGTGAATGAGAAGATTGTTTGTACATCAATCATGAAGGGGTGGATATGAGTGGTCTTAAACAACAAGAAGACAAAAATTGGTGCTCTATTCAACTAAGGATCACAAGAAAATATCATAGCAACAAATTTGTTAAGAAACTATGATGGGAGACTCATGATCATCTTAAGCCATATCCATTGGGATGGGTCAACAATGAGGCAAAGATAAAGGTAGCCAAATAGTGCATAATCAAATTTGTTATTAGTGTTAACTTTATTTATGAAGTAGAGTTAGATGTAGTTCCGCTTGATGTATGTGGAGTTGTGTTTGGGAGTCCTTATGTGTACATATGAGATGTGATATTCATATAAAGAGCCAATCAATACTGCCTCATGAAGGAAAAAAAATCCTTCATCATCAACACACATAAGGCCAAGTCAAATATCTCACTAGCAAGTGCTAATCAAGCCAAAAAGTTGATCATTTCTAGCAATAAATATGTTTTGTTATTTTTAAGAGAAAATTTGTTTATAGAGGAGTCCATGAGAGCTAACTTGTCCCTAGACGGATGCACAAAGGAACATAAACAACAACTGGAAGAGTTTCTACAAGCATATAGGGTTGTGTCCAAGTATCTTAAATGGCTACCAACCAAAAAGGAAGTGGAGCACAAGATCTAGTTGTTGCTAAATTTTTTGTTGCCAAACAATAGGATATATAAATAGTTAGTTATAGAGGAAAATGAGGTGAAGATGAAATTGCAGAAACTATTGCAATAGAGTGTCATTCAACCAAGTATCTCACCATGTGGGTCACCCATCATCATTGTTCCAAAGAAGGATAGGACTTGGAGGATGTATATTGATTATAAGGCTTTAAACCAATTTATGTTGAAGAACATGTACCCCCTTCCCAAGATAGATGATATATTGGATCAGTTGCAGTAAACCAAATGCTTCATCGAGTAAGACTTAAATTCAGTATATCATCAGGTTTGGGCTAGAGAAGAAGATACCTAGAATGTCACCTTCAAAACTAGGCAAGGTTTGTATGAGTGGTTGGTCATGTGGTCTAGCGTATGCAATGCATTAGCTTTGTTTACAAGGTTAATGAATGATATATTATGCCATTTTATATATTCATTTGTTATTATTTACTTAGATGATTTAATGGTATATAATTTTATATAGGAGGAGCACATCTCACATTTGATGTGGGTTCCAAATATATTTAAAGAAGCACCAACCATTGACAAATCTCAAGAAGTGTGAGTTTGCACACTATTCTTTGGTGTACTCTGGGTATGTGATAGGTGTGAGAGAGTTGAAGATGAATCCTGCCAATATGGAGGCCATCATGAAGTGGTTGAAGCATGCTAGTGCTTCTAGGTCCAAGAGTTTCATTGGCGCAGCACGATTACTAAGGAAATTCATCGCCTCATTTTAGCAATAATAGAAACACTTAACACCATAACAACAAGTGGTAAGAGTTTACAATGGGGAAAGGGTTAGCAAAGGGCCTTTTGAGAAGTTAAAACAGAAGATCAATCAAGCACTATTTTTGGCATTACCAAACTTGTAGAAACCCTTCGAAGTAGAAACAAATGTGACTGGGTGTGTAATGGGAGCGATATTGGTACAAGTGGCAAAAGGCTTGTATGCTACCATTATGAAGTATTTCATGGGGAAATCCTCAACTACCTTACCTATGACAAGGATCTATATGTTGTGGTGCAAGCTATGAAGAAGTGGACACATTATCTAATGGGAAAGGAGATAGGAATCCACATAGATCGCCAACCACCACAATACTTGCATTCACAAAGTAAGCTATGATAGACTAGACACTACAAGTGGATGGAGTTTCTAAAGCAATGTCATTTAGTTATTAAATATGAGAAGGCTAGCACAAAAAATTTGACCAACATACTTTCAACGCCACCCACATCAAACATCATAGCTTTGGGAACTATTATGCACATGGATCCTTTCACCCATGTTGCATAGAAAGAAGCATGCACATAGGATGAGGACTTCAAGGAGGTGTTTCAAAAGTTGTAAAGAAAGAGCCATGTGCATGATGGTGATAGCACAATGACTAACATCTCCATAATGGATTACTCTATAGGTTAGATAAGTTATGTATTTCTAAAGGTGAGTGGTTGCAAATGACTAGAGACCCTCACTCCTCCAAGGTTGCAAGGAATTTTAATGTAGGGAAGACAATGACCAAATTTCAAAGGTAGTAGGAAGAGGTAGCTAAGTTCATAGAAGGATGCATGCTTTGTTGTACCAACAATCCTAGTAATAGGAAATAGGGTCTATATCATCCTTTATCTCTAGCTACTCATCCTTGGGAGAGCATTTCCATGGCATTTTTGGAAGGTTTACCAACAACCAAGAAGGGAAATGAGTACTTGTTTGTGGTAGTTGATTGGTTCAGCTAGATGTATGTTTTAATTCCTTGTAAAAAGGACCACAAATAGGCAAGAAGCAACGAACTTTTTATTTGGACAAGTTTGGGTGCACTTTGGGATACCAATTTCAGTTAAGCACACAATATTTCTCAATGCATTATGGACTACAATATGGGAGAATATGGACACAAATTTAAAGAGGTATACAAAATTCCATCCATAGATAGATGGAAAATAGAAGTATTCAATAAGAATTCAATGAAATTTTGCTACAATACAAATCATACTAAGAATTAAGATGAAAAATCTATACATGTGATGGTCTTATAACTAAAGAATCAACACTTCTATTGGTAAGTCCCCATTTGAAACTTGTTCTGAATATTTTCCACCTTCACCTTTGTATATTGCATATGGGAAATGAGGAGGAGTGAGGGAGGATCTTACATAGGATGCCTTCATGGTCTAAAAAATTGTTGAGAATATCGAGCAAATCCATCTATTGGTACAAAAGATATTACAAAAGTCATGGAAAAATACAAGGGAAATAATGATTAGCACATAATTGAGAAGTTATTCAAGGTGGAAGATAGAGTATGGTTATAGTTGAACAAGGAGAGGTTATAGGGTCCTAGTAAGAAAATCAAGGCTTTGAAATATGGTCCCTCTGGGATACTAGAAAAAGTGGGAGGTAACACCTATATAATCAATCTACCCCCATACGATGAATGTAGAGAATTTGAAATTCTTTAAGCCTTCCATACTAGATCAAGAAGATGAATAAATCCTACCTTTTGTAGGTGATTTGGCACCAGATGCTCAAATGGAGTTGATAGATGATACAAATTTGTAGGACAGGTCCACAACCACAAGGGGTAGCGTGACCTTTGGAAATTTGGGTTGAAAGGACAGATTACACACAAGGCTAAACGATACACTAGAGAAAAGGTGGAGGACAATTTTCATCATCTCATTCATTAGAAGCTTTTAGGGACCAAAATAATTCCAAATTGGGGAGGTGTGATTTGGATTTGATATTTATATCATTTTTCATCCATCTTGATGCTTTTACAATAGAAAAAGTATAGGAATAAACTCATGGAACCATTTTTACCAGCAAGTTCCAGTTTGGTGAATTCATGTGTGAAACATTCCAAAAGTATTTTGAGGCATTAAGCAACACAATATAGGAATAAACTCATGGAACCATTTTTACCAGCAAGTTCCAGTTTGGTGAATTCATGTGTGAAACATTCCAAAAGTAGTTTGAGGCATTAAGCAACACACGCGCGCACACACACACACACACTTTTTTTTTTTTTTTTTTTATTTTTTTCGGGGATGGGGGGTGTAAAATTGTGTTAGTTAAGCTTTAAGACCCATATTGTTGTTCTACACACAAATTCCTTTTCGACGCCACAAGAATTGCCTCAATCAGAGCCTGTACGCAAAAGTTATGCCATCGAGAAGTTGAAATTCCTATTTTGATCACCATGATTCAAGAGGATGCCATCTCAACCCCTATTATTCATGAAAAAGGGGCTAGCCATGTGATCATGATGAAGAATACTCCATATTGTAAATCTAGTTAAGAGTTGAAGGAATCAAACTTAAACACTAAGGTTATCGAGTTGTTTTATAAGCAGACCACTAGGAGGAAAAGGGTTTCCATTCTATTCAAGGGAATTTCGTTCCATAGATGAACATGGTAGCTAAGAGTGGATGGAAAGAGAGAAAACAAATATGGTTTGTATACTGTATCTACCCATGGGCCATAGGTCTCACTTCTTTACACTTGCATCCATTTCCATTTAGAGAAAGAGAGAGTGGAGCAACCTCACCTTCTAGCAAGGTTTTCTCTAGAAGGGGTTTCCCAAGTCACATCTTGTGTTATTGTGGTTTGTAAGTTGATTTTCTATCTGTTCACTATTTTATACACTATTATAATTTTCATGTAAACACGGTAAACAATTATTAACAAATCCATAAATGTAAGGAGAAATTAACCCTCATAGTGTATATTTTGGATTTTCTAATATATTTTAGTAGATTTGTTGTGAGGAACTGTCTAGTGGAACATCGACTTTAGTTTATGAACCAAGAAGGCATTGTAAAGACCAAAATATCTAAAAATCATGATATCATTTAGGTGTGTTGAAGGAATTCTTAGGAATGTCTACCTCCTTCATCCTAATTTTGGTGAGTGATAAACATGGTGAAGGTTAGTTTTAATGAAGAACTGGACACATGAACCTTAATCAAGAGGTCTTAACAATTGGGATGGGAAATTTATCCTCCTTGATTAACTTATTAAGGGCATGGATGTTTGGATGCATGTGCTAGTTCCCTTCTTTCTCCTAAACCATGAAAACTAGGGATGAGTAGGGGTTAGTATGAATATGTATCATGTTGGCTTAAGTTCTTAAATGATCTTTTCAATTGCATTCTTTTATGCAAAAGGATGTTGGTAAGGATGCACATTGGATGATTGAGTATGTGGAATGAGTTGAATGCCATCATCATGCTTTCCATGTGAAGGAGGTAATCCATGGGGTGTTTCAAATATTTTTTAATTATTATTCAAAACCAACTACAACTTAGGGTGAATTTCCTATGGGGAGCTATCCATAACTCAGATGGCATTGAATTGTGAAACAACGTTGAAATGAAATTTTTTAGATGGTGAGAGCTAATAAATTCTAGTGAACAAGATTGGAGATCTTTGAGGGTGTGTTTATTACCATCATGTGTAGCTCCTTGAAATCCATTACATGTTCACTACCATTCTACTACTAGAGTGAGATTATATCCTCACATTTTAGCAATAAATACACTTGATTTAAGTAGATTTCCCCCCATGTGGTGTTTCACATTTTCACTATTCCAACCACATTTCATCATACCTCCATTAACTGTCATGCTTTGAAAATTGTGCATTGCATGAACATAACATTGGGGTTTTTATATGACTCTTCAATGAATAATAACATTGGCGCTTCCACTATTGATTAAAATAATCACTTTTATGTGCTTTATATAGTCAAACAACTTCAATTTTCAAGGAGTTGAAACTTTTAATAAAGTGTGGAGGAAAATTTGGGTCTCCTTGTAAGGAGACTTCTAGGTGGTGTCTTCCTAAGGAGGAGGGTTATTCTTCTCTAAATCCAATTGGATAGTGGGTTCCTATAAATTTTCCTTGGGATTATCAGATTGGGCCATACATATGAAAAATATGTTGTTTTCAATGCATTTATCCCTTGGAAATATTTTTCATCACAATGATAACAAAGGTTGTTTTTAGGATCTATTGGTGTTAACTTGTGTAACCTCAAGGGTTGAGAAGTGGTTTGGGTAATTGTATGCCTAATAGGGGGTTTCCAGCAGGGAAAAAGAGGCAAGCCATCACCACCTATGCTTCTCTGGCTTGTTAAGAATCCTTCGAACAAGTGGCGGGGCTTGACATCTAAAATTATGCTCAAATATTTCCCTTTAGATATCTAATAAAACATCATTGAAAAAGTATTGTTCATATCATTTATGTGGATTTCCAATTGCTTCAAGGAAACAATAAAGTCTTTAGATAAGCCCATTTGGTGCAATTTAGTCAATCACCCTAAAAAATTAATATATGTTTCAAAGCGAGTGTAGAAGCCCTTTACAAAATAGCTCTAGGAAATGTAACTTCCATTTTACTTCTTATGCCATTACCATCATTGTCAATTCTCTCAATCCAAAACTGGCACACCCACCACAAGTTTCAAGTGGTCATAATTAATACCTTGGAGAGAAAAGTAGTGTTCCATCTGGGTAACCAATTTTGTTGGGTCAAAACTAGTGAACATGTTTGGATCTACTTTAGGTAATACATGCCACACATGGTGGTTATTATTCGTGTGACACCCACTTCTTAGGGATGATTCGTCATTTTCCTATTGTATGAGAAGCTCTTGTCCATGCCCTTAAATCACAACAACAAAATGTAGTAGGCCTTGTAGGTTTCCTATCTTAGCAACATGTGCTTATGGGTTATCGAGTCTAGAGACATGTGCTTAAGGTCATCAAACTCATATAACTATTCTCATAGTTTGTTGATCTTGGACACCTAGTATTCGATCTGAGAAAATTGGATTTTTAATGGGGAGATCTTGATATCAATATTTGTGTCCATTGGATGCATGGGATCATTGAGCCTACCAAAAAGGTTATTGTATAGTACCACCAAAATGATTAATGTCGTGCAAAGAGTTTTTGAGACAAGTCACTCATAATGATATCGAAAGGTCCACTTTAAGGGTTAGTTGGGATCTTTACCATTGAAATTATTATTATGCAAGGAGTTTTTTGAGAAAGGTCTCCCACAACGGTGTGATAAGTACCTAAACTCATTCATTTACTTTTTCAACTCCTACAACGTATTGCTCCTATCTTAGTATTACTATATTAATGAAATTCTCAAATTCCTGATATTATAGGAGATTGCAATTTCGCTACCATTGTTGCAAAAGTTAGGGTTTGTAGGGTCTCAAGGGAAAGGGAGTGTCAAGTGCTATATAGCTTTGATATACTTGAGGGTTTCCAATAATAATACTCAATTGATATTTCACTACACCAACTGAGGAGGATAGATTGTACCCTTCGTTGCACTACCTAATTCCAGGGTGCATGAGAGTGATCTCCCTAAGTGTCATGCTTGTGTCCTAGCCATAAATTTACTTGTTGAAAGATCATCATGTTTAAATATGTTTTAGCATGTCTTTAGCCTAAAAAATATTTCTCTAAAAATTGGAGCATGTTAGCACATGAAAGGATCGAGACCATTTATTGCACACTTAATTAATAGAAGCAATAAATTATGAGTGATATCTATAAAAATTTAAAAATGAAAACAGTAAAATATGAGAGCAATATAAAATATTTGTAATGATAATCCAAAAAGAGAAAAATGTTTATGAGCCTCTTCAAGGGGGCAACCTACAAATGATGAAGGTTCCAATAAAATGACCCATTTTACATTTAGTAACCCCACACCAACTAGCTAATGGGCCTCATTCAAAGAAGATGACCTCACATAATAATTGACTAAGTCCTAAGTACCCCAAAGTGGGGAGATTAGGGTACGGACTTAACACATTTTGACATGAGGCTTTTCAAGAATTGAGTTCAAAAGGTGTAAGGCTTTTTGCTACCAATTTTTTAGTAATAAGCCATGGCTTAAATAGGGAAAGGACCAAATATTGTAGATTTAGGGCAATGGGAACTTGGTATTCAATGAGTGCTTTAATATCTTCTAAGGGGTAGGAGATTATCTATTTCTTGTAAAGCTCCTTCTTTGGACTAAGGCCTTCATCATGGAAACCATTTTGATCTTATAACTACAAAAAATCAATAATAGTGGAAATCATGTATTTTAGAACTGTCCATTCTCATCTTTGGAGAGAGCCTTTGCTTCTTGTATTAAAAACAACCTCTAAGGTTATAACAATCTAAAGTCATGATATTTCCTCTAAATGATCAACATATTCAACAATATTCAAATTTTAAGATGCATAATATTGGATCCTAAAAGGCACCACACCATCCTTGTGGATTTCTCCTTTTTTCCTTGGTATTCTAGATAGAAAGGATGACAATAATTGCTAGGAGAAATACCCACTAGTAATTCTAAGGGGCTTAATGAGATTTGATCTTGAGGCCTCCATGACCCTTCAAGCTCCTAGTTTGCAGTTTATGAGTACGTTGAACATTTGAATTTTCATAGAATGGGTTATTTTGAATTTTTGTGACTTGGGTCCATATGTAATATTGCAAAGGGCTTATTTTGATTTTATTATTTATTCCAATGAAAGCATTATAAAACAAAAAAGTAGGATTTTCTAATTTGGCAAGTTGAAAAACTAGCAAAGTCAACAACTAGAAGATATTGGATTATGCAAGATGTAGATCCATAGGTTTGAGGAGTTGTAGGTTAATCTAAAATGTGTGGAGGGGAGATTGAGAAGCTAGTGTTCCTCCCAACTCTTTTGACAACTCATTCATAACCAACGTTGGGCAACTACACAAGAGGTGAAGGAAAGGAGGGCATGGTGGTGTTTGCTGTGGAGGGGGTAAAGAGCGTAATGTTCCTCCCAACTCATACACAACTAATGCTATGCAACTATGAAGGAGGTGATAAAAGGAAATGCCATGTTAGTATTTATTGCCTAGAAGGAGGAGGAGGACCCACACAATAAAGACATATGGTTGCAGTATAAGGAATCCACCATAATTTTTTACACACTTTTACTTTCATTACCATTGAAACCTTGGTTCATACTCTTACCTTGTCTAATACTCTACAAGTTGTCACTTTCATTGTTGGTATATACCCCACATAAACTTAGACATTGTCAAAAGGTAATATAAAACCATCCAAATAATACATAGTTAAAAGGAAAATGTCAATCTTTTTGACCAAGTGTTAAGATACAAAATTCAATTTTTAACAAAGACATTGAAGCCTATAATAATGTTAGTGTTGATGTTAAGTAAAAGAGATTTTACTGTGAACCTAAACCCATATTAAAACAAAACAAACATATTGAGTATAATTTCATTATGTATTTTTTTTTTTTTTTAATAATGATCTTATTTTTCATAATAATCTAAATTGTAAAACGGAAAAAACTCCTAAGGCGGAGTTTGTTCTAACACGAAACTTCATCCACACGCAATTGGAATTTCAAAATTAATTCACTTATTTATTTATTTATTTATTTTTCCCTCTATTTTTTCCTATATATACCATACCAATCTAAACTCTTACAAAGTCCAACTCCATTGGAACAACAGAGATAGAGACTCAAGAGAGCCGAACTCTCCAAAGCCAAATTCCCTTCAATCCTCTCCAAAGGTAATTTCGTTATTTTTTTTTTTTCATCTCTTTTTACAGACATTTTATTTACCATATTAATCTAAATTGTAAGAAAGCCAAACTCCGTTCTAATGGAGCCGAACTCTGTTTTAACAGAGCTGAACTTTATCTCCACAGAATTGGAGTTTCAAAAGCAACACACATCTATTTATTTATTTTTCTATTTCGTTTGGTATATATTTTTTTCATCTCTTTTTACAGACATTTTATTTACCATATTAATCTAAATTGTAAGAAAGCCAAACTCCATTCTAATGGAGCTGAATAGATTCTAATGAAGCTAAACTCTGTTTTAACAGAGTCGAACTTCATCCCCACATAGAATCAGAGTTTCAAAAACAACACATATTTATTTATTTATTTTCTATTTCATTTTTTCGTATATATATTAGAGTAGAGCTAAACTCTCTTTTCAAACTCTATTAGAGTAGAGCTAAACTCCCTTTGAATTTCAAAACCAATCTAGTTTCACATTGACAATTTTAAGGTAGTCACAAAATACACTTAACTAGTTTTACCATAGAAAGCAAAATTCTTACCATATCTGATTACCAAAATGCACCATGAAAAGAATTTGGCAAATATTTACCATTTCTGATAACCAAAAATGCACCATGAAAAGAATTTGGCAAATTTTTACCATATCTGACGATCAAGTTCCATCCATGCAGGGTCCCATCCATTTCGGAGAATAAAGACTCCTTTCAACGGTTCTTCTGACCACGTGCGGGAACAACTATAAAAAATGACATCGAACTCCAGCAGTTGCTCTCGTGAATCGGTTTGCTATTTTGGGTACTTCAAATTTTCATTGTTTTACATGCTAGAGTAGGAGTAGAGGGTGCAACATTTCTGGAAACTAAAGCCATTAACATTTCCTAAACTCCTCTGTAAAAAGAGATCAGAGCGAGAGCGAGAGCGACATGCAGAAGGGCGAAGTGAAAATGGCAGAGAGTGGAAAGGGCGGAAACGAAGAAGCTTCAGAGCCGGAACAAGACCAGGACGGCCTCTCTGCCCATTCCCCATTTCAAGCCCCTCGTTCTTCTGCATCTTCACTTCCCAAGGTAATATATTTCTCAACCCACCCTGAATTTGGCCATTCTTATTTTGCTTACGTGGGGTTTGTTTGTTTCCTTCAATTATCTTGGCAGGAGTTGCCCCAAGTGGAGCTGGAACTGAGACTGCTGCAAGCTCTGGAGATTTATCACCCCGCCAAGCTACAAGGTCATTATGCGTCCAACTCTGTTATTTTCTTATAAAGAGGAATTTGAATTTGTGGTCCTTCGTTTCTGTTAGATGCTGGGTGTATGAATCTGAAACGAATTTAGTATGACAATTGGAGTTGTTACGGAACAAAATTTAATTTGTTAGACGACTGCTTTTATCTGTGTCAAATTCTGGAAGATTTTGGTCATGAGCTTGCAATTGCTTCTAGGGTTGTTTTTGTTCCGGTTGCTTTTTTGGTTTGAATTTTTTAGCGGGTTCTTTTGCCCAATCGTTGCCAATCTGAAAATGCGCCTCCTTATTGCTATTTCAGGGGATTCCTACACAGATACACCATTCAATACATGTGTTTTTATAGAGACATAATCGAGAATATATCGCACTACTATGGTATGTTACCAAAAAAACATGAAACAAGAAAATGGGAACAGAATAAGAAACAAGGTTAGAGGTCTTTGGGTGATAAGAAACGTGAAAACCCACTAGCCTATGTTTATGTGAAGAAAATTGATTAGTATAGTTCTGTTTCAGACTGAAGCTGGGCATGGGAATGGGAACGAGAGTGGAAGAAAATGGAATGGGAAATGGTTCTCACGGTCATGAATCCGGACAGATCAATTCTAAATTCTGTAATTATTAATAATCAGCATAGAGCTATCTTAAACTTGGATCTTACTCTCGAGTCCCATTCTATTAGACTTGAAATAACTCTCGAGTTGATGTCATGTGCCTAGATGCTCTATTATCCACCTACCAAATGTTCCTTAGAAATGTACTGGTAGAGTGGCAAGATACCATTGATAAATATTTTTTCAAACTTGGCAACAAACTCATTCATTTGAGTTTTCAAAGATGTTCCTAGCTGCTTCTGCTATTGCTTCCCCTTGCCCTTCTTCTTGTTGAAAAATCAAGTGCAATGTTCTAGCACTTAGTTCTGAACATTGATAATTACTTGTGATGATTATATATCTTCTTTTAGCATTTACAACTTCTTCATCAAGCAATTATACTTCAGAAATTCAACTATACAAGAATATGAAAACTTAAAAGTAATGATCACAATCCCAGAATCAACACAATGTTTACCCTGGGAAAACCCACTTGGGGTAAAAACCTAACAATTCTTTCAATAGAGAATTAATTCAACAAGAGATATCAAAGTCATAGACAAACTAACCAGCATGATAGCAAGATGATACTCCAAAAAGTGCCAAGTCGACCCTCCACAAAATTCATGTCAAAATGTCTACAAACTGTCCACAAATGCTCTTGTTAAGGCCTGCTACAGATCTGTATTGGGGCCAAATTTTGACCTCTTTCTCTGCCATAGAAAGCTCACACTTCACCTCAAAAACTTCGGATTCCACCTTAAAAAATCAACACAGAAACTCAGACTGATCTCAGCCTTTTGTAGTCACTTGAGCAATGGCAGATAGATGACTTGTTCTTCTTCTTTTTGGTCTCCTTATCTTCTTGTCTTCCTTCACTAGAGAACAAAGATATACTTGTAATGCTTGTGATCCAAAGTGCATCTTAGATGGAGGATGAATGGGCTACTTATAGGTTTCTTGAAGGATGAATGGGCATCTCCTGTTAAATTTCCATGAAACTCTGCAACTAAGTGAATTACTAAAACTGAAATCTAGTTAGCTTTCACCAAGATATAAAGCGTCATAACAACTTATAAGTAGCGGAATCAAAACATAGAGATTAAAACACATGCACAAAATGACACACTTATTTTTCTTAGGAAACCCAACAGTGAAAGCTTGCTTGCTTGCTTCTCACACAAATCTTGTTGGAAATACTAAGAAGGGGGGGGGGGAGGTGAATCATTATTTCTTTCCAGTTGTTATTTTTACCATTTAAGATCACTTATAATTAGAACATAAAATGAACAATGATAGAATAATATTCTTGCTTGCTTGATGTGGCTATTTTATTAATTGTCCTTGGAGCAATTGAATCTCTTACAAAGCAATCTGTCTCTCTTATAATTAGAACATAAAATGAACAATGATAGAATAAAATTTTTATTAATCAGAAATGACGAGGACTCCAATCCTCTTCTTTACAATAAATCAGGTACAATAATGTTTAGGGCTCCAACCCTAGATGAAGACACCAATCTCCAACCTGTACTTTTCCAAGCACTCACTTGGACTTCACAAGGTTCCAACCTCTAGCCTCTAGGGTTCCAACCCCATCTTTCCCAAGGCTCCAACCTTGTCTCACTGGTACAGGCTCCAACCTGGTCTTCTTGAGGACTTCTATCCTCTAGGGCTCCAACCCACGACTTCAATTCTTCAATATGGATTTGACGATTCTCCAAGGCTCCCAATATCTTCCGCAACAAGCCCTGATAATATCTTCACCTTCAACAATGCCCTCAATCGATCTCCAAAGTACTTAGCTCATCATTGACAACTTTATCTTCTCAGAAGGTGTCTCCACAACTCTTCATGTGCCCCAAACAAAAGCTCCAAGGTCACATCATGAGGGCCTTCAACAATGCATTATGATCTCCAAGGGTGCCTTCAGGATCAACTTCTACAAGTCTTCCAAATGTCTTCAAGAATCCCTCAAGGCATCTTCAATAGGCTGCAATACTGTTGTAGGCTTCAAGTTCTCCAAGTTCTATGCTCCAAAGTTCTCCACTGTTCAAGCCACAAGTTATTCACGGTTCATGCCTTCAAACTGTTCAAGGTCACAAGCTTGTCTACCCCTTCCAAATTTCTACTGTCCAAAACTCCAAATACTTCACTGTTCAAAGCTCCAAATGATATCAATGGGCTGCTACAAAAATGTCATCAAACTGCCTCAAAATGTGTTAATGGGCTGGTTCAAGAGGTCTTCTTTAATAGGCCAAAGGTCTGATTGTTAACCCAAAAGTCTGAGCCTTATATGCCACAAGTTCGAGCCATATACTAGTCTTTGCTATAGGTCCGAGCCTTCAAAGGCTAACCCCTCCACAAGTTCAGATCCGTGCTTGATCACTGTTCAATAAACCACAGGGATATAGTCCAAGGTACTGAGGTTATTCAAGGTTTATGACTGGTTTGTGGTTATACCGAGCCCTAAGACTGAGCCTCCAAGGTGAGTCTGAGCCTAATAGCTGACTGTCCTTACACTTGTTACAGGAAATTGTCCACAGTCCGAGCCTAATAGCTGACTGTCTTTACACTTGTTACAGGAAATTGTCCACAGTCCGAGGTGAGGTCTGAGTCTTGTTTTACCACAGGTGACTATCCATACACAGATGCAAATTAGCCTCTCCACAGGTGGTTGTCCAAGCCTTTTTCTTAAAAAAAATTGTGTTTCTTATGTCTTTGGTCAAATTGTACAGAACCCAATGTTATCAGAACCGAACCGGTTCTGAAAAACCGGCCGGTCCGACCGGTTTGGAGGCAAAACCGGTCTGAACCGGCCCTCCGAACCGGAAATGACCGGTTCGGTACTGAACCGGCCGGTTCCGTCACTGAACCGGCCGGTTCCGTACCGGTCCGGTTCGGACCGGTTCAGAGACCGGTTCCACCGGTTCACAAGCCTGGGCACTAAAAAAAAAAATTTTTTTTTCTTAATTTTTTTTTAATTTTTTAATTTTTTTTTCTAAATTATTATTTTTCCTAGTTAATAACGCTACCCTAGCCCCCCCTAAAGCTACTTAAACAGCCCCACCCCCTCTATTTCCCTCACACTATTCATGGTAATGTTAAATTCTTAAAGTAAAAGTGACATTCTCCTTAATCTTCATTTTCATCCTTTTACTTAAATTTTTAACATTACCATGAAATGACTCAGGATGTTTGAGAGTGGTTCCGACCTCATTGGATTTCATATGGAGAAAGTAGAATTTTAGATCTCATTCAAAATCCAGCAGACTTATCAGTTTTTCAGGATTTCAGGGTTGGCAATGTTTCCATTGGATTCTGTCATGTATTAGGGTATGGAACTTGTAATTAATCAAGAGCACCAATCCCTCTATGTACCTTGATGTTAGTGACATTGGTTGTCAAACTCCTCTATCATGACCCTACTAAAAATGTACCCATCACTCAAACGAAACCTTGACTATCGAAGATGATAGATAAATCTATGTTTAAATCAATGAATTAAGTATGAATTTGTGTAAAAAATATCTAATTTTTAATATATATATATATATATATATATATATATTTTTTTTTTTTTTTTTAAATATATATATTTTTTAATAAAATAATATATAACGTATCGTATCCCAGAAGTATGCTGTTTCGGGGTCACCGTACCCGTATCCGATTCTTCGAATCCCCGTATCCCTGTATCAGGTGACTTAGGGATTCTGATGATGATTGATGATTTGATCATATGTAGCTTGTAGTATTGTAGGCTATAGTATAATACTATGATCTAACATGTTATTTTGGACTATAAAGGCCTTTTAGAGCCTGTTTCTTGATGTTTGTTACATTTTTTGTTCAGCGATGTTTTGCACTAAGTGCTATTTTGGCTATCTGCACCTATATAATGAAAACTTTTGCATATTTGTGTTTAAATGGTTTGGATTAATATGGATGTACATGAATATATCTGGTTTTTCTTTAAAATATGAATATTTTATGTGTTTTTGGTAAACCGGTTTTTTTTCCGGTTCCAGTCCGGTTCCGACCGGTTCCCGGTCCACAAGGTTTTCCGGTTCGATAACCGGTTCGGTTCCGATAACATTGACAGAACCGGCTTGTTCGGTTAAAAATGGCTGGTTCAGTGAAAAATAGCTGGATCGGTACCGAACCAGCCAATTCCCCAACAAACACAGCCGGTTTGGTACTGAACTGGGCGAGTTCCACCGGTTCCGATAACACTGAAATGATCATGGGGTTTGGGCAGTAAACTTGATGGACAAAACAAATTACAAACAGGTGGGGCTGCAGGACATCAAAATTTCTACAGATAAGGGCTGCTTTGCTGCTCTATTACAGCTGTAAATAAGTGTTTTCAGAGCTTGTACATGGATGAAACCTTTGGAACACTTTGGTATCTTTTCTATTGGATTGCCTTGATGACTGGTGCTGTTAAGTATTTTAATTTTGTCCACTGCTTTTATTTTTTGTTTATATTTCACCTAGGAAGCCTCCAGATGAGGAGAAATTTCCGTTTTCCCTTAGAACCCTAGAGTGCAGAAGTTTTAGCACCAACCACGTGAATTACTGTGGGACCTTTTAAGTTGTAGGAAATAATAAATATCACCACCCTGGTGCCCTCTTGAAATATTTCAGGAGCTGCTTCGTGATTTGTAATGTGGCCCAAAACTTAGGCTCGCATTTTAGGTATTCTCAACTCGAACAAGGCAGATTTCAGCCCTAACAAGGCACATATTGAGCCTACAAGTGTGCTTAAATGGCCAAGAACCCAAAAAAGTGCACACTTACAGAAAACCCTGTAAAAACACATTGCAAAAAAGAATTTCATCCTCCTGTTTGAATTTGTCATTTATTTTTAATCCAACTCTTAATTAATGCTAACATTTACCTGGATTTTATTTATTTATTTTGAAATTCCTCATTTTTTCAATGAAATGCACACAACCATGAAACCTATTGAGTACTTTACCTCATTCTGAGGATGGTAGTCAGGGTAAATCAGCTGGTTGCAGTGTTTTCAATCTAACCTGGTGGGGACATTAAGCAAGGCCCACAATATTCACAGAGGTAGCCAGCCTAGGGACTTGACTGTGAGACCTCGTATTTGTAATTCTTGCATTCAATTACTCAAGCCATCCCATTGGGATGTTGAAATTTCACACATATTACTTCATAGAACAAATAAGTACATCTTGGAAAAAGATAACTACACCACATGAACAATCGGGGTACCAGGAAAGCCTGCTGTTAAAAAGCCAAAAAAGCAAGCTTATGGACCTGCACATCAAGAGGAATGGACTTAGCAATCTCAATGGAAAACACTGATTTCGACTAATTTGAGTGCCTCTTTGAAGAGGACCTTTCCATCGAAGTGGGGTAGTGAATTTCAGCTTGAAACAATGTCCAAAACACTCTGGAAAGCTGGCAGCTATAACCAACATGTTCAACTATTCAGGTAATTGCCACATCTTTACTTTCATTAACAAAAATTAATGGTAAAAGTTGAAGTGGGATCCCCATTTTAGGATAGGGTTAGTGATAGAATAGGTTTAGTGATAGAATCAGACCTATTGGGCCTTACATGGAGCAGATAGAAATTGGCGTGATTTTTTAGCGTTCAACACAGTCAACAGTTTCTTTGATGTTTCATTATATATTCAGAATATGAAACCTGTACCTTTCCCTTTGATCTAGGAAATGGGTGATTTTAATACTGAAACCGAGAAGGGTAATAAACTACTTAATGGGGCCAACTAATTGAAAGTTGAAACCCATATGTTGCCGAATTGTGCCAACTAATTGAAACTTATATACTGCTGAATGGTACCCGTGTCAACTAATTTGAAGTGTCAAATGACAGGGACTGTTGAAGCTATTCATTAAGAGAGAGCAAGCTCCATTTTCTTGGACTTGGTTGCATCAGATTAATGAGTCAAGCTTCAAACAAACCATCTACTCATTTGATTATAATATGATGTTTTTTGTATTCTAGGCTCTAGAGGCCATTTAGAGCCTTAATCTTTATGTATTTTCATGTAATATATTTATTGCAAAACTTATATCTTACTCGCATTTTTCTATATTCATTCACCCTTATATGCAATTTACAGAAGCAAACTTCGCATATCTGATGTCTAATGGCTTGGATCTATATTGTTGTACAGTGATAATGTGTGGTTTTATAAATTGTATTTTTTGGATTTCTTAAATACAACATTTCATTGTTTCCAATGTCTTTTGGCGTCACATTTCCATGCTGTACCTGTTTTGGAGACTCATATCATTTTTAAATTTTTTGCAACTCGGTGGAATCTCTATCGCTTCATTGCATGAGCAAGTGGTATTTTCACATATAAATTCTCTAGTTCTCTTGCAAAATTAAATACAAGGTTTTTTTGTGTCTCTTCTTTAGCTGCTTGCCATTTTCTCGAAAATGGAGTTTGGACCCTGACTTTTTAACCAATCTCATGATAAGGGCATTCATTCTCATCTTTTTCTTTCTTTGACAACTCCACTTCTGGCAGTGAATCTCAGAGTTCTTCAATGTCCTTTGCTTTCTTTGAGTGCTGGCACTAGAACTGAGAACTGGAAAGTAGTATTAGCACAGTGGCTAATGTTGTCTGTAAGACTTCCCAGTTGCTTGTTCACTGTGCAAAAGGCAACGCGTATTCCTGAAGAGCTTGCATGTTTATTACCTTTGATGCATGTGATTGTGCATTGACTGTGCTGGAATAGACGACACATATGATGTTATGGTTGACAGAGCAGTTGGCATAGTTGGTCTCAGTTGAGTATTGGGCACAGGTGGACAAAAGGATTTGTTAAGCATGGGTGCTCTCCAGTTGGATTTGCTGCAGGAAAACTAGGAGGCTGGTCAAGTGCATTCATGGGAGAAATATAATATTGCTTGGGGCGTTGTTGTGATGGAAGCATTAGAACATTATAACGTTACACCAACATACTCAAAACACGTGGAAAATAATATTTACTTGCGTAAGGGGGAACAGAAGTTGGATAATAAAACTGAGAATTATAATCTTGTATGGGTTGGGTGCATATTTATGGACACCAAGGGGTGCCATCTACCTCTTCAGTACGTCTCAGTTTGTTGTCTTTGCATCTGCATGAAGTAAAATTCCAAGAAAGCATCAGGTGTGCATAATTATGCACCCAACGCAGACAAGATTTTAACCCTCAGTTTTATTATCCAACTTTCTTTCCCCCTTGTGCAAGTAAAATTCCAAGAAAGCATCTCCTTTCACCCACATTGGTATGATACAGCCATGATACAGCCATCTCAAAACACACTGTCATTTCTTTACTTTATATGACCATTTCCTAGGGCCTTGAAAGGAGCTGTTGAGATTTTATTTTTATTTTTTATAAGCTACCTTAAGCTTTCATTTGACATCTAAGAGCTCTTCTTTATTTGGCAGTATTTGTACTCTACATAATTTGACAAGACTTCTCCCATGAATGCACTCAACCCGCCTTGATCATTTTTTATAACTGGCAGTTCATACCTACACAGATGACCACACAAGCAAACCAACTCAAATAAGTGCTTTGTCTTCTTCAACAAAAATCTTATTTGCACTCCTTTATTTAACAACAAGAATTTAAGGAATAATACTCTTACAGACTACAATTTCAGCAAACATGTGATAAACAGCTTATTAAAAATTATGCTCAGTGATGGGACAATCTACAACTTTTCTACGGCCATTATATTTTGACATAAGTCTTAGCATTCCATATGTTGATACAAACAAAAGTATTGGGCATCTACACAATCATTTGCAAGCTTCTGACATTATGAAGGAAACCCCCAATGACAAAAATACAACAAAAATACAATGGGCGATTATGTATGCATGCTAGAAGTAGACTAAGCAAGTTCATTCATAATCTCATAACTTTGAAAGTAATAAACAAAAGGCAGTTCTTCAACTAGATGATTTTTTGGGCCTCTTTTCATCGAGATCCTGAGTTTCGAGTCCTGACTAAATCAAGCAGCAATTTGACTCCTTTTCTCTCTATCACAATATTTCGGATAATTCTACCATGTGGAAATTTTTCTGTTATACAGTGGTATCTGCCCCAATGAAGACCCTCATCAGCAATGTGATTATGTATGCATGCTAGAAGCAGACTAAGCAAGTTCATTCATAATCTCATCACTTTGAAAGTAATAAACAAAAGGCAGTTCTTCAACTAGATGATTTCTTGGGCCTCTTTTCATCGAGATCCTGAGTTTTGACTAAATCAAGCAGCAATTTGGCTCCTTTTCTCTCTATCACAATATTTTGGATAATTCTGCCATGTGGACATTTTTCGGTTATACAGCAGTATCTGCCCATTATATAATCAGAAAGTTCTCAGATCCTGTACTTTACTCTTCTCTGGGTTCACTTTACTTCATCCACATTCTTTTTGATACAAGCATCCACCTCTTCAGTAATGATGCCTCTCATCTATGCAGGAAGAGACAGTTTCATCATTTCAAGCAAGACATTTTCTCCCACCTTTGCTGATGGAAGTCTCATAATGTCACACCTCCTCTAGCATAAATGCAGTCTTTACAAAGATTATGTCTTTACAAATGAAGCCGGTCAAAGCTTCCTAGGGTCCTTGACATACAAGGCTTTGTCGAACAATGTTATGTAATTTAGCTTTGCTTGTTTGTAATGAAATGTTGCTAGTTTTCCAACGTTCTGCTCTCTTTGTGCACCTTACCCATTTTTCGATGGTTCCTTGTGTGTTATTATAGTTTCTTTCCTCCCATTCTTGATATGGCTCTGCATTTGTGTGTTACTATTTCTTTTGTTCATGCTATCGGCATGTTGGTCCTCTGATTGTCTGCACCTTCTCAGAATTTTTATTCTGATGGTCTGCATCACATCAAACAGTATCATCATGCTGAATTTGACTCAGCGTAGAAATTTGAGTTGTTTTTCTTATTGCCATGCATTTTCTATGTAATTGATTTAGTTTTGGGTCTGTAGGGATGCACCGACACTTCGTTCTCTTTGGCTTGATGGAATACCTTAAGAAAAGGTCAGTGGTAACATCATTTTTTACTTTTCATGAATTTCTATCTTAGGGCTTAAAAATTACTGTTCTTCATTTATACTTATTATTTTTTTGAGTAGGTTAAATCGACATTTCTCTCCAGATGAGGTGTTGCAATTATTGGATCGATTCTATAATCTTGAAATGCTGGTAATTCTGAATTTTACCTTTTCAGATTTGAGCTTATTTTCTGCTTGTTTACTGTTTTCTTTCAGTGTTCAGTTTGTGTAAAAACTTAAAATTTACTTAGAGAGGTTCCTGAGTGGAATATACATAGTGGCATTACAGATGGTTTCATAATTTATTACATAGTGGCATTACAGATGGTTTCATAATTTATCTTTTTGTCACTGTAAATACAGAAACCAGATGATGAGGAGATGGAGATTTTGAATCAAGAAGAGGAATTTAGTTTACCTCCCGATTTTTTTGATGAGAAATGATTGAGATGGTGCCATTTTTGTGGTGTTTCTTGGAGCTTGCATCCTCAATAAGACACATGTAAGTATACTAGTATAAAATTACTATACGAGAGGCAGAAACTGGATATAATATTTTCAGTTAAACCTTTTCCCTGGACCCAGCATCCAATCCCCCCCTGCCCCCCCACCCTCTTGAGGCAGGTTGTGTGAAAAAACTTTTGGACATTTGTAATATACTGGATGCATAAGAGTACAGTTTGTTGTATTTTTGTGCAAATACATGTACAATTTTACTTTCATTATTGTGCATATGTGGCCATTTTTACGAAGGAAAACTCAAAAGGGAAACCCGGTGGATGCTTCCCCTCATTTGTGGGATAGTAAACCCATCAGTGTAGAGTAGTGCACCTAACCCTAGCCTAGATTAGTGAACTAGTCAAATTTCCAACAACATTAGCGACAAGCAATGAAGCTAGCCCCTGTGCTCATATGTGGGTATTTATGCACAAACACGTGCCAATAAATTTATTCTTTCATATGTACTTAGTGGTCTACCTTTATTTCCTTTTTGCTGGATTTCACTTTCTTTATCCCATCTTTGCAAAAATAAACTTCTTGTTTCCCTGTAGGGAGTTTGATATCTAACTTGTTTACAATTGTGTTGCAGGCCAAGGGACGCTACTACTGGAAAGGAGCATATTCTCTTTAATCCATTTCAAGTTGATATGCCTACCATATGACCTAATTTCAGATGGACAGTTTTTGTTTTTGTTTTAACTGCCATCAATATTGATAAACTCATCTTAGCTATGGTCTTTTGGGTGTTTTCTGTAGACTCTAATTTATACGGAGTACGTAAAATTGCTATTTTCCAGTTTCCGTTGGTGTTATGTATTTGTATAATCACTTCACCATTTACTCGTTCTTTGCTTAAGCCGAATTCTAGAAAAGCTGTGTTTGCAGCAGATCTGATTAGAAAGAGTGAACACCATTCATTCATGCAGATGGTTCTGAACTGCATTGTTTCCCATAGGTACTTCACATTGATCATGCAACTACCTGAAACTTCTGTGGACAGCAATTGGTCCAGTAACATACAGCTGTCTGAGAGCGACAGTCAATGAGATTTCTATCTTGGAAATTTAGTGTTATATAAGTCAATAAAATGAGGCCCATGAGTACTGAGAAGGAAATATTTGACAGGAAATTAGTATTCTTTTGCCTTGCCTCTGGCAAGAAATGTAGAAAATAGTATACAGTGCAATATTGACACTATGCTGGCAATAAGATTGTAGAATTATAGTTCTTGACAGGAGTAGTTTAGTTACATGTCCTAACACATAAATGTGCTTATATCTATTCAGTTGGTATTATTTTACATATCAGACGATTTAGTGGTTGTCCATGCTATTGTAAATGTACAGGAATTGCTTGGATTGATTGCATTTTGAGTGTTTATTCTTTTTAGATATAGACATTAGTATTAGACATATATTTATCATGTCAGATCTGCATTTTGATCTTAAAATGGAAATGGTAATAAGTTGCAAAGAAGCCTGTGAGTGTAAATGTCTGGTTAACCATCAAACTCATAGCAATTATGTATTCTAGGTGTCTTGTATCATGTTCTTGTCAGGGCCTCCGATCCCCATAAGCTATTTTTGCTAGACTCTGATGTAGTGAGAATAAATGTATCATACGAATCTTATTTTCTGCAAAAAGAAGTCTTTTATTAGCACATAATCTTAAACAATGGCTTGTGCAAAACCTTTGATTTTGAATATAGCCATCTTATCAAGGAAAATGGTTATGGATATTGTCGACTCTCTGTTCCATGGGAGTAAAGACCATCTCTTCGGTTGAATGTGGCAGACTTCCTTGATTAGTGCAGAATTAGATGGAATTTTTATTGGACTCCTTAGATGGGAAACAAGCTTTAAATATGGGATGATAAGTACATAAGAGGAACATATCACTAATAACCTATGGGGGCATGGCCATTCTATCTCATCTCTTTTACAAACAACAAAGTGGGGCTGCATCCAAATTTTACACTACTTTCATGAGTGGGCTAAACTTTTTCATTGGAGATATAAGCTACTCTTCTATTTCCTATAGGCAGAGGGAGGAAAATGTGCGATGCTTCTTATAACAAGGGTGCAAAGTGCAGACGACGACAAAAAAATCCAGATATGCAGATGATGAAAAACAAACCTTTGTCACAAATATACAGAAGATGGAGCTTTGCCCATTGATATTCAATGGTTTTTCTTTGTTGGCATTGCTTTATTCTCCATCCTTATTGACGAGTTAAAAACTGTTCGTTTGAAATTCATTCTTTTGTGTTGAATTCTTTTAATCTTATTCTGCAAGATTATATTCCAATGCTATGGTTTTTGGCTTGTGTAGACAAGAATGACGCTGATATTGTAGCACTCCACTGGCAAATGTGTAAGTAATAGAAATGCTTCATTTTGCAGAGGTGTTTAAACCTGTGTAATGAGCAAGTGTTTTTATACTCAGATGCAAAACACCATCCCAAATTTCTATTTTGCATAAGATCTTTTGCGGACATGAGGGAGTAGGGAATGTGTGAACTTCACAATGGAAGGAAAGATACTTTTACATGACCTCAGTTTCTTGCTGCTACAGACAAAGTGGTCTTTCTTGAAGGAGTAGGAACCCAATTGAATTTTAAACCCAACATGTTAGTGGTCTTTAACTGCAGGAATTTTGTTAGGAAATCGGTGGGCTTATCATGAATTAAGATAGGGTGGCTTATGGTTTCAAGTTTGTGTAGTTGCCTAGAGTATTAGTCATAACTCATATTCATTTAGCAATTACAACATTTTTGGACCTTGTTTTCTAACATTATTATGTTCTCAAGCTTTGTCTTGAGAAGTTTTCAAATATTGTTTTGTTTACCAATTCATGTTCATGAGGATTCTAGATGAGGAATTCTTTTATGGCAGTTCATTCTTCTAATTAGCAAAAAATCTTTGAACTCTTATTAGATGGAGCAAGGGACACTAACTCATAAAGCTTATAAAAATGATTGTTGTTGTTGAGAAATCCTTAGGGTAGCATAGTTAGGGTTTATTTAATTTGATTTCTCTTTCTTGGCACTTTCTTGTGATGTTCCTTATTAATTATTCTTTGCAATTATTATATTTTTATCATCAAGACAAATTTCAAACAATGAAGATCTCAAACACAATAGAAGAACACAAGATGTAGGCACTCAGCGAGGGCAAAATCCCTACTCAAGGGGAAAACTTAGAAATTTTTTTCTATATTTTTAGAATCTATGCTTCTGTGATCCATATAAAATTGTAAAATCTCTTTCGGTAATAATCACATATAATGGAACATTGTCGATGCGTTTCGAACCAACCAGTGTGGTTCATCATCAGGATTAGGTGATGATGAACCACACTGGTTGGTTCGAAACGCGTCGACAATGTTCCATTATATGTGATTATTACCGAAAGATATTTTACAATTTTTTTTCTCTTATTTTAGAACCAAATCAAATGAGACAACCAAGATCTTCAATCTCTAGTCAAGTCCTCAATAGTCAACATAAATCAATTCTCCAAAATACTTATCAACCAGGGTCTTGACCCTCTTTGCACTTCTGAAATTCAACCTACATTACTTTGGGCATGTAGTAACCCTAATCAATCTTGTAATTCACACGTGTGAGCCAAAAACAAAAGAAAGAGCCTCTTCAACTTTGCTTGGATGCATCCTTTCTTCACTAGGATTTCCTTGCTTGTTCAAATCCTTCCACACCTCGTCCTTCACTTTCACATCTTACGAGTTGTCGTTCAAATGCTTGAGAGTATCACACATTAGGTCGAATGAACTGTCTATATATAGTCTTCCAAGGAGGTCGAATCTCTTCATCCAGGCTAACATGAAGGATGGGTAGGCCGACTTGATGGAAGAGATATACATGCCCAATTTACATCAAAATAAGTTTATTTATTTGATACAAAAATCAAAATAAGGGTCTAGAATGTAAATACATTGACATTGACTTATGGCTCAACCCTAGAAGCCTTCAATGGAGGCTTGACCTAGAAACAAAATAAATAAAGCATGAAACCCATGCTTATAAATAATTTTCTTTTGATCTTTGCAATGATTTTCTTTTCTTTTCTTTTGACAAATACATTACATAAGAATTACATTAATTATGAAAACTGATGCTAATTACATTTTCAATCTCCCTCTTAACTAGGGAGGTATTCATAATTGTTCAATTGGTACTCGTTTGACTTCAATTTGAAATGTTCCAAGAAGAGTACAACAACATACACAATGCTAGGGATACTGAAATTGCCAAGGTATCCTCCCAACAGGGACTAAGGTGTCATCAAGGCAACTTGCCACTATAGGTACCATTAGGATACATCCTTCCATCTAGGACTCCATGCCAAGACACCATCCCTCACAGGGATCTAGATATCATCACGAGGGTCAACACTAAAACAGAGCTCCATCATGACCAAGATACCCTCCCACACCGAGATCTAGACATCATCAAGGCTAAACCATAACATAAGATCTCAATGCTAACTTGGGAAATTCATATGGGAAATTCATGGTACTCATCTCTCCCTCTCAACCAAATTAGAGATATCCACCAATCCAAGCATTCTTAACAAATATTCAAACTTCTCAAAGAGAGATCAATACATCAACTACTAGTTCATCCATCTAAACGTACTGTAGCCTCACAATAATACTTCTTATTATCGATATGCTAGCACAATCTTTGTGGTCCTCAACCATTTTGAAGCTGCTTAGTTCATCATAATATCCAAACAAATCTTGATGAACGCTTCCTTCTTCTACTTCTCCAACAACACCAAACTCAACTTCAACACTTCCCGTCTAGGCCTCCATGCCAAGATACCAACCCTCACAGGGATCTAGGTATCATCACGAGGTTCAACACTAAAACGAAGCTCCATCATGACCAAGATACCCTCCCACATTGGGATCTAGACATCATCAAGGCCAAGCCATAACATGAAATCTCAATGCTAACCTGGCCAAGATGTCCTCCCAAGTACCATCATATGGGAAATTCATGGTACTCATCTGTCCCTATTAACCAAATTAGAGATATCCACCAATCCAAGCATGCTTATCAAATATTCAAACTTCTTAGGGGGGGATCAATACATCAACTACTAGTTCATCCATCTGAACATACTGTAGCCTCATGATATTGGTTCTTATTATCGATATGTTAGCACAATCTCCGGGGTCCTCAACCATTTTGAAGTTGCTTAGTTCATCATAATATCCAAACAAATCTTGACGAAAGATTCCTTCTTCTACTTCTCCAACAACACCAAACTCAACTTCAACACTTTCGTTTAGGCCTCCATGCCAGGACACCAACCCTCACAAGGATCATCATGAGGGTCAACACTGAAACAAAGCTCCGTCATGACCAAGATACCCTTCCACACCAGGATCTAGACATCATCAAGGTCAAACCATAACATGAGATCTCAATGCTAACCTGACCAAGATGTCCTCCCAAGTACCATCATATGGGAAATTCATGGTACTCATCTCTCCTCCTCAACCAAATTAGTGACATCCACCAATCCAAGCATGCTGATCAAATATTCAAACTTCTTAGGGAGAGATTAATATATCAACTACTAGTTCATCCATCTGAACATACTGTAGCCTCACGATATTGGTTCTTATTATCGATATGCTAGCACAATCTCCGAGTTCCTCAACCATTCTGAAGCTGCTTAGTTCATCATAATATCCAAACAAATCTTGACGAAAGCTTCATTCTTCTACTTCTCCAACAACACCAAACTCAACTTCAACACTTCCCAAAACAATTCGATCTTGTTCACGACCTCTTTAAAGATGAATAACTATTGGTAGTGCTTCAACCATTCTTTGATTCTTTTTCCAAGATCTTGTCCTCTCTCTTAATTATGGTGGATTTGCACTTTTGTTCAATCAAGCTCCCTCTCGACAACTTCATTCTTCCAGCTACACGAGTTCTTTCTTTTGCATTATCATGTCATTGGATAAATTTCGAACTTTAGAAACAACATTCTTTATCTTCCCATGGCAACAAGGTCAACTATCAAACATCAATGTAAACTTCAATGTCATTAGGGTTCTCACAACTCCCTTTCCATCATGCTCATCAAAGTCATTATCAAGTATCATCATAAAGTCATCATTAAGTAGTCTTACATCTTTACAACCTCTTGAGAATTGTGTACTTGCAAACCTCTTCAACAAGTACAACCAAGCACAAATATATATGTACAAGAGCATGAAGATTAATTTTACCACAAGGAGAGCATCTAGGGTTATCAAAACTTTGAATAATAAATTAAACTTTAGATATTCAAACCTTAACCCAGTTAGCAATCAACTAGGGTTACACTTTCATGCCCTAGACTCTTACAACAACCTTTCCTAGGGTTAATATTAGACCTTTAACAAATAAACCATGTTAAGGTTTTATCCATAACGAAAGCATCTAGGGGTTCTTTTTCAAGTCCTAGAATCTTATTTCAACTTTTTCTAGGGTTCTTATCATAAACCCTAAATAATATCATCAAACCTTAAAAGCTATGGTTTTATAGTATGCCCTTGATATCATCAACAAACCCTAATAAAAAGTTAGGGTTTTACTAAAGGGAACAAATACCGAAAGATAATACTACATAGATTAATTTTTAGAAATCATACACCCTAACCATATACGAATCTTCATGGTTCTATAACAAAAGCCCTAGAGATGAGAGAGTCATTGCCATAAATAGATTTTAAAGACAAAAATGATCATACATGCTCATATGATGGGGACTTGCTACAAATCTTAGAATTTTATACATACCTTGAGTTGCTTCTTCTACAAACTTTGAAAGGGCTTCCTTATGAAGGGCTTCCTCTTATCATGACAAGATCTTCATCAGAGTGCCCAAGGATCCAACTTAATTACCAAGTCTTTATTCATCATACTCTTCATAAGATCAACATATCTTATTAAGTACTTGCAACATTTACTGACAAGTACCACCAAGCAAAATATACAAGTAGAGGAGCATAATTATGATTAGGGATTCCATGGAATCTTTAGGATTTCCAGATCAAACACTAAGTTACCTTTCCAAATATCAACCCTAGGGTTTGAATTTCAAATCTAATTCTACCTTTACTAGGGTTTTCCATTTCTCCCTAAACTACCTACAAACCCTAGAGACTAAAAGCTAGGGTTTCTACGAGGAAGAAAAATAGGGTTAGGGTTTCCAAATTATTACTAGAACTTAGATGCCACAAATTTCAACAATATGAACCAAAAATAAGATTTCAAAACCCTAATCCATTTTAAGTTAGATCTTATATAAGTGAAAACAATTATACATACCTCAAGAAGTTTGATGCAAAGGTCATGATCTTTTCAAACTTAGGATGCTCTTCTCTTGACTTCAAGCTCTATTTCTTCATAGGTAATCTTTCAAATGTTTCAAGACAAGATTCATGACAATATGGCCAATTGTCATTTGTATGATGTAGATGCTTCAACAGATCCCCAAACTATACTTCAAAGATAACTTCTTTCTTCACATTAACCTTGAGTAATATATGTCAATCCTCCATTGTTGTTGATAGGAATGAGGCTTATTCTGCAACTTTGGTCCTCTAATTAGGGCTTATCATGTTTACTATAAAACCTTGATGCTAGACTTAAGAAATGTTTCTTCCATATGTGGTTTGACATTTTCTTCTTTAAAAATTATATAATTTCAATCCTACTATAACCCTTTTGTTGGATTAAGGTCAACCTTTATGCCATTGTAGTGCCTCAGTCTTCCTTATATAAGAATGCACAAGACCTTTCATTTTCATATCTATGAGATAATTTTAAGGCTCTTAAATTGTGCACAGACCTTTGATCTTTTTCTTAGTGTTTTCAGCCTTGTATAAACTTATAATCTAGCTTCTTGGATTCTGGAAAAGGTGATATTAATGCTTTCTCTACTCCTTTATTTACTTCGAATCTCTGAGATGAATTTTGAGGTACTAAGTTTTGAATACAAGCCTCCAGTGTTATTTACAGGACTCTCGATCTTGATTAGGCTTATAATCTAGCCTCTCGGATCCTTGAAAAGGTGGGTGTCTCTCGGCTCCTTCAATCACTAGCCCACTTTTGCGACCTAACTACATTGATAAATATACCCATAATTATGCTCTTGAGCTCAATCCTACTATTATATGGCTCGATATTCAAGGCAAGATTGAAGATATATTTAAGAATCCCAAATATCCTAGCTGCCTTTTACCATTGTCCTTAGCTTTGATACCATGTTGAGAAATCCTCAGGGCAACATAGTTACAGTTTATTTAATTTTATTTCTCTTTCTTTACACTTTCTTGTGATTTTCCTTATTAATTATTATTTGAAATTATTATATTTTTATCATGAAGACAAATGTCAAACAATGAATATCACAAACCCAACAAAATAACACAAGATGTAGGCACTCAACCAGGGCAAAAACCCTTTTCTAGGGGAAAACTGAGAAATTATTCTTCTCTTCTTTTAGAACCAAATCAAATGAGACAACCATGACCCTTGGACCTACAATAAGGCCTCCTCCAATCCACCAAGTCAGGCTCCCAAGAATATTAGTCAATCTCTAGTCAACTCCTCAAAAGTCAACATAAATCTATTCGCCAAAATATTTGTAAACCACGGTCTCAACCCTTTTTGCACTTCTGAAATTCGATTTGCATTACTTTGGGCTTGCAGTAACCCTAATCAGAATGTAATTCACATGTGAACAAAAAACTCAAGAAAAAGAGCCTCTTCAACTTTGCTTAGATCCCTCCTTTCTTCTCTAGGATTTACTTGCTTGTTCAAACCCTTCCACACCTCTTCCTTCACTTTCACATCTTCTTACGAGTTGTAGATCAAGTGCTTAAGAGTATCCCAAATTAGGTTGAATGAACTGTCTATATATAGTATTCCAATAAGGTTGAATCTCTTAATCCAGGCTGACATGAAGGATGGGAGAGTGACTTGATGGAGGGGGTATACATGCCCAATTTACATAAAAAAAATATTTCTTTGATACAAAAATCCCAATAAGGGTCTAGAACATAAAGACATTGACAATGAATTATGAATCAACCCTAGAAGCATTCAATGGAGGCTTGACCTAGAAACAAAATACATAAAGCATGAAACCCGTGCCTACAAATAGTTTTTTTTTACCTTTACAATGATTTTCTTTTCCTTTTCTTTTAACAAATATATTACATAAGAATTACATCAGTTATAAAGGTCGATACTAGTTACATTTTCAATGGTTGTGAGTGTTGGTAGAGTTGTCATTGATGCCAATGGTCTCTAAAACAACAATTGCATCGAACCTCCAGTTTGAGTGGGAACATAGTTACATGCTCCCAAGAGAATGTGCATGGAACAATGGAGGAGATTGAAAATGAACTTTTATTCCCTCTCGCTGAAACTTGTATAATGCATAACACTAATCCAAATATTCGTTCATTTTCAAATTATTTCCTTTGAGGACTCACCTCATATGGAGAGAAGAGACCTAGTTTCATCGTCATCACATTGAGTGGAGTCATGGAGGAAGTCTTGAAAAGTGTCTTCAATTTTAGTAAGTGGTATTTGTGCATTGCCTTCATCTATTGCCGATTTTTGGATTGGTCTAACTAGATGTATTTCTTGCCAAATTTCAAATACTGTTGTGATGAAAGTTCTCAATGTGTGGGAAAGAATATGAGGCTTCTACTAAATTTTAATATTTCTATGAATTGGAATTGAATGTTAATGGTTTAAATAATATGTAAGAGAGTTTGAATGATTCTCTGAGTATTGAGCACCTGCAAGGTGAAAATCAATACTTCTACGAATCTTGTAAAGCTCATGTAGATGCAACCCATTTTATTAATTTGCGATCCCTTCCTCTGATACTCAATTTTCAACTTAAATAGTATGTTTTCCTTGCCAAGACTACATCATCGAAGAAGGTCACTTCAAAATTCAGTTTTCCAAGAAGTTCGGATATATGATCAAGATTGAATGAGACTCAAGAGCTTGGGCCTCTCACACATGATTTATTAACTATATTGATACACAAGGGGGCCATGGTAAAAATGGTGATTATGTTGCACATATTAAAGAAGAACACAATGGAATGTGGTGGGAGTTTGATGATGAGCAAGTGTTAAAGTTAGGATCTCATCCATTTGGGGAAGTATTGTCTACACGAGGTAAATGTGGCGATTATTTGTAGGAACTTGATACAAACTCATACGATTTGAATGCCCATGTAGATCCCTTTGTTTTAGGACAATAAATCCTCCTGTTGTCAGAAGAATGTCTACAAACCCAGATAATAAACAAAAAAACTCTATGTCCAACATTGAGTTGAAGCTTAAGAACATACTTGAGCTGAAGACTCTGATCTGATCCATGAAATCCAAGTACTGAATGAAGACGAGATGTAGAAAATCCATGTAGATTCAAATTGATATTTGTAATATGCTAAAACAAAATACTTGAATCTACTCTACAAATTCTGGAAACCAATTACGATTGCATAATAACATGAATAAGAAAGAGAGAATTTCAATCGCACAACACAAAGATTTATCTGGGGAAATCCTCAACTAAAAACCCCGCTATCTGTATATTGCATAATTCAAAGAATATGAGAACAATACAATGCTTCTCTCAGGCTTGAGAGCTCTCTGCACTATCTCTGTCTGTCTCATTGATTCCTAGGCGAACTTGGTTCAATACTTAATCAATTTCTTGGCCTCAAGATTCCCTATTTCCTTGCGTAGTTTCTTGGATAATTAGGCCTCTATTAACAAGGAAATTCCCTAATAATGATTTCGCAACACATCAAGGCTCTTCCTCTGACTACATGCATCACCTATACAATTTTCTGTTTATACAAATGATAGTACACTTCCCTTTAACTCCAATCTCTACTGGGTCCTCCTCATAACTGACATGCATGAGCTATTTTTGAGTGAATTATCAATTATAGGATTGATCACTGCATGTGAATTGAATATAATTTAATTCACTTGACCTCTCTATTAGAAAATTATATATTATGGAGCAATGCAACACATAAAATATGCGGAAAATAAAAGCACATAAAACTAGAGAGAGACAGATATACGTGGTTCACTCAGTTTGGGCTATGTCCACCCCGAACAGCCAGTCCTTCCTTTCTATTATCCAGCAAAAATGAAGAGACAAAACCTACAACAGATCCGCTGCAATATCCTCTGTTCTCTCTCACAGTCTCCCTCTCTGTTTCTCGCTCCGAGAATACACATACAATGCACAACCGCAATACAATGCCCTCATAAAAGCGAGGGGTTGCCTTCTAGGGAAAAAAACCCTAATCTAAACATAACTTCTGCTGTCAGATCATTTGCCTAATGAACGGCCCAGATTGACTAGAAATTACTATACTTTTACAAGGCAATTTTACATCTGTTTTTAGCTTTGGGGGCGCTGCCCCCGAAAACCCCCGCCAGGGGGGGGGGTGGGGGCGGCAGCGATTAATTACGGGTGGCATTGCTACCCCTTTTTAAGGTACAGGGGTCCAATGCTATGAAACAAAGTAAACAAGATAATCAGGCTCCACACCCAACAATCTCCCACTTGGAGTCTGATTGTAGCAACTCCACCGCTGCTTCATTTGCTGGACAATGACTCCTCTTTGGACCTGGCTGTTTCTCATCTTCATCGTCATCCTTGAAGACCAATTGAAACTGAGCATGTTCTCAGTTTCTCCCTGGTTACAACTTTTGTTAGCATATCTGCAGGATTCTGGTTTATGTGTATCTTTTCCAGCTTCAACTCTCCATCTTCCAATACTGACCGTATGAAATGGTACTTGAGATGTATGTGTTTAGTCCTGGAATGAAATGCTGAGTTCTTTGCAAGATGAATAACACTTTGGCTATCACTGTATAGCGTGCCCATATCATGCTTCTTACCCAATTCATCCATAAACCTTTGTAACCAAATCATTTCTTTACTAGCCTCTGTAGCAGCAACATACTCTGCTTCTGTTGTTGAAAGTGCAACAACACTTTGGATTTTTGAAACCCAACTGACAGTTGTTCCACCTACGGTAAATACATATCCTGTAGTGCTCCTCCTGTTATCTCTGTCACCTGCCATATCTGCATCAACATATCCCTGTAGAGCAATGTTTGAACCACCAAAGCATAATGCTTGATTTGTGGTACCTCTCAAATATCTGAGAATCCATTTTACTGCCATCCAATGTTCTTTTCCTGGATTGTTCATATACCTGCTTACAACTCCCACTGCATGTGCAATATCAAGCCTTGTGCAGACCATTGCATACATTAAGCTTCCAACTGCTGATGCATATGGAACTTTAGACATATAATCCATGTCTTCTTGGGTCTTTGGGCACATCTCCTTACTAAGTTTGAAATGGCTAGCAAAAGGTGTACTAACAAGTTTTTCATTCTACATATTAAATCTTTTCAACACCTTTTCTATGTACTCATTCTGAGACAGTGTTAATTTGCGATTTTTCCTATCTCTAGTTATCCTCATACCAAGGATTTGTTTTACAGCTCCCAAATCCTTCATTGCAAATGAATTTGCCAATTTTCTTTTGAGCACATTTATTTCCTACATGTTAGATCCTACAACAAGCATGTCATCTACATACAATAACAATATAATATAGCTGCCATCATTTTTCCTTTTTAGATAAACACAATGATCAGAGTGACATTTAGTATAACCTTGTTCAGACATAAACTTGTCAAATTTTAGATACCACTGCCTTGGAGCCTGTTTTAAGCCATACAAGCTCTTCTTTAACCTGCACACCAATTTTTCTTTCCCTTTTACTTCATATCCTTCTGGTTGCTGCATGTATATCTCTTCCTCCAAATCTCCATGGAGAAATGTTGTCTTTACATCTAACTGTTCAAGATGTAAATCTTCCGCTGCTACAAGACTTAAAATAGTTCTGATTTAATTCATTTTAACAACAGGAGAAAATATTTCATCAAATCAAATACCTTTCTTCTGTGCAAACCCCTTCACCACAAGTCTAGCTTTGTACCTCTGTTTTCCTCCATCTACTTCCTTCAGCCTGTAAACCCATTTATTATGCAATGTAGTTTTACCTGCAGGCAACTTGACTAAGTCTCAAGTCTGGTTATGCATTAAGGAGTCCATCTCTTCTTCCATGGCTAGCTCCCACTTCTTCCTGCTTTAAACCTGCATTGCTTCTTCATAACATTTAGGTTCACCAGAACCAGTCAACAATAAATAATATAATGAAGTAGAGTATCGTTCAGGGGGTCTACATATCCTGGTAGATCTTCTAACACCACTTTCAGGTGTTTGAGGTGCCTGTTGCTGTTGTGGTGGTTGCTGCTGCTGTGGTTGTTGATTATTATTATTTTCAGGCACCTTTACTTTTTCAGTTATCTCATCAAGAACCGTGTATTCCTTGCTTTCTTTTTCCTGTTTCTTTTCCTGCAGCTGATTCTTATACGAGACCTTTTCATTGAATATCACGTCTCTGCTCCTAATGATTTTGTGATTTTCATAATAATATAAGCGATAACCAAAATCATTAGCACCATATCCAATAAAGGTACATTTATTTGATTTTGCCTCAAGCTTTGTTCTGTTTTCTTTATTAATATGGACAAAGGCCTCACAACCAAAAGGATTTAAAAAAGAGTAGTTTACCTTTTTACCTGTCCATGCTTCCTCTGGAATACCACTATCCAAGGAACTTGAAGGCCCTCTGTTTATTAGATAAACAACAATATCTACAACATCTGCCCAAAATTGTAAAGGCAATCCTGCATGCAATATCATGCACCTTGCACGCTCCATGATTGTTCTGTTCATCCTTTTTGACACACCATTTTCTTGTGGTGTTCTTGGAACTGTCTTCTCTCTACGAATTCCATGCTTTGAACAGTACCTATCAAACTCTTTGCTGCAATATTCACCTCCATTGTCTGATCCGAGACACTTCAACTTCTTTCCTGTCTCAATCTCAACCAAAGCTTTCCATTTCTTGAAAGTATCAAATACATCAGATTTATTCTGAATACAATAAATCCATGTTTTTCTAGTTGCATCATCAATAAAAGTAACATAATAATGAGAGCCATCGAGAGATGATACCTGAGCAGGTCCCCATACATCTGTATGCACAAGCTCCAATTTTTCGCTCTTCTTTTCTTTCCCAACTCTGAGAAATCTGACTCTCTTTTGTTTTCCATAAATGCAATTCTCACAGAAATCCAAATCAACATTCTTCAAACTTGGCAACAAATTTCTTGAATGAAGAATCTTCATTCCCTTCTCACTCATATGTCCGAGCCTATGATGCCATAATGCTGCATTTGCTCCTTTGGAAGTTAAAGCATTAACAGAGTTAGAAATACCATTTCATAAATACAATGTACCAACCTTTTCACCTTTTTCTATTACCAGCGCTCCTTTGGTGACCTTCCAAGTTTTATCTGTGAAAGTTGTCACACAACCTTCACTGCCTAACTGCCCTGTTGAAATCAAATTTTTCTTCAGATCTGGAACATGCCTTACATTGGTTTCCATTCTGTTGTTTTACAAGAACTTTACCCATTCCAACAATTTTACAGGGTTTATCATCACCCAAACGAACTTGTCCAAAATATCCTTGAACATAGTCATGAAAATATTTCTTATCAGGTGTGGCATGGAATGAAGCCTCTCAATCTACAACCCAAGAATCAGTAACATTTTCTAAAGAAAGAATCAAAGCATCTTGTAACACATCAGCTGTCACATTTGCTTCATGATTGTTTTCTTGCTGTGCGTCTCTTTATTTTCCCTTCCAAGATCTACAGTCTTTCTTTCCACAATTCCAGCACACTATCCCCAATCTGAACTTGGATCTGCCTTTCCTTGATTTATTGCGATATCTCGAGCTCTTTCCTCTTTCCATTCGTCTTCCCCTAGACTCTGCACTCAAAGCATTACCCGATGTCTCACCGGAGCTTTTCCGTCGCATTTCCTCGCTAAGGATAGCACCAACAACATCATCAAACTTTAAAGTACTAGATCCAGAGACAGAGTTACTAATGGCCATTACTAAACCATTCCAACTCTCTAGAAATGAGCACAAGAATAACGAAGCTCTAACTTCATCATCAAAGTTTACCCCTACAGAACTTAACTGACTGGTAACTGTATTAAATTCATTTAAATGGTCTGCAATAGATCCACCTTCCGACATCTTCATATTAAATAGTCGTTTCATAAGAAATACTTTGTTTGAGGCTGAGGGTTTTTCATATAGTTTCGCCAACGTCTGCATCAAACCCTCTGTTGTTGTTTCCTTCGAAATATTGAAGGCGACTGATGCTGCAAGGCACAAACGTATTGTTCCGAGTGCCTTTCTATCAAGAATGTTCCATTCCGCGTCTGTCATGGCCACCGGCTTCTTTGTTTTTCCGCTCAATGGTAGGTATAGATCTTTCTAATACAGATAATCTTCCATCTGCATCTTCCACAGCGAGAAGTTTTGGCTGTTAAATTTCTCGACCCTAAACTTACTATCTTCCGCCATTGCTCCGACTCAAACCAGGAACCCTTCTTTCCTGCGCGTTTATCATCCAAATATACCTTCGGCTTTGATACCAGTTGTTAGAAAATTATATATTGTGGAGCAATGCAACACATAAAATATGCGGAAAATACAAGCACAAAAAACACATAACACCAGAGAGACACAGATATACATGGTTCACCCAGTTTGGGCTACGTCCACCCCGAACAACGAGTCCTTCCTTTCTATTATCCAACAAAATGAAGAGACAAAACCTACAACAGATCCACTGTAATATCCTATGTTCTCTCTCACAGTCTCCCTCTATATCTGTTTCTCGCTCTGAGAATACACACATAATCCACAGCCGCAATACAATACCCTCATATATACAAGGGGGTTGCCTTCTAGGGAAAAAATCCCTAATCTAAACATAACTTCTACCGTCAGATCATTTGCCTAATGAACGGCCCAGATTGACTAGAAATTACTATACTTTTACAAGGCAATTTTACATCCGTTTTTAGCTTCGGGGGCGCTGCCCCCCCTGGACCCCCCACGGCAGCGATTAATTTCGGGCGGCGTTGCCGCCCCTTTTTAAGGTACAGGGGTCTAATGCTGTGATACAAAGTAAACAAGATAATCAGGCTCCACACCCAACACTCTCACTAGTTCCTCCATGAGTTAGAACTAGTTAAATTGATTTTAACTCAAATAAATTAAGTTAATTAATTACAACTCAAAATAAACTCAACTAGGGCTCCTAAAAAGCAAGAGACACTCTACATGCCTCTAGTTTGACCCTCAAACAGAATTAACTGAACTAACTAATTCCTCTTGACACTGTCTTGGTGAAGATGTCTGCATCTTGCTCCTCTGTAGGAATGTACCTTAGCATCATGTTCCACCTCTGCACACAATTTATGAGATGGTGATACCAGATGTTGATATGCTTGTACCTATCTTGAAAAACT
The DNA here is from genome assembly GCA_034641835.2 of Pinus albicaulis. Classification (NCBI taxonomy): domain Eukaryota; kingdom Viridiplantae; phylum Streptophyta; class Pinopsida; order Pinales; family Pinaceae; genus Pinus; species Pinus albicaulis. The sequence goes on along the minus strand of CM076575.1, from coordinate 1,832,915,266 downwards.
CGATTAACTGAGAGTTTGATGCAACTTTGGTTGTCACAGTAAATCACTAAAGGATCCGTCTGTTGACTAAGCAACCTAACAAGGATCTTCCTCATCAAGATAGCCTCACAAGATGCTTTACTAGCATCCATGTACTCTGCTTCTGTTGAACAAAGTGCAATTGATCTATGATTCTTGTTGTACCAGGAAACTTCTACTTACCCAATACTGAAGATTCTGCCTGATTTTTTCTTCTAATCGAATAAACTCCCTGCCCAATCTGCATCTGTGAAGCCTTGAAGCTTCACTCCCTATGTCTATCTGTACTACAGACCAAACTGAGTGGTGCCTCTGAGGTATCTCAACACATTTTTGGTTTCCTTCCAATAGAGCTTGTTTGGATTAACCATTGCTTCACTAAGCTATTTAACCGCGTAATACATGTCTAGTCGTGTGTTCACCAAGTACATAAAGTGAACCCACAAGTTGTCTGTAAATGGTAGCTTCTACCACTTTTCCTAAAGTGGCATATTCCTTTCTCCAATTCCCTATTAGAGGACTCTCCATGGGTTTGTTTCTCTCCATGTGAAACTTCTTCAGTATGTCGTTGGCATACTTTCCCTAAGAGAAAAACAGTTCCCCATCTCTTTGCCAAATTTCCAAACCACGGAAATAATACAAGAGCCCCATGTCCTTCATCTCAAATTCTCTTGCAATATCCTCTTTACAAGATTTGATCGGCCTCATCTGTCAAAATGAAATCATCGACATATAATACTATAATCAATAATTTACCTTCAACCACAATATGGTAAAGGTTCACATCTACTTCACTTTGGTAATTGGTGAAGCCAACCTCTGTGAAGTAGTTGTCGATCTTGGTATACCAAGAACGGGGTGGTTGTTTTCATCTCATACAATGCTCGCTTGAGTTTGCACACATGTGAATCTCTGTCGAAGTTATCAAATCATACAAGACTTACTCGATGTACCTCTTCTTCACTCAATACTTTGTTGAGGAAGATTGTTTTTACATCCATATGATGTATCTTCCATCCCATCTGCGTTGAAAGTGCAATGATAGATCTGATTGACGAGTACCTTGCAACTGGAGCAAAGGTCTCCACATAATCAATTCCCATCACCCGAGAGAACACTCTGGCCAGAATCTGGCCTTGTGTTTCTAAACACTCCCATCTACTGCCTGCTTCACCTTGTAGATCCGCCTGGATCCTACAATTGACTTGTCCTCTGGTCTTGGGACAACTTTCCATGCATTGTTTCTGATAATGGAGTCACACTCCTCAACCATGGAATCAACCCATACTGGTTTCTGCACTTCTTCCTCGAATGATGATGGCTCAATCTCTACACTCTCACTCATAAGATCCATGTAGCCAGTGTATCTAACTGGGGGCCTTCTCTACCTACGCTGTGATGTGGGTGCTCCCACATTTTCTCTAGCATCAAGCAGCAACCTTTTAGCCTCTTTGGTGCGCTTCCTTCCATCTCTAGATGTCTCTGCATGTGTGGGTGCTTCCACTCTCTGTTCCTCTGCTTGTGGCTGCTCCACATCGTGAGGTTATTCTTTTTGAGCCAAGAGCTCCTCAATTGCATGAAACTGAATCTCTCTCAAGCGAAATTTGCATGGTCTTCTCTTCATCGAATTTCACACCTCTCCTGATCATTATCATCCTGTGAGATGGAATGTACACCCTATAGTTGTGAGGTGTATCAGTGTATCCTGCAAATATTCCCAACTTAGATGATGGCTCTAGCTTTTTCCTAACATCTTTGGTTACATGACAATAAACTGTTGAACCAAAAATTTTAAAGTGCGCCACATCTTGTTTCTTACCTGAAAAAGCTTCCTCTAGTGTACTCATCCCGAGAATATGATGAGGTCTTCTTTTTTGAAAAAATACTACTATGTTGCATGCTTCATCCCACAAGTGCAACGATAAGCCCTAATCATGCAACATCGCTCATGCTACTCCCAAAATAGTTTTGTTCTTCCTTTCTGCAACCCCATTCTGCTGTGGGTTATGAGGTGCTATCAATTCCTGTCGAATGCCTTTTGAAGCACATCATTTCTTGAATTCATTCGACACATATTATCCACCACTGTCACTCCTGAGAGCCTTCACGTTTTTCCCTGTACCTTTCTCGACAAGTGCTTTGAACTCATACAATTTTGAGAACATCTAATCTTTCTTATGCATGAAGAATATCCAACACTTCCGTGAAAAATCATCTAAAAAAATCACATAATACCTGTGTTTTGTTGTGGAGGCTATCGAGAATGGTCCACACAAATCTGAGTGAACTCTTTCAAGGATCACCTTCACTCGAATGTCCTTATCATGAAAGATGGCTTTGGTGTACTTACCCAATGTACACCCTTTGCATGTATCTCACTACTCAAATGCACCCTTGGGAAGTCTTGTAGAAATCTTCTGCATGATATTCAAAGTGCCATGGTGTAGATGGCTCAATATTCTATGCCATAACTCATCGATGCCTCGACTCTGCACATTCTCTACTTTCGTGCTCAAGGGAGGACAATATTCTACATCGAATTTATATAGGTTCTTTACCCGAACCCCAATCTTCTTCTCCTGTCTCGTGGCTTTGTGATGAAGGAACACCTTTCCTTTTCTAAATATCACATCATAGCCACAATATTCTAACATAGAAACTAAAACTATATTCTTCTTTAAACCAGGAACATACATGACATATTTTAATGTGAGAGGAGAACCAGAATACTTTTGAAAGGTAACAATACATATGTTAGTTGTACTATACCTCCTGTCACCTCCCATCTCGAAGTGCATCTGGAGATCATTCTCCTCCCAGTTGCTGAAGAATTCTTTGTTTCCAGTCATATGGAATGAAGCTCCACTATCCAGGTACCACACATAACCCATCACTGATGACACCATGCATGGGATGAGAGTGAAATCCAACTCGAATTGTGAAACAAGAGCCTCACCCGTCTCTCCTCTTGAGGGCTTCTTTCCGGTTTTATTGTGTAGACACTTTGTGGCATAATGTCCTAGCTCATGACATTGAAAACATTTAATATTTGAAAATTCCTTTTTCTTACCTACCTGACCAGAATATGATTTAGAATGGGATGCCTTCCCTCTCCGTTTCTTTTCCCTTCATATCAAGGCACAATTCTCCTTATCATCAGTATTTGATGAGGATCCATCTATAGTATGCCGATGAATCTCTTCTTGTACCAAGCCAGACCACAATTGCTCCCACTATGGTAGATTCTACCTCTCATTCAATGAATCTTGGTAGCTATGCCAACTCTTGGGAAGGCATAGAAGTGTTAGGCTCACCAGAACAACCTCAATAACTGTAACACCAACACTTCCAAGCTCATCTAGACACCGAGTGAACTTGGTCAAGTATTTTGGTGTTTTGTCGCCCTTCTCCATCTTGATTTTTCTGAGCTTGTCCTTCAGCGCCAGCTTCTTGTGGTCGCTGTTGTTCTGAAACAAATTTGTTAAGGCTTTCCACCTAACATATGGAGTTTCCTTCCCATGGAGATTCGAGACAATATGATTTCGAACTCCTTCCAATAGAATCCTTCTTACCTTTGCTACGTTCTTCCATGTATCTAGATTTTGAGCATCTGTTGCTGCAGGCCTGGGAATATCATTGCTATGAACTCCTTCAACCCGTTGTCTTCCAACACTGCTTCCATCTTGTCCTTCCAAGCCATGTAATTCGAACTGACCTCAAGGGAATATTAAAGTATCAATCCATAAAGATATATCCTGATCCAATTTCTCGTCCCGAAGGGTAGATCTGCAAATTCGATTCATCTTCTTAAAACAAACTCGTATTCTTCTCTTCTATAATGATTCCTGCTTTGATACCATGTAGAAAATCCATGTAGATTAAAATCGATATTTTTAATATGATAAAACAAAATACTTGAATCTACTCTACAAATTGCAGAAACCAATTACGATCGCATAATCACATGAACAAGAAAGATAAATAATTTCAATCGCACAACACAAATATTTATCTAGGGAAAGCCTCGGCTAAAATTCCTGCTATATGTATATTTCATAAGTCAAAGAATATGAGAAAAATACAACGCTTCTCCCAGTCTTGAGAGCTCTCTACACTATCTTTGTCTATCTCATTCAGATTCATAGGCAAGCTTGGTTCAATACTTAACCAATTTCTTGGCCTCAGGATTCCTTATTTCCTTGCGTATTTTCTTGGGTAACTAGGCCCCTATTAACAAGGAAATTCCCCAATAATTATTGCGCAATACATCAAGGCTCTTCCTCTTGTTAGCCCCCCTATAAATTTTTTACAAGAAAATAGGGGGCTAGATCATTGTTGAGTCTTCAAGGAATGCATATCCTTTGAAAACACAGTCTCCTTGAAGCCTCCATGTGTCTTTTATCCTTTGATGAAATCCCCTCTGCTGGTTTCCCTCATAAAGCCTCTCTGCTATGGAGAAATGCCCAAAGGCCCCCTTTTTCCCTCTCATTTCCCCACTTAACCTCTATTTCACTCCCCTTGTCTTCCCCTTCTATTTCCCTTTTTACCCCTTTAAATTCCCTCAAAATCCCCTTTAAATTTCCCCCTTAACCCTGGTTGGCCTTCTTCCCCCTTTATTCCTCTATCGTTCCCCTCCTTCACCCTCAAAATCCATTAAATTGGGCAAAAACCCCTCTTCCGACCTTATTATAAGGCCTAGCCCCTTTCCCGTTAAGCCCCTCCAACCACTTCCCCACATATGCCCGTCACCCAAGACCAAGCGCTTAAGCCTTGGGGTCCAATCGCAATCGAAACAACCGGCGGATGCATTTCCTTTGTCACAGCAAAAAAAACCCGACGCGATTGTTTTATTTCGATAAGTCCCGCGGTGCGTTCCGCACCGTTGATCTGCCCTGATGATCCAACGGCTATTGCTCTCCCCTGTCGATCGCAATCGGAAGTTTGTGAATATCTCATTTTTGTGCCCTTCCGATTGCATCTCCTCCAATTGCATCTCCTCCAATTGCATCTCCGCCGTCCGTCTCCTCCCGGATCTGACGGCTCAGGTCTAATCGCCCTCCGCCTCTGCCGGGTCCCACATTCACGCCTCCGTCTATTGTTTTTTCGAGTCTCCCTGTGTAATTCGCCCAAACAACAATCTTTGGGTTTTCACCGTGTTAACCATTCCTTCGCCTCCATAGAATTTCTCCACCGCTGCCCGGGTTTGTAACAGATCCATTGTATTATGCAGATAGCACATAGAGGCCAATTCAGCGGCCAGCGAAGCAGCAGAAACAGGATTTGAGGAGGATTCGAGCCTGTAATTGAAGATTAATGTTTTAATCCTACAGTCAAAGGATTCAAGCACAATTTGAAGACTAAGAGCGCACCAGCAAGTCATAATTGTGCCACCTAACAGCAGAGCGCGTTTACTCCAGAAGTACACCTTCCTACAGCGCCTCCATGCCTTCTCGAGCCCCGAGACAATTGAACACACTGACTGAAGCTCATTTCAGACAGTCAGGCAGCATTAAAGAAGCATGGAGGGACCTGCAAATCATTCCATCCAGTCCATTTATTTTAGGATGGCGGCACAGAGTCCAAACAGCCAAAAGGACTTCACGAAACACCAGAGGTCAAAATCTGACCTGACAGAGCCTCCAAACAAGTCTACAGAGTACGCACAACGCCATTAAGCAGCATGGGCGTGGACACTTCCGCCGATTCTGTCTTAATGTGATCAATTAATTGTCTATCTACCTCTGTTTTCTCTCTTCTCCTATAAGAATTCCCAGAAACAAATTGTAAAGGTTGTTGTTGCATTGCTGGGCAATCTGCTGTTAGAGGGATTCCGTGTGACTGTTAAGAACAGTCGTGGGAGGGAGTAGCAGAGTGGTTGTATGTAATAGGCTGGGAGGAGAAATCATGGACTGTAACAGCCATTAAGCTATTTTGTACATGACTGGTTTTGCATCAATTAATCAGAGCACATTTCACAGGATCCTGGTCTATTACTATTGGTGATGTTTTTCTCAACTCTGTTATTTACATTTTCATACTGTTTCATGTTCTTCTGGTAGGCATCAGAATAATGGTATAGGATTCACCCTTGTTAGGTACCCTATGCTGTCTGCTTTCCCTACCTTTATGTTTTCTGCTCCATGTGCTATCTAAGAGTTAATTCACTACTTTAACCAGTGCAGCGGATGTTATTGCCTGCTGGCTGATGTGTGAACTTGGGGGTTTGCTTCTTAGATGTTTCTTTGTAATCTTATCTCTGTTTTTCCCTTGGAGTTGCTAAAGAAGACCTAGAGTTAAATGACCTCTGGTCTGATCTATAAGCAGCCCCGTTGTCTCTTTGAGAGCTGCCTTAGAGTATGTCCAAGCAGGCCTAGAGTTAAATGACCTCTGACCTGATCTATAGACAGAAATTGGGCTGTTCTCCTTCTTTCAATTTTCTCCTTTAATGTTCCATTCCATCATCTGCCTAAAAGATCCTTTAGTGTAGGTGACGTGCCCTTTGAAAGCCTTGGCTAGTGGATGCAAGTAATTTCCTTTCATGACTCCATAGCCCAATGGATGGCACTGTCTTGGCCTATCCTTTTTGCTGAAGCCTCCTGCTGTTTTGTTTCCTTTCTCTCATTACTTTCCCAGTCTATGATCTCCTAACCAACCCAGCAACCCTTCAACCAAATTATTTAAAACCCCCCTCTGTGCTTCATAACTAGCCTAACATCTTATTTTTGAGCTTCAAAGATACATAATTCTTCGCTCTATTTGGAGAGATCCCTCTCCGGGTCCAAAAGGGCTAGATCCTAGGGCCCCAAAGTGGTTTGATGTTGTCTCATCTTTTGGTATTGCCAAATATGCCAAAACATGGGAACTCCAACATAATGGCGACTCCACTGGGGAGCAGATCAGTCAGCTTCGATTTGGTAAACCACTGTGGTGGACAGTAAGTTGTGAATCATCCACCTGGCGAATCCACAATTCTTGAATGATAAAAAAGACTCCACTGGTAATCAGCTGGCCACTGATTATTTGTGGTTTCACATAAGACTCCACTAGGAGACCATGTCATAGTACAACATCAACCATGCCGAAGATCCAGTCACTTCGCTAATAGAGGACTCTGAACAATGTGCAGAAATAGATCCAAGCCTCATAGCAGAGTTTCAGAGTGGAGTAGCGAGTGTACTGGCAGAAATTGAATGGGAGGACCTTCCAAAGGTTGTCCCTATTAGCTCAGCACTCAATCATCTACCTGCGCTTAAGAAGATGTTTCTTGATTTGGTGGTTGACAGATATGAAGCTGAGCTCGAACTCTTGAACTCACAAGAAAAATCATACGAGTTCAGAGACCCAAGAGCCTTTTTGGAAAGTCTCCCGCCCCCTAAAAGAGAAGAAATTCCGCTGCTCTTCGAAATACAAGAAGAAGAAGATCCGGTTTTCATGAGCCACACCGAAGATGCAGTGGAAGATGCGGTAATTGAAGCTGCCCAGGATGTAGACATCCTACCAGTCATGGCAGGCCTGAAAGAAGAAAATGTACATCAGCTGTTCGTTGATCCTGTGGGAGAATATATGGAGGCCCTGATTTGCTCAAATACTCCAGCGTTGATCCTTAGCAAGGGCCAGTTTCATCAAGAATGGTCACTACTGATGGTGACCTCGGTTTTGAAGGACCACAGGCAGAGCACCCTGTGGTTATCTCTGACAGGCAGCCAGTGCTCATATCCTTTTTTGCTATTACTTGACTGGCTGCATTGGCATTACTACATCACCTAAACCATCAGAGTTTTTCAGTTAGGGTAGGGTAGGTAGGAAAAGCTCAATAAAGCTCAGCCTAAGAGCAAGTAGATTAGTTGTTTCATTTTCTGTCTTAGAATGTAGGTGAAGAAACCTGCTAGACAGTCTAATCCTAGCAGGTAGTAGGGTAGATAGAGAAACATATGAGACCAACAGTCTAATCTGGTTTCAGGGAGTAATAAGGGTAGAAGTAGAATAGGTTTATTTTTTCCTGTTTGTAAAGATTAATGATGTAAAGGGTATGCAAGTCCAAATGCACCCAAGAAGAAAAAATGTTAGGACTTTAGTGTGGGTAGGTAGTTGTTTGGAAGAATTGTACTGCTGATATGTAGTCTTCACAGTTTGTGGCAGCTGATCACAGAAAGAGATGGATGGTTCAAGCAGAAGGCATCTGGCCTACACCAAGAGATCATCTTCTGGTTTCTTGGCTCCTTCAAGAAGAAGCCATCCCCATGTGGAGCCATTGTTAGCCCCCCTATAAATTTTTGACAAGCAAATAGGGGTCTAGATCATTGTTGAGTCTTCAAGGAATGCATTTCCTCTGAAAACACAGTCTCCTTGAAGCCTCCATGTGTCTTTTATCCTTTGATGAAATCCCTTCTGCTGGTTTCCCTCATAAAGCCTCTCTGCTATGGAGAAATGCCCAAAGGCCCCCTTTTTCCCTCTCATTTCCCCACTTAACCTCTATTTCACTCCCCTTGTCTTCCCCTTCTATTTCCCTTTTTACCCCTTTAAATTCCCTCAAAATCCCCTTTAAATTTCCCCCTTAACCCTGGTTGGCCTTCTTCCCCCTTTATTCCTCTATCGTTCCCCTCCTTCACCCTCAAAATCCATTAAAATGGGCAAAAACCCCTCTTCCGACCTTATTATAAGGCCTAGCCCCTTTCCCGTTAAGCCCCTCCAACCACTTCCCCACATATGCCTGTCACCCAAGACCAAGCGCTTATGCCTTGGGGTCCAATCGCAATCGAAACAACCGGCGGATGCATTTCCTTTGTCACAGCAAAAAAAACCCGACGCGATTGTTTTATTTCGATAAGTCCCGCGGTGCGTTCCGCACCGTTGATCTACCCTGATGATCCAACGACTATCGCTCTCTCCTGTCGATTGCAATCAGAATTTTGTGAATATATCATTTTTGTGCCCTTCCGATTGCATCTCCTCCGATTGCATCTCCGCCGTCCGTCTCCTCCCGGATCTGACGGCTCAGGTCTAATCGCCCTCCGCCTCTGCCGGGTCCCACATTCACGCCTCCGTCTATTGATTTTTCGTGTCTCCCTGTGTAATTCGCCCAAACAACAATCTTTGGGTTTTCACCGTGTTAACCATTCCTCCGCCTCCATAGCATTTCTCCACTGCTACCCGGGTTTGTAACAGATCCATTGTATTATGCAGATAGCACAGAGAGGCCAATTCAGCGGCCAGCGAAGCAGCAGAAACAGGATTTGAGGAGGATTCGAGCCTGTAATTGAAGATTAATGTTTTAATCCTACAGTCAAAGGATTCAAGCACAGTTTGAAGACTAAGAGCGCACCAGCAAGTCATAATTGCGCCACCTAACAGCAGAGCGCGTTTACTCCAGAAGTACACCTTCCTACATCGCCTCCATGCCTTCTCGAGCCCTGAGACAATTGAACACACTGACTGAAGCTCATTTCGAACGAGTTAGGCGACGATAACTATTAAGCTAGGGACTGCAGGATCATTCCATCCGGTCCATTTATTTTAGGATGGTGGCACGAGTCAAATAGCCGAGAAGGACTTCCTGAAACACCAAGGTCAAAATCGGCTGACGAGCCTCAAACAAGTCTACATGTCGCACACGCCATTCGCCGGCATGGCGTGGACACTTCTCAGCCGTCTGTCTTAATGTGATCAATTAGTGTATCTACCTACGTTTCTCTCTTCTCCTATAAGAATTCCCGAGAAACAAATTGTAAGGTTGTTGTTGCATTCTTTGTGTCTATTTCATTAGAGGATTCCGTGTGGCGATAAGAACGATTCGTGGGGAGGGAAGTAGTAGAGTGGTTGTATGTAATAGGCTGGGAATGGTATATGTGACCATTAAGTTATTTTGTACATGGTGGTTTTGCATCGGTGTCAGAGCACATTTCACAGGATCCTGGTCTATTACTATTGGTGATGTTTTTCTCAACTCTGTTATTTACATTTTCATACTGTTTCATGTTCTTCTGGTAGGCATCAGAATAATGGTATAGGATTCACCCTTGTTAGGTGCCCTATGCTGTCTGCTCTCCCTACCTTTATGTTTTCTGCTCCATGTGCTATCTAAGTGTTAATTCACTAGTTTAACCAGTGCAGCGGATGTTATTGCCTGCTGGCTGATGTATGAACTTGGGGGTTTTCTTCTTAGATGTTTCTTTGTAATCTTATCTCTGTTTTTCCCTTGGAGTTGCTAAAGCAGACCTGGAGTTAAATGACCTCTGGTCTGATCTATAAGCAGCCCCGTTGTCTCTTTGAGAGCTGCCTTAGAGTATGTCCAAGCAGGCCTGGAGTTAAATGACCTCTGACCTAATCTATAGACAGAAATTGGGCTGTTCTCCTTCTTTCACTTTTCTCCTTTAATGTTCCATTCCATCATCTCCCTAAAAGATCCTTTAGTGTAGATGACTTGCCCTTTGAAAGCCTTGGCTAGTGGATGCAAGCAATTTCCTTTCATGACTCCATAGCCCAATGGATGGCACTGTCTTGGCCTATCCTTTTTGCTGAAGCCTCCTGCTGTTTTGTTTCCTTTCTCTCATTACTTTCCCAGTCTATGATCTCCTAACCAACCCAGCAACCCTTCAACCAAATTATTTAAAACCCCCCTCTGTGCTTCATAACTAGCTTAACATCTTATTTTTGAGCTTCATAGATACATAATTCTTCGCTCTATTTGGAGAGATCCCTCTCTAGGTCCAGGAGGGCTAGATCCTAGGGCCCCAAAGTGGTTTGATGTTGTCACATCTTTTGGTATTGCCAAATATGCCAAAACATGGGAACTCCAACATAATGGCGACTCCACTGGGGAGCAGATCAGTCAGCTTCGATTTGGTAAACCACTGTGGTTGACAGTAATTGAATCATCCACCTGGCGACTCCACAATTCTTGAATGATAAAAAATACTCCACTGGTAATCAGCTGGCCACTGATTATTTGTGGTTTCACATAAGACTCCACTGGGAGACCATGTCGCAGTACAACATCATCCATGCCGAAGATCCAGTCACTTCGCTAATAGAGGACTCTGAACAATGTGCAGAAATAGATCCAAGCCTCATAGCAGAGTTTCAGAGTGGAGTAGAGAGTGTACTGGCAGAAATTGAATGGGAGGACCTTCCAAAGGTTGTCCCTATTGGCTCAGCACTCAATCATCTACCTGCGCTTAAGAAGATGTTTCTTGATTTGGTGGTTGACAGATATGAAGCTGAGCTCGAACTCTTGAACTCACAAGAAAAATCATACGAGTTCAGAGACCCGAGAGCCTTTTTGGAAAGTCTCTCGCCCCCTAAAAGAGAAGAAATTCCGCTGCTCTTCGAAATACAAGAAGAAGAAGATCCGGTTTTCATGAGCCACACCGAAGATGCAGTGGAAGATGCGGTAATTGAAGCTGCCCAGGGTGTAGACAGCCTACCAGTCATGGCAGGCCTGAAAGAAGAAAATGTACATCAGCTGTTCGTTGATTCTGTGGCAGAATATATGGAGGCCCTGATTTGCTCAAATACTCCAGCGTTGATCCTTAGCAAGGGCCAGTTTCATCAAGAATGGTCACTACTGATGGTGACCTCAGTTTTGAAGGACCACAGGCAGAGCACCCTGTGGTTAGCTCTGACAGGCAGCCGGTGCTCATATCCTTTTTTGCTATTACTTGACTGGCTGCATTGGCATTACTGCATCACCTAAACCATCAGAGTTTTTCAGTTAGTGTAGGGTAGGTAGGAAAATCTCAATAAAGCTCAGCCTATGAGCAAGTAGATTAGTTGTTTCATTTTCTGTCTTAGAATGTAGGTGAAGAAACCTGCTAGACAGTCTAATCCTAGCAGGTAGTAGGGTAGATAGAGAAACATATGAGACCAACAGTCTAATCTGGTCTCATGGAGTAATAAGGGTAGAAGTAGAATAGGTTTATTTTTTCCTGTTTGTAAAGATTAATGATGTAAAGGGTCTGCAAGTCCAAATGCACCCAAGAAGAAAAAATGTTAGGACTTTAGTGTGGGTAGGTAGTTGTTTGGAAGAATTGTACTACTGATATGTAGTCTTCACAGTTTGTGGTAGCTGATCAAAGAAAGAGATGGATGGTTCAAGCAGCAGGCATCTGGCCTACACCAAGAGATCATCTTCTGGTTTCTTGGCTCCTTCAAGAAGAAGCCATCCCCATGTGGAGCCACTGTTAGCCCCCCTATAAATTTTTGATAAGAAAATAGGGGGCTAGATCATTGTTGAGTCTTCAAGGAATGCATTTCCTCTGAAAACACAGTCTCCTTGAAGCCTCCATGTGTCTTTTATCCTTTGATGAAATCCCCTTTGCTGGTTTCCCTCATAAAGCCTCTCTGCTATGGAGAAATGCCCAAAGGCCCCCTTTTTCCCTCTCATTTCCCCACTTAACCTCTATTTCACTCCCCTTGTCTTCCCCTTCTATTTCCCTTTTTACCCCTTTAAATTCCCTCAAAATCCCCTTTAAATTTCCCCCTTAACCCTGGTTAGCCTTCTTCCCCTTTTATTCCTCTATCGTTCCCCTCCTTCACCCTCAAAATCCATTAAAATGGGCAAAAACCCCTCTTTCGACCTCATTATAAGGCCTAGCCCCTTTCCCGTTAAGCCCCTCCAACCACTTCCCCACATATGCCCGTCACCCAAGACCAAGCGCTTAAGCCTTGGGGTCCAATCGCAATCGAAACAACCGGCGGATGCATTTCTTTTGTCACAACAAAAAAAACCCGACGCGATTATTTTATTTCGATAAGTCCCGTGGTGCGTTCCGCACCATTGATCTACCCTGATGATCCAACGGCTATCGCTCTCCCCTGTCGATCGCAATCGGAAGTTTGTGAATATCTCATTTTTGTGCCCTTCCGATTGCATCTCCGCCGTCCGTCTCCTCCCAGATCTGACGGCTCAGGTCTAATCGCCCTCCGCCTCTGCCGGGTCCCACATTCACGCCTCCGTCTATTGTTTTTTCGTGTCTCCCTGTGTAATTCACCCAAACAACAATCTTTGGGTTTTCATCGTGTTAACCATTCCTCCGCCTCCATAGCATTTCTCCACCGCTGCCTGGGTTTGTAACAGATCCATTGTATTATGCAGATAGCACAGAGAGGCCAATTCAGCGGCCAGCAAAGCAGCAGAAACATGATTTGAGGAGGATTCGAGCCTGTAATTGAAGATTAATGTTTTAATTCTACATCCAAAGGATTCAAGCACAGTTTGAAGACTAAGAGCGCACCAGCAAGTCATAATTGCGCCACCTAACAGCAGAGCGCGTTTACTCCAGAAGTACACCTTCCTACATCGCCTCCATGCCTTCTCGAGCCCCGAGACAATTGAACACACTGACTGAAGCTCATTTCAGACAGTCAGGCATCATTAAAGAAGCATGGAGGGACCTGCAGATCATTCCATCCAGTCCATTTATTTCAGGATGGCGGCACAGAGTCCAAACAGCCAGAAGGACTTCACGAAACACCAGAGGTCAAAATCTGACCTGACAGAGCCTCCAAACAAGTCTACAGAGTACGCACAACGCCATTAAGCAGCATGGGCGTGGAAACTTCCGCCAATTTTGTCTTAATGTGATCAATTAATTGTCTATCTACCTCTGTTTTCTCTCTTCTCCTATAAGAATTCCCAGAAACGAATTGTAAAGGTTGTTGTTGCCTTGCTGGGCATCTGCTGTTAGAGGGATTCAGTTTGACTGTTAGAACAACCTTGGGAGGAAGTTGCAGAGTAGTTTGTATGTAATAGGCTGGGAGGAGAAGTTGGGACTGTATTAGCCATTGAGCCATATTGTACATGATTGGTTTTGCATCAATTAATCAAAGCACATTTCACAGGATCCTGGTCTATTACTATTGGTGATGTTTTTCTTAACTCTGTTATTTACATTTTCATATTGTTTCATGTTCTTCTGGTAGGCATCAGAATAATGGTATAGGATTCACCCTTGTTAGGTGCCCTATGTTGTCTGCTCTCCCTACCTTTATGTTTTCTGCTCCATGTGCTATCTAAGAGTTAATTCATGGGTTTAACCAGCGCAGTGGATGTTATTGCCTGCTGGCTGATGTATGAACTTGGGGGTTTGCTTCTTAGATGTTTCTTTGTAATCTTATCTCTGTTTTTCCCTGGGAGTTGCTAAAGCAGACCTGGAGTTAAATGACCTCTGGTCTGATCTATAAGCAGCCCCTTTGTCTCTTTGAGAGCTGCCTTTGAGTATGTCCAAGCAGGTCTGGAGTTAAATGACCTCTGACCTGATCTATAGATAGAAAGTTGGTTGTCTTTCCTTCTCCCACTTTCTCTCCTTAATGTTCCATTCCATCATCTGCCTAAAAGATCCTTTAGTGTAGATGACTTGCCCTTTGAAAGCCTTGGCTAGTGGATGCAAGTAATTTCCTTTCATGACTCCATAGCCCAATGGATGGCACTGTCTTGGCCTATCCTTTTTGCTGAAGCCTCCTGCTGTTTTGTTTCCTTTCTCTCATTACTTTCCCAGTCTATGATCTCGTGACCAACCCAACAACCCTTCAACCAAATTATTTAAAACCCCCCTCTGTGCTTCATAACTAGCCTAACATCTTATTTTTGAGCTTCAAAGATACATCATTCTTTGCTCTATTTGGAGAGATCCCTCTCCGGGTCCAGGAGGGCTAGATCCTAGGGCCCCAAAGTGGTTCTGATGTTGTCTCATCTTTCGGTATTGCCAAATCTGCCAAAACATGGGAACCCCAACATAATGGCGACTCCACTGGGGATCAAATCAGTTAGCTTTGATTTGGTAAACCACTGTGGTGGACAGTAAGTTTTGAATCATCCACCTGGCGACTCCACAATTCTTGAATGATAAAAAGACTCCACTGGTAATCAGCTGGCCACTGATTATTTGTGGTTTCACATAAGACTCCACTGGGAGACCATGTCGCAGTACAACATCATCCATGCCGAAGATCCAGTCACTTCGCTAATGGAAGACTCTGAACAATTTGCAGAAATAGATCCAAGCCTCATAGCAGAGTTTCAGCATGAAGTAGCAAGTGTACTGGCAGAAATTGAAGGGGAGGACCTTCCAAAGGTGGTTGACCTTATTAGCTCGCGCCTCAATGCCCAACCTGCGCTTAAGAAGATGTTTTTAGATCTGGTGGTAGAGAGGTATGAGGCTGAGATTGAACTCTTGAACTCACAAGAAAAATCATACGAGTTCAGAGACCCGAGAGCCTTTTTGGAAAGTCTCCCACCCCCTAAAAGAGAAGGAATTCCGCTACTCTTCAAAATACAAGAAGAAGAAGATCCGGTTTTCATGAGCCACACTGAAGATGCAGTGGAAAGTGCAATAAGTGACGCTGCCCGGGACATAGACAGCCTACCAATCATGGCAGGCCAAAAGGAAGAAAGCATACATCAAGTGTTCATTGATCCTGTGGCAGAATACATGGAGGCCCTGATTTGCTCAAATACTCCAACGTTGATCCTTAGCAAGGGCCAGATTCATCAGAAATGGTCACTACTGATGGTGACCACAGTTTTGAAGAACCACAAGCAGAGCACCCTGTGGTTATCTCTGACAGGCAGCCAGTGCTCATATCCTTTTTCACTACTACTTGACTGGCTGTATTGGCTTTATCATATCACCTAGAACATTAGAGATTTCCGGTTAGGGTAGGGTAGGTAGGAAGCTCAATAAAGCTCAGCCTATGAGCATGTAGTTAGTTGTTTAAATTTCTGTCTTAGAATGTAGAGAAGAAACCTGCTAGACAGTCTAATCCTAGCAGGTAGTAGTGTAGGTAGAGAAACATATGAGACCAACAGTCTAATCTGGTCTCATGGAGCAATAAGGGTAGAAGTAGAATAGGTTTATTTTTTCCTGTTTGTAAAGATTAATGATGTAAAGGGTCTGCAAGTCCAAATGCACCCAAGAAGAAAAAATGTTAGGACTTTAGTGTGGGTAGGTAGTTGTTTGGAAGAATTGTACTGCTGATATGTAGTCTTCACATTTTGTGGCAGCTGATCAAAGAAAGAGATGGATGGTTCAAGCAGCAGGCATCTGGCCTACACCAAGAGATCATCTTCTGGTTTCTTGGCTCCTTCAAGAAGAAGCCATCCCCATGTGGAGCCACTGTTAGCCCCCCTATAAATTTTTGACAAGCAAATAGGGGGCTAGATCATTTTTGAGTCTTCAAGGAATGCATTTCGTCTGAAAACACAGTCTCCTTGAAGCCTCCATGTGTCTTTTATCCTTTGATGAAATCCCCTCTGCTGGTTTCCCTCATAAAGCCTCTCTGCTATGGAGAAATGCCCAAAGGCCCCATTTTTCCCTCTCATTTTCCCACTTAACCTCTATTTCACTCCCCTTGTCTTCCCCTTCTATTTCCCTTTTTACCCCTTTAAATTCCCTCAAAATCCCCTTTAAATTTCCCCCTTAACCTTGGTTGGCCTTCTTCCCCCTTTATTCCTCTATCGTTCCCCTCCTTCACCCTCAAAATCCATTAAAATGGGAAAAAACCCCTCTTCCGACCTTATTATAAGGCCTAGCCCCTTTCCCGTTAAGCCCCTCCAACCACTTCCCCACATATGCCCGTCACCCAAGACCAAGCGCTTAAGCCTTGGGGTCCAATCGCAATCGAAACAACCGGCGGATGCATTTCCTTTGTCACAGCAAAAAAAACCTGACACGATTGTTTTATTTCGATAAGTCCCGCGGTGCGTTCCGCACCGTTGATCTACCATGATGATCCAATGGCTATCGCTCTCCCCTGTCGATCGCAATCGGAAGTTTGTGAATATCTCATTTTTGTGCCCTTCCGATTGCATCTCCTCTGATTGCATCTCCGCAGTCCGTCTCCTCCCGGATCTGACGGCTCAGGTCTAATCTCCCTCCGCCTCTGCCGTGTCCCACATTCACGCCTCCGTCTATTGTTTTTTCATGTCTCCCTGTGTAATTCGCCCAAACAACAATCTTTGGGTTTTCACCGTGTTAACCATTCCTCCGCCTCCATAGCATTTCTCCACCGCTGCCCGGGTTTGTAACAGATCCATTGTATTATGCAGATAGCACAGAGAGGCCAATTCAGCGGCCAGCGAAGCAGCAGAAACAGGATTTGAGGAGGATTCGAGCCTGTAATTGAAGATTAATGTTTTAATCCTATATTCAAAGGATTCAAGCACAGTTTGAAGACTAAGAGCGCACCAGCAAGTCATAATTGCGCCACCTAACAGCAGAGCGCGTTTACTCCAGAAGTACACCTTCCTGCAGCGCCTCCATGCCTTCTCGAGCCCTGAGACAATTGAACACACTGACTGAAGCTCATTTCAGACAGTTAGGCAGCATTAAAGAAGCATGGAGGGACCTGCAGATCATTCCATCCAGTCCATTTATTTCAGGATGGCGGCACAGAGTCCAAACAGCCAGAAGGACTTCACGAAACACCAGAGGTCAAAATCTGACCTGACAGAGCCTCCAAACAAGTCTACAGAGTACGCACAACGCCATTAAGCAGCATGGGCGTGGACACTTCCGCCGATTCTGTCTTAATGTGATCAATTAATTGTCTATCTACCTCTGTTTTCTCTCTTCTCCTATAAGAATTCCCAGAAACAAATTGTAAAGGTTGTTGTTGCATTGCTGGGCAATCTGCTGTTAGAGGGATTCCGTGTGACTGTTAAGAACAGTCGTGGGAGGGAGTAGCAGAGTGGTTGTATGTAATAGGCTGGGAGGAGAAAGCCTGGACTGTAATAGCCATTAAGATATTTTGTACATGACTGGTTTTGCATCAATTAATCAGAGCACATTTCACAGGATCCTGGTCTATTACTATTGGTGATGTTTTTCTCAACTCTGTTATTTACATTTTCATACTGTTTCATGTTCTTCTGGTAGGCATCAGAATAATGGTATAGGATTCACCTCGTTAGGTGCCCTATGTCGTCCGCTTCTCCCTACCTTTATGTTTCTTTTTCTGCCCATGTGCTATCTAAGATTAATTCACGGTTTAACCAACGAACGTTATATTTCTGCCTCGTCGTCGATGTATGAACTTGGGGGTTTGCTTCTTAGATGTTTCTTTGTAATCTTATCTCTGTTTTTCTCTTGGAGTTGCTAAAGCAGACCTGGAGTTAAATGACCTCTGGTCCAATCTATAAGCAGCCCCTTTGTCTCTTTGAGAGCTGCCTTTGAGTATGTCCAAGCAGGTCTGGAGTTAAATGACCTCTGACCTGATCTATAGACAGAAAGTTGGTTGTCTTTCCTTCTCCCACTTTCTCTCCTTAATGTTCCATTCCATCATCTGCCTAAAATATCCTTTAGTGTAGATGACTTGCCCTTTGAAAGCCTTGGCTAGTGGATGCAAGGAATTTCCTTTCATGACTCCATAGCCCAATGGATGGCACTGTCTTGGCCTATCCTTTTTGCTGAAGCCTCCTGCTGTTTTGTTTCCTTTCTCTCATTACTTTCCCAGTCTATGATCTCCTAACCAACCCAGCAACCCTTCAACCAAATTATTTAAAACCCCCCTCTGTGCTTCATAACTAGCCTAACATCTTATTTTTGAGCTTCAAAGATACATAATTATTCTCTCTATTTGGAGAGATCCCTCTCCGGGTCCAGGAGGGCTAGATCCTAGGGCCCCAAAGTGGTTTGATGTTGTCTCATCCTTTGGTATTGCCAAATCTGCCAAAACATGGGAACTCCAACACCTCTGACTCCATGCACCACTTGTACAATTTTATGATTATACAACTGAAAGTACACTTCCCTTTAACTCCAATCTCAACTGGGTCTTCCTTAGAACTGACATGCATGAGTTATTTTTGAGTGAATTATCAGTTATCTGATTGATCACTTCATGTGAATTAAATCTAATTAAATTTACTTGACCTCTCACTAGTTCCTCCATCAGTTAGAACTAGTTAAAATCATTTTAACTCAAATAAATTAAGTTAATTAATTACAAATCAAAATAAACTCAACTAGGGCTCCTAAAAAGTAGGAGACACTCTACATACCTCTAGTTTGACCGCCAACTTGAATTAACTGAACTGACTAATTTTTCTTGACTTATTTAACTCGTACAAGCTGTCATGTGATGTGGATTTTTTTTTCCACGGAAAAAATCTGCAACTTTCTATTAAATATTAATGGAGAGTTACATGTAAATGCAATTAAGCATTCAAGAAGCCCAAAGGGCCCATGTTCTCATGTACACATCGTAGCGAAGCTACCCAGTAAAATTACATATTTCCAGCAGGGCTGGGCTTTTCGGTCTTGCCTTTTCTCTTTTGGACAATCTACCATTTTCCTGAGTGCAAAGAGGAAGGAACCAAGGCCAACTCATTGTTCCTTGCAGTGGTCTCTTTGTCCGAATATGAACTTTCAGACATATGCGCTCTCTTGTTTTCACCCTAGCTTTCAACCGATCGAGCTACAGGTGGAATCGATTTTCTATTAGGGTGTGCTTCTTGTACCATCGTTTTGGGATCAAAATTTTCTTGTGTTTCATATTCTTGTATCCATCAATCGGTTGTATGCAGTTTACTCTCTCTTTGTGGGGGGGAAATTCACTTCTAATTCTATCTCCTGCTCTTTTGGGATGGGGGCATCCTCTTCTTCTTTAGTCTTATGATCTGGTTCTTTTGATGGAAATTGCCATCCTTTAGTTGCTTTCCCTGTTTTTTTTTATTTTTTTTTTATTTTTTATCTTTTTTTTTTTTTTCTGGGCATGTGTTTTGTAAATCACCGGTGTTCCTTCCTATTATGCATCTGAATGCAGTGTTTTTATAATCAAGATGTTGAGTCCATTTTTTCTATTTGTGTATTAGTTGAATGCTCTCAGGTATCCCTTTTCTGAGATCCAATTCCACATAGATTTGTGCAAAGGTGAAGGTCCTCTCCTCCAAGCGTTGAGTGTCGGTTTTTATGTATCTCCCAATGATGTTCCCTATGCCTGCTAGAACACATTCATTCCAGAAATGAAGTGGGAGGTTGTAAAGATGGACCCAAATCGACGTTCTGGTGACCTCCATAGTGTTTTCGTAAAAATATAGAAACCATGGTGTGATGAATATCCCTGTGGATCCCCAGAACCACGGTCCAGCCCTAAGAATGATGACTTTGGCTTCCGAGGATGGAAACTTGACAATGAAAAACCCCTTTGAACAGAGATGAATCTCACAGTCCAAGGTCCAGTTGGTGAAAATTCAATGAAAGAGCTCCATTGGTTTGGGCCAGAAGCAATTAAATCTACAAATTAGTGCTTGGGATTCAAATTTGGATCAATGTTCATCAATCTCTGGAATATCTATTTGCAGATCTTGCACATAATTTTGTTGCTCCACTATATATGGTTTTGGGGCACTCTGAGCTGGAATTGTTGGAGTTGCTATTTTTCTTTTCCCCTGTAATGTTCCTGTAGGAGGGACCTTTTGGAAAGTCGTATTTGGAAGTGTTGGGTCCCCTTGGACCAGGGGATCTGTTCTACTCAGCTGAGCCACCTCTGAGTTGCAGATTGAGATAAATGGTAGATCCTGGGCAAATGGAGTAATCTTGGATAGTTCTGGAGTCTTGTAAGGATCTCCCACTAAATATTAGGGACTGCACATGGCAAGGATACCCCAAGGATGTTAGGATATTCTGACATATAGGAAATAGTTAAGAATAACTTAGTCTAGTTTAGAGTTAGGTAAATTGTGTTTCTTTACCATGTACATTTGTTACTTATAATTTAACGGTCACGATTTGTAGTGATCTGACAATTATCTCTCTCCTCCGTATTAATGACACTTGATCCGTGGCTTAACACCCGAATGGTCCATGATCTCTATTTAAAGAGCATGGAGGGTCATTTTTCCAGTAGCCGTTTATGAGAGAAACATATGTAACTTTTCTTTTTATATTAATAAATTGCCTGAAGTGGCCGCGTTGGCTTAGGCTGTGGACTGTTTCCCTCTTCGAGGGCTTTAACCACGTGATTATATTGGTGTACTGATTTGTGATCTGTTTGTGAGCGGTGACCTTTGGTTCTTGATCTAAGGAACTTACCCTGTAAATTCCTACATGGTATCAGAGCTATTTTTAGGGCCGCATCCATTGTTGATCAAAATCCGAAGCTAGTTTGACTGCATGCGAATGCCATTTTGTAGATCTACTATTTCTGAACATTTTTGGACTTCGGAGAACTACTATGTTGTGTCCGGAGCGTCTGTTACAATGAGGAACGCCTTTTGTTTCATGCGAAAAGGTTTCCGGTTGCCCAAGCTATGAAAATTTAGATTTGTAGGTATAAAGCATCTGTTTTGCAGTTATATTTGTTAATAGTTCTGCTTATTTCGGTTTCTTCAGTTAAAAAAAAAAAACCCTTTCCTCCTTTCAAACAATAACATAATCCTTTTACTATCTCACTTGGTGAGGAGTTAGTTTATGTGTAGAAATTTGCTGAATAATGATTAATTATCCACCGAGACTATCCTGATCACATACAATTCGAATTTATATGCAACACATAATCTCTTCCACTCAGATCAACTCAGATCATCAAACATGCGGAAATAAAATCAAGCGATAACACATCAAATCATCATACACATTAACACAGTATGTATGGGAAAGCTTATAGCTGAAAACCCCGCAGCTATTGTGTATATTATAATGGAGAAATCAAGTAACAAACTCAGTACAATACTCCTCACAAGTACTCAGTACTTTCTCATGAAGTTACACACAAACTAGCTCAGTTTTGAACAGGTTACTGGTTCAAAACTCATCGCCAATTGCCTTGCCTCTATTGCGCAATCCAGGCCTGTCTATATAGAGATCCAAGGTTCGAATCTCCTTGGCTTGACAGCGCAATCATCATGGGCAATTTCTCCAAGTGTGGTGCAAATCTCATGCACAACTGATGTCGCCACTGATAGCTAACTCCACCCTTTCATCTACCTCTTTCACTGGTCTCCACTGAACTGATCATGCACTGTAGTGAAATGATGTGTTCCTGAGTTGAATAATGAGTTACTAATTAATGAATTAAATAATATTTAATTCACTCCACTCATAACTAATTGATTAGCTAGTTAAACTAATCTCAACCAGTTCAACTAAAATAAACAGAACACAACTCCACTAGCTGTCTCATTAACTCCACCAAACTTCTGCCACTGAAGTCCTAACTGAAGTCAACCATGCATGGTGCCATCAAACCCTTGGGAATAGCGTAATTCCTCTGTCAGATGCATGAGCCACTTCTGTAGCTCGAACTGAAGTGCTCCAAGAGAGTAAACTGTTGTTTAGAGTCCAAATATTATTAAGGGTAAATAATATTTGACTTCCCTATTTTTAGGAGAGGCAGTCTAAAAATAGCCTTCGACCTCTTCGAACTAAAAAAATATAGTCCCATCTATTTTTACCAACATGATCAATGCTCCAAGAATCTCAAACTGGAATCCCCGAACCATGCTCCATATGTCTAAAAATAGACATAGTCTAAAAATAGACTTTGCGCCAGAATTTGCCTGCGGGCCCACTTAGTGAAGGCGACTTCATTTCACTAAGCTCCATCATCTTGCCGCATTCTCAACACTCCCTCTCAGCAAGATATGGATTATCTGCAATCCCTATCCTGCCTCTGTGGAATTCGAACTTGCTCCTGGTGAGCGCCTTCGTCAGGATGTCGGCATCCTGATCCTCCGTGGGAACATATGAAAGCATCATGATTCTCCGCTGAACACAATCTCTGATATGATGGTACCTCATGTCGATGTGTTTGGACCTATCATGAAATACTGGATTAGCCGAGAGTTTAATGCAACTCTGGTTATCACAGTAGATCACTGTAGGCTCCAAATGCAACCTGAACAAACCCGCGAGGATCTTCCTCATCCAAATAGCCTCGCATGCAGCCAAGCTAGCTGCCATGTACTCGGCCTCTGCTGAACTGAGTGCCACGGATCTCTGCTTCCTGCTGTACCAGGAAACTGCTGTCGACCCAATGCTGAAAACTCCTCTAGAAGTGCTCTTCCGGTCCGTTGGACTCCTTGCCCAATCTGCATCAGTGAAGCCAGAAAGCTTCGCTCCATCCTCCTGTCTGTACCATAGACCATATCCCGATGTGCCTCTGATATAGCGCAATACATGCTTGCCCGCCTTCCAAAAGAGCTTGGTAGGCTTAACCATAGCTTGCGAAAGCCGGTTAACTGCATAAAGAAAGACATGCATGATCACAAGAACAGCAGACAGGTAACAATGGGATATATCGGTCGTACACTAGGCTACATAAGCTTACCTCACCAATCACATATAGACAAAGGAACCACTACCTCCTCCGGCCAAGTAGCATCCTTCCTCCAACCACTGCATATATCAAACAGCTTGCGTGCCTTGCATGTTGAACTCTCTCCGTCAATCATAGGCACATTTGCCCTGAGAAACAAAACAATCCTCCGCCGGCTTCGCCAAATCTCCAATCCCAGAAATAACATGATGCCTCAAGTCCTTCATCTCAAACTCAAAAAGATCCTCTTGCATGAAAGTATCAACCGTTCATCATCATCGCTGCCAAAATCGATTACGAGACAGATGACATGATCACCAAACTTTTCCCCTCCACCACTATCTGGTACAGGTTAGGATCCGCCTCACTCTTGGAGAATCCAAGCCCGGTGAAGTAGCTGTCTATCCGAGTGTACCAAGCACGAGGTGCTTGTTTCAGCCCGTACAATGCTCTCTTGAGTCGGCACACATGCGACTCATTGCTGAAGATCTCAAAACCTTCAGGCTGCTCTATGTACACCTCCTCCTTAATGATTCCGTTGAGGAACGCAGTCTTCACATCCATCTGATGAATGTGCCACCCCATCTACGCTGAGAGAGCAAGGATCGTCCGTATGGAAGAGTACCTTGCGACAGGTGCAAAGGTCTCCTCATAGTCAATCCCCTCGATCTGTGAAAAGCCACGGGTGACAAATCTCACCTTGTACTTCTCCACACTCCCGTCAGCCGCCTGCTTCACTTTGTAGATCCATCGCGAACCCACCACTGATTTCCCCACCGGTCTTGGGACAATCTCCCATGCACCGTTCCTGACGATCGAATCATATTCTTCGATCATGGCATCAACCCATGCGGGTTCCTCCACAGCTTCCTCAACAGAGGATGGCTCCGTCACAACACATTGACTCACAAGAGCCATGTATCCAGTGTACCGAGTCTCTCAAGGACTTGCTTCTGTCTCGTGCCGAGTGGCTCTACAACCTTCTCCTACTCCGACCCACTATCAGTCCGCTGTCAACTACCCAACGGCGGCTCCTCCGGCGTGTTGGCGACCACCAAGCCCTTTTTCCCCATCTCCCTAACCTCCTCTCAGGGCTGATCCACATTCGGAAGCTCCTCCTTAGGAACTAACAGCTTCTCATCTGCATGCAAGTGTAGCTCCCTCTCAAGCGAACACTGCATGGCTTTCTCCTCCTGAAATTTTATATCCCGTCGCACAACAGTCTTTCGACTGTCTGACAAATACACCCGATAGTTGTGAGGTGTATCAGTGTACCCCACAAATATTCCAACCTTAGCAGTTGGATCCAGCTTCCTTCTCGCATCCTTCTTCACATGCATGTAGACAGGAGAACCAAAAATCCGCAAATGGGAAATATCAGGCCTCTTGCCAGAATAAGCCTCCTCCGGTGTACTCATGCCAAGAACCTTGTGAGGACAACGGTTCTGCACATACACTGTCGTATTGCATGCCTCAGCCCACAAGTGAAGGGGTAGGCCCTGATCATGCAACATCGCCCGTGCAGCACCCACGATCGTTCTGTTCTTCCGCTCAGCCACCCCGTTCTGCCGTGGGTTATGGGGTGCGATGAGCTCTCTCCGAATCCCTTCTGCGCTGCAGAACTCCTTGAATTCAGCCGAGATGAATTCACCACCGTTATCACTCCTTAGAGCAATCACCTTCTTCCCCGACTCCTTCTCGACCAGTGCTTTAAACTCACAAAACTTCGCGAATGTATCGCTCTTCTTCTGCATGAAGAAGATCCAGCACTTTCGAGAGAAATCATCAACAAAGATCACATAATACCTGTGCCTTGCTGTCGAAGCAACTGAGAAAGGACCACACACGTCTGTGTGAACTCTCTCAAGGATCGTCGTGGCGCGACTATCCTTCTCGTGAAAGGTGGCTTTCACATACTTCCGTAAAGTACACCCCTTGCACTGATCTGACTGCGCAAGGGTGCCCTTAGGAAGTCCAGTAGAAATCTGCTGCAGAATCTTCAAAGCTCCATGGTGAAGATGGCCCAATCTCCTGTGCCATAGTTCGCCCTCATCATCCCGGCTCACCACTTCTCCCGCCTTGCATGCCATAGCTGCGCAGTCATCTACCTGCAACTGATAAAGGTTTTGAGTTCGAACCCCTATCTTTCGGGTCTCTCCAGTAGTCTTACTGCGCAGGAAGGCTTTTCCTTCGCTGAAGACCACATCATACCCCTTATCCTCCAACATCGCCACAGAGATCAAGTTCTTCTTCAATCCAGGTACATGCATGACATCCTTTAGTACAAAGGGCTTACCAGACTCCCTCTGAAAGGATATGGTACCGATACCAGTCGCACTGTATCTACCATCATCGCCCATCTCGATGTGCACACCCAAATATTTGTCCTCCAGATCTGAGAACAACTCCCGATCTCCCATCATATGAAATGACGCACCGCTGTCCAAGAACCATACCGATCCCATCACACTTGAAACCAAGCATGCGATCAGTGAAAATTCAAGCTCGAACTGTGAAGCCAAAGCTTCTCCATCTGCAGATCTTCCCGCTTGCTTGTTTTTCTTCTTCTTTGGACAGTTGGTAGCATAATGTCCGTGATCATGGTAGTGAAAACAATTCACTTTCGCCATATCCTGCTTCTTGCCCTTTGCACCAGAATGAGAAGTTTTCTTACCCTTCCCCTTCTTTGCTTTGGCAATCAAAGCGCATTTTTCTTCATCAGCTCCCTTTGATGAAGATCCATCCCGAGTAGTCCTCCTTATCTCCTCCTGCATGAGATCCGCCCAAAGGCGCTCCCATCCTGGCAGCTTCTCCCGACCATTGACACTATCTTGATATGAGTGCCAAGCCTTCAGAAGACCAAGGAGAGCCAAGTCGACCATGTCCTCATCTTCGACAGTCACCCCCACACTTCCCAACTCATCTCTGCACTGAGTGAACTTCGTGAGGTATTTGGCAATACTGTCGCCTTTCTCCATCTTGATGTTCCTAAGCTTATCTTTGAGCGCCAGCTTCCTTTGGTCACTCTTACTCTGGAATAGATCCGTCAAAGCTTTCCACATTAAATATGGAGAAGCCTTTCCATGCAGGCTAGATACAATATGATCCTTGACGCCCTCCAACAAGATCCTTCGACACTTCGCCATCTTCTTTTGCCATGCATCGACTTCAGCAGGATCAGTGGGCTTTTGGACATCCGTATCTACGAACTCCTTCAGACCATTATCTTCTAACACTGCTTCCATGCGATCCTTCCATGCAACATAATTTGAACTACCTTCAAGAGCATATTCGAGTCGCAAACCGTTGAAAGACATTTTCAACACTGGCACCAAGAAAACAAAACTGCTGCAAAATTTCGAATTCCACCTCAAAGCTCAACCGCTCTAGATCTGTGAGAACAAATTATTTCTAGCACAGAGATTGACTGCAAGGGGCATTTACCAGACCTTTCACTTTCCTAAGAAAGATGAATCCGGAGGCTACCTAGCCCGCATGCAGACTCTGTCTACCGAAATAAGTTTGTAATCACTGTGATGATCAATCTCTGCTTCAATAGCTCCGATACCATGTAGAAATTTGCTGAATAATGATTAATTATCCACCGAGACTATCCCGATCACATACAATTCGAATTTATATGCAACACATAATCTCTTCCACTCATATCATCAAACATGCGGAAATAAAATCAAGCGATAACACATCAAATCATCATACACATTAACACAGTATGTATGGGGAAAGCTTATAGCTGAAAACCCCACAGCTATTGTGTATATTGTAATGGAGAAATCATGTAACAAACTCAGTACAATACTCCTCACAAGTACTCAGTACTTTCTCATGAAGTTACACACAAACTAGCTCAGTTTTGAACAGGTTACTGGTTCAAAACTCACCGCCAATTGCCTTTCCTCTATTGCGCAATCCAGGCCTGTCTATATAGAGATCCAAGGTTCGAATCTCCTTGGCTTGACTGCGCAATTGTCATGGAAAAATCCTCCAAGTGTGGTGCAAATCTCATGCACAACTGATGTCGCCACTGATAGCTAACTCCACCCTTTCATCTACCTCTTTCACTGGTCTCCACTGAACCGATCATGCACTGTAGTGAACTGATGTGTTCTTGAGTTGAATAATGAGTTACTAATTAATGAATTAAATAATATTTAATTCACTCCACTCATAACTAATCGATTAGCTAGTTAAACTAATCTCAACTAGTTCAACTAAAATAAACAGAACACAACTCCACTATCTGTCTCATTAACTCCTCCAAACTTCTGCCACTGAAGTCCAACTGAAGTCAACCATGCATGGTGCCATCAAACCCTTGGGAATAGCGTAATTCCTCTGTCAGATGCATGAGCCACTTCTGTAGCTCGAACTGAAGTGCTCCAAGAGAGTAAACTGCTGTTTATAGTCCAAATATTATTAAGGGTAAATAATATTTGACTTCCCTATTTTTAGGAGAGGCAGTCTAAAAATAAACTTCGACCTCTTCGACCTAAAAAATAGAGTCTCATCTATTTTTACCAACATGACCAATGCTCCAAGAATCTCAAACTAGAATCCCCGAACCATGCTCCATATGTCTAAAAATAGACATAGTCTAAAAATAGACTTTGCTCCAGAATTCGCCTGCGGGCCCACTTAGTGAAGGCGACTTCATTTCACTAAGCTCCATCATATTGCTGCATTCTCAACATTATGAGAATAGAGGTCTTGGGTTCAAATCTCTTTCTCAAGCTTCTTTTTGTAAAATTTTTTTGTTAAAGGTGCGGGATTTTTTAAAAAAAGTTGAATTTCATCACCGAATTTCAATTCGTTCCCGTAACTATTTGGCATCTACAACTCAATTTTTTTTCAAAAAGACATAACTTCTTCATTCGGAAGCCATTTCTCGAGCCGTTTTTTTGAAATGACCTAATTTTTTGAGATATTTCCATTGCAACAGTTAGTTTCAACTTTTCTCAGCTTCATTTAAAAAAAAAATGGAAAGTGCATGCCCGATTATTCTTAACAACACCAATTATTTCCAATGGCTACCTCACATGGTAGATATAATTAGAAGTAAAGGGATTTATAGAATAGCCACAGGGCTAGAAACTAAACCTTTTGATGATGATAAAGTTGCTAATTGGGAAAATAAACAAGATCAAACACGAGGGTTGATATGAATGTCCATTGCTCAATATCTTCGATTTCATATCCTTAACATTGACACCCTTCATGAAGCCCTAGATAAGCTAATTACTGTCTTTGGCATTCAAAACCAAATTAGGGCCCATCAGCTTGAAAATGATTTTCTTACTTTGGACCCCAATAATTTCTCCTCTATTGAGGATTTTTTGTCCAAATTCAAGACCCTTAGAATTCTTTTAGAAGGTTGTAAGGTCAAAAAGGAAGATGGTAGCCTCATTTATTGCATTCTTGCTAAGCTTGGCCCTGCATACTTTTATTTGTTTCTGCCTTCCATTCCACTAGAGAAGCCATCATTTCTTCAGGAACCACCTACAAGAATCCCTCTTTTGATTCCTTTTGCGATTCTTTGATAAGAGAACAAGAAAAAATCTTACGCCTTGGTCTCATCACTTCTAGAAATGCTTCTAAGAAATCCTTAGCAGCCCAATATCAATCATATCAAAAGAATCCCAAGAAGCAGTATCCTAAAAATTATGGTCTGAAACCAAACAAGGGTCCTAAGCAATTTCAGTCGAAACTGAAAAAGAAACTCACCAAAATGATAAGGCATATAAAAACAAAGGAAAGAAGACAGATAGACATTGCAACTTTTGCAATCATGACGACCATATAGATTCCAAATGTTTTAAGAAGATGGAAGCCTTAGAAGGAGCAATGAAGAAGCACAACATCAATTTGGAGCACTCTTCACCTTCACCTTTAGGAATGGCACTTATGCTTGTGGTTGTCAAGAATAAATATCTGGTTATGCATTAAATGTATCTTCTTCTTCTCATTCTCATGAGTGGCTCATTGATTCTGGAGCTTCTTACCACATGGCCCAAAATGAAGTCATGTTTTCTTCTTTAAATGATTGTAACACCAAACATATTTATGTTGGTGATGATAGATCTCTTAGTGTTGTAGGATCTGGAACCATTCATCTCGATAATGGTCAGTTTAATGATGTACTCTGTGTTCCTACCTTGTCATGCAACCTTCTCTTTTTTTATCAGATAACTCATTTAGGTGAAGGGAAAATAGTAGAATTCTCACCTCATGATGTTGTAATCAAGGACCTCAAAGATCTTAAACATATTTTAGCTACTGGCATTGCTGATTATTCCACAAGGTTGTATAAGTTTGACAACTTTGGGTCATCATGTCTTCCCTCCGTTTTTGTTGCTCATAGTGATGATGTGAGAAAACTTTGGCATGAGCGATTTGGTCACTTAAACTATCGCTTTCTTCAAACTCTATGTAAGGAAAATATGGTGACGGGCCTTCCTATGGTATCTTGACGAGACGGTGTTTGCTCCGAATGTGTACTCAGAAAACATCATCGGGATAGTTTTGACAAACGTGCCTCTTGGAACGCTTCAACCCCTTTGCAGCTTGTGCACAGTGATTTATGTGGTCCACTTCCTGTTGTTTCTTTCTCTGGTTGCAAGTACTTCTTAACCTTCATTGATGATTTTTCCAGACGCACTTGGGTATACTTCTTAAAATTCAAGAGTGAAGTTTTTAACATGTTCTTGGCCTTTAAGGCCTTTGTTGAGAAACAATCTAGAGATCAAATTCTTAAGTTAAGATCAGACAATGGAGGAGAATATGTTAACAACAAATTTATCAACTTCTGCACTGAGAATGGCATTCAATTGCAACATACCGTTCCATATACTCCACAACAAAATGGTGTAGCTGAAACGAAGAATTGCATCTTAAAAGAAATGGCTAATTGTATGCTTCAATCTAAAGGACTTGGTCTCAATTTTTGGGCAGAAGCCATTAACTGTGCAAAATACATAGTAAATCGCACTCCTACTAAGGTTTTAAAGAATATAACTCCAGAAGAAGCTTGGAGCTGAATCAAACCAGATGTAAGTCACTTTCGTGTTTTTGGAAGTGATTCTTGGGCCCATATTCCAGATTCAAAACATAAAGCCTTAGAACCTAAGAGTGAAAAATGAATTTTTGTTGGATATTATGAAGATGTCAAAGGATATAGACTTCTTCAACCAAAATCCAAAAATATAATCGTTAGAAGAGATGTAAAATTTGATGAAAATATATTGGCCTGCGAGCCTAGTTCGGCGGGTGTGCCACCTTTGGCTTGTGAGCCTAATTCGGCATATGTACCACCTCTCTCTCTCTCTCTTATATTTTTAATAGCATTCCTTCTAGTTCATATGATGACAGTAAGGATGACAAACCTCCTCCACCTCTTGAAATTGTTCCTTTTACTCCACCACTTCCAAGATGGGTCCGCTCTACTCGGGATGCAGCAGGTTCTCTTGCAGGTGACCTTGCCGATCGATGACGTACACGTTCTCAGTTTGAAAGAGCATCATCCTTATTGGCTCAAGTTCTATAAAATCCTGATACATAAACCTTTAAAGAAGCCTCCGGTCATCCAGATTGGGATGAAGCCATGAATGAAGAATATCACTCCTTATTGGCGAATGATACTTGGGATCTTGTTGCTCTTCCAAAAGGAAGAAAACTTGTCAGATGTAGATGGGTTTACAAAAAAAATTTTGGACCAGATGGAAAAGTGGATAGACATAAAGCTCATCTTGTCGCTAAAGGATTTTCACAAGTTGAAGGCATTGACTATATTGAAACCTTCTCTCCTGTTGCCAAAATGAATTCTATCCGCCTTGTTCTTTCCCTTGCTGCCTCCTTTAAATGAGAAGTCCATCAAATGGATGTTAAATACGCCTTCTTACATGGATATTTACATGAAGAAATCTACATGGAAAAACCCCCTAGCTTTATCCAAAACGACTCTAGCCTTGTTTGTTGCCTTAGGAAGTCTCTCTATGGTCTCAAACAAGTTCCTCAGGCTTGGTATGCCAAAATGGATAGATTTCTATTAGATAATGGCTTTTCTAAGTGTCATTCTGACAACATTGTCTACACCAAGAAAGTGGGTAAGTCCTTCACCATCCTTGTTCTTTATGTTGATGATCTTATCCTTACTAGTAGTGATCCAAACCATATAAACCATGTGAAGTCTAGCCTCCAAAGGAAGTTTGAAATGACAGAATTAGGACACTTGCATTATTTCCTTGGTCTTCAAGTCTTGCAATCAAGGAAGATGTGATCTTCTACACCACTTTCACATGGAAGACTGTAAGCCAACCCCTTCTCCCTTTCAGTCTGGAGTCAAGATTTCAATCACTTGTACTACTCCTGAAGTTGATGCTACCTTATACCATCAAATTGTTGGTAAACTTATGTATCTAACTCATATCCATCCTGACCTTTCCTTTGCCATTGGTCTTGTTGCTCGGTTTATGCACCAACCCCATGAAAGTCACTGGAAAGCAACTAAAAGAATACTTCGATATATTCGAGGTACAGTTCAATTCAGGATTCATTACAGTGCAGGAGCATCTCCATTATTTATTGGTTTCACTGATTTTGATTGGGCTGGTGACCCTGATGATCGAAAGTCTACTGCAGGATATGTATTCACTCTTGGTTCAGGATCTATTACTTGGTCTTGTAAGAAACAAAGTGCCATCTCTCTTTCTTCAGCAGAAGCAGAGTATCGTGGTGCAGTTGAAGCTAGCAAGGAAGCCATGTGGCTTCATCAGATCCTATCTGAATTTGGTCTCCATCAACAACATCCAACTACACTTTGGTGTGATAATTAGAGTGCCATTCAGCTATGTAAAGATCCAGTTCAGCATCAGCGTATGAAACACATTGAAATCCACATACACTTCATCAGAAAGCTCATTCATAGTCATGTTCTTGAAGTGCAGTACTGTCCAACCAATGATCAAGTAGCCGATATATTTACAAAGGCTCTCACAGAAGCAAAGTTTACCAAACTTCGATCCATGCTTGGATCTTAGGAAAGTTGTCATTAAGGGGGGATAGGCTCTAATGCCTCCTTCCTTCTCCTATTGTGTCACTTTTGTAAATCCTTAAATCCTATCCCAATTTGCTCTTATGGGGGGATGTTAGGATATTTCGACACATAGGAAATAGGCTCCTTTTGTGTCACCTTTGTAAATCCTTCAATCCTATCCCAAGTTGTTCTTAAGGGGGGATGTTAGGATATTCCAACACATAGGAAATAGTTAAGAATAACTTAGTCTAGTGTAGAGTTAGGTAAAGTGTGTTTCTTTACTATGTACATTTGTAACTTATAATCCCATGTTCACGACTTGTAGTGATCCGACAGTTATCTCTCTCTTCCGTATTAACGACACTTGATCCGTGGCTTAACACTCGTTTGGTCCATGATCTCTATTTAAAGAGCAGGGAGGGTCATTTTTCCGGTAACCGTTTATGAGAGAAACATATGTAACTTTTTTTTTTTATATTAATAAATTTCTTGAAGTGGTCGCGTTGGCTTAGGCTGTGGACTGTTTCCCTCTTCGAGGGTTTTAACCACGTGATTATACTAGTGTATTGATTTGTGATCTGTTTGTGAGCGGTGACCTTTGGTTCTTGATCTAAGGAACTTACCTTGTAAATTCCTACAAAGGATAACTTGATGTTATGCTTCAGGTTTGTAACCTCATCAGTATCCATAGACCAAATTAAAAATCTATTCCCCATAGGGGGTTTTATGAAGATCTGAAAATGATTCGAACTTACCCATTTCTCCTTGCCTCTGTCGACTCCTATTGGGGTCTATTCTGTCTGCACAGATAGGGGCCACTGGGAGCATGTTTCCATAGCTCGAAGGAGAACATAGGTGGGAAGCAAGGTAATGCTATCAGACGAATAACGTTGTGTGTTGGGCGCTCTTCTTCCGAGATGCCCTTGTGAAAGCATAGAGAAATGAGGGAAAAATAGTCCCCTGCCCCACCTTGTAGCCGCCTGCATCAAATGTGCTATGGTCTTCAAAGATTTGAATCTCATTGTCTAATATACTCCCCATCCACCGTGCAGCGTTACCTGAGATCTAGAGTGATACCTTCGCAGAGTAGACGAACGAGGTTAAGGCGCTGTCGACGCAGTCCATATCGCAGGTACGAGGCATGCTATGGGATCTCGAGGGGTGGCTGCAGTAAGGTCTGAGATGTCCCAAGGCTTGTATTTTTTCCCTCCCGCCCTAGAAGCAAAGAGAGGGTGTTTGTGGATCCATTTTTGGTCTGCTGTGCCGCCATGAGAGGCCGTCATCACACGATATTGGAACCCAGTCCTGAAAACCCTATCTTGTCCTCCGATTGCCATCCTCGTCTGCTTCCCCGTAAAAAACAAAAATTTCACTGTCATGTGATGTGGAATTAAAATTTAATTCTAATTTAATTAAGGGAAAATTAAATTATAAGCCCCTTCTTGTTGCCATTTTCAACACGAGAAATATTGTGGAGGATGCTCAATATAAGACAATAGTTCATGCGACGTTACTTGACTTTGAACATGAAGAGAAAGTAGAAAAAAATAATACTATGCTTGTAGCTGTAAAGGAGATGTGGTTTCAACGTGATTTGAGTGATATTCAATCTCAATGGTCCTTGAGTGAATCAAATCTAGATTCATTCTGTGGTGAAAACAAAGGAAATTCATATGCACTATGTTTTGATGGACTGCTTGACTTTGATGATGTTCAAGATTCCAAGTTTGATCCTCTCACAGGTCCGGTTCAAGAATATTTAGAGACCCAATCACATGTTGGCATGTTTGATAAACCATTGATTGTTTTTAAGAGAAATGATGCAGAATTAAGTGAAAATTTGAGCATACCAATTAAGCTCACAATACAAGAGATCTCAAGGGATGCTATAGAAGTTAGTACCCTTGCAATTGAATATGGGGATGAAGAGAAACTGAATAACCATCTTGGAAGAAGGGGATTGTGTTCTTAAAAAGTTTCTAGAGACTTAATCAAGTTTGTTTGTCTTTGGCTATGGGAACACCATTGAAGCTAACGTGGATATAATATTGGATGTTGGACACATAAATCCTAAGATACATTGGATGTTTTTTTTGTGTGAACTTCTTCTTTATGATGAATTGGAGATACAACAAATTCTTAAGGACTATAAACCATGTTTCGAGTTTGACAACAAGGAGGGTATTGCTTTAGATAGTCACACTATTAATGTTGTTGAGAAACAACCTGCTAAAGTTTCTCAGGATTGGAAAACATCAAATTCTGGCCACGAATTATAATGTTAGCATAAACTTGATTGTATATGATCAACTTGTTGATGCTTTTGGCCTCATACTTTTCAAGGAACATGCAAATGAGTAGGGCTAGTTAGTCTTTGTGACAAATTATCAACCTCATGTAAAGAAACCATCCTTGTGTAGGAGCTTTGAGTACAATAACTATCTTAGGACCAAAGCTTAGGATGATAATATTGAATATTATGATGGTAATTTTCCTTGCCTCCCATAATATGAATTTACAAAAACAATAGTGAAGATATGAAAAATAATCACATGGTATGGTTTATGCACTCATTGGAGGTAGTGTATGTTATTCTAAAATATATAAATACAAAAAAAGAGAGGAGATGAAGTGATAAATAAAATTGAGATAGAGGAGAAAAGGAGAAAAACAATTGTGAAGGGGCAGAGACAGAGACATAACATAGTCAAAGAGAAGGAATATTTTAGAACTTAAATACTAGGAAAGAAAACAAAATAAAAATTTCATGTATTAGGTAATTGGTGTCTCCTTTTAGGTAGTAGCCTAAAGAAGAATATTTTGGAGCCTGTAAGAAATGGGAGTGCACTTTTCCAGCAAGTTGTAGTTTTGCTAAAGAAAAGAGAGGTCGATGCCTCCTATAGGTAGAAGGCTACACAAAAATTGATGTAAAAGAGGGAGTGGTGCTTACCTTTACATCACAACAAAAATTTGTGGTTTTCTTCTTTATGGGTTTCCACTTATATTTAGTGTCTAGATGTGTTTCTCTTTTGATTCTTATGCTATGTTTTAATTTTGTTTATATGTTAGATCTACTATTCATATGGTATATCGTTGTTTATCTAATAGTTTAGATAACTATCAGAATGAAATGTAGCAATTGGTAATTGATGACCATGTATGCAATATACTGATTCACCCCCCCTCAGTATGATCAAGATTCTAACAATGAGGTAAAATTATCTTATGGATCTATGTAACTTTAATTTAATTTCAATAAGGCCCTATTATTTTCATGTTTACAAGAATTCAATGCCATTTCTATCTTTTTAAAGTCACAAATTTATGTATCCGTACATAATGGAAGGATTAATTTGAATCTCGTTGCAATCTTACTAATACTTCAATGGGTTCCCTTAATGCTTAAGGAAGGACTTGAATGATTCAATTTTTGTGTCTCATGGGAATGAAGGGAAGATATTCGTCTTATTTGAGCGAAGGATGTGCTCATTTTGGTTCTTAAAGCCACCAATTTCTTGTTCCAAGATTCTTATTAAGTAGGAGGCTGACATGAATTTTACCTTCATGCTTATGTAAGGTATTGAAATTTCTTTTTGAGCATGAAGTTTGTTCCTTTTCCTACCTCAACTCTCCTTAGGTAAAACACTGGCATGTATTTATTGAGTTATTATTAGATGAGTTTGTGGTCTTACCTACTAAAAACTATGCAATGATAAGTTTCTCATCTTACTTGTTCGAGATTTACTTAGGTATGGTACCATTCCTCTTTGAGCTATTTTAAGTTAAGGTCCTAAATAATATTTTTTTTGTGCATTTGAGGGGCATATTTATGATCATAGTCTTACTTGGTTTATCCTTCTTAGGGAAGCTCTAGTTTGACCCAAGTTGTGTGAAGATGTGGCATTCAAACATCTTTCTCAAGTGAGGGTAAGGTCCTTAAAGGTTTGATTTTCATTTAAGGAATTAATACTAAGTTTCATGAAACATGGAAACACCTACAAGTTTATGAAATTAACAACACCCCTTGAAAAGAATGGGTACTCGAGGGAAATGTAGAGAGAGAGAATATTTTCTTAAAAATAACACATCACCTTGCAAGAAAATAAAAATGATACACATAAATGACATTTTAGAAGGAAAACCATATCTACATTAACATTTACATATGATTACATGATTTAAAATACAAAATTAGCCTTTATAATGTTAAGAATTTACACGAGCAAGGAAAAACAAGTGAATTGGTGGAAAAGGCCTTCAAGCCTTATGTTATATAGTGTTGATCTCAAAATTTGAATTTATAATACATAAATATACCTTCTAGAGCTTATGATCTAGATCTAGATCACACTGACAACTCATCAATGTATTATCATGACACCTCATTGATAATAAAGAAAATTGTATTCTCAGACTTTGTGATTTTCTAGGGACTCACAGTCTAAGATAGAGATGAAGCTATATATCGAAAATAAGATTTTATACATGATGCTATATGCATGGAAAATGAAATAAAATGACTTGAATATTAACACAATTAATATCCTCATTCATATCATCTTTATCAAGAAAAATATAACAAGATTCTTGTTCAACAGAACAAAAGTGTGGATTAGAAGAAGATGCAACTCCACTTATGGTTGCATCAAAATTAATATCAAGAATAGTGAGAGAGAGTTCCAAGTCTTAGCATTCTGCATCCACATCCTAGTCTCCAAGAGGCCCACTATTACATTATTCATCCTTACAAGACACAAGGCATATTCTTGAATGCACAAGTACAAAATACTCAACCTTTTATAATCCAAACATGACTTAGAAATCGAGAGAGTGAATATGGTTACCCACAAATCACACTTCATATTCTATTGATCATAATGGTTAAATGTATAATATAGAGATCAATGACTTCGACAAATCTAGATCCTAATAAAGTGGATCTAATTATCTAAATATAACTAACCTATAAACTCATGATTAAAACTCACAATAACCTGGAGCACATGGAAGCATTACTTCCAACACCCTCCCTTAATGCTTACATGAAAAATATTAAAATCACACATAAAAATACTAATATTTTGTCTAGTTGGTCTTTAGAAGCACTTACACCCACTTTGCAATATCGTAGACAACACTCTTTCTTCACCACAACAACTTTGAGCTACATTTGATGTCCATTAAAATATAACTGCCTCTGACCATCATTGATTTAGGACTGACGCTTCTTGACTACCTTGAAAAATAGTCTCAATATTGATCTTATCTATGGAAATACTTCCATCCTAGAAGTATGCATCAAAATAAATACTTCCAGTTATATAGGGAAATGCATACTTTGAGTTATATAGGTAATTTTTCTAGGTACTGAGCTTGTCAACCAATCAATCATACAATTGACCTTTCTTCACATACACACTTACATACACACAAGATAACCCGTAACTGCTGATCTTGAAGCACCAAAGCACAATAAGACCCATCAACATATAAGGTACTCACATAATCAAATTATTTTTATGTTCTCTTGGCATCGAAAAACATTGAGAACTACTAATTTAAATTATGCCACTCTTCTCATTGATTGGTTCTACATTATGAATATTTTACACTAAAATAATTTTACAACCTACAACACACAATATTTTTGCAACTGGTGAAATTTGAACATTAATAAAACCACAAACATGAATAGGATCTCACACACTGTTTTCTCAACAAACTCAGATTCCATAACCTTTGAATATCTATTACGTGGTTTCCCTATATACCTTTGATTTTTTTCATTGCCTCGATCCACTGTATTTCCTCCACGCAGAGGTCACGAAGATTGAAATGGTAGAATAAATTGACCTCTTCCCATAGATTTCCAAAGAGGATAACCTCATACAAACACATGGTGCCACTGAAAGATAAATCAAGACATACACGGGCTTTTTAGTTTAGTATACTATCCAACCTCAATATAATTTCGACAATCTTTGCTTGATAAAGGTAATTTTTTTTTGCAAAATGATGTCAGACTGCGCACAAGCTTGGATAGAACACATCATGAGTAATTGGAAATTGTGTTGAAGCCTACAATGTCATTTTATTCGTAAGGATTTTCCACTGAGAAATATCTCGTCAAAACCCAATATCACAATATTTGTTGCAAACCAAAGCTGTAGTATTACTTTCCCGATTGCGATTACACATGACTACATGCAGAAACTTTGCAATCACAAGTATTTCACTTTCGTGGTCTCAAAATCTCATCAAAAAGAATTCCACCATGGCTTAGACTAAGATCAGTGGCTCACGGGCATAGAGAGGAATCTTTTGGAGGTTGGATGTTGGTTTCATATAGATCTAAAAAAAAGCACACAAACACACACATATATATAAAAACCAACACAATTTACCTCTACTTTTCCAAGGCTAAGATCCAATCTCACTCAAACACAATGAATAGATCTACATGGAAAAACAAAATTTACTCACACAAAAAATCCACACAATATAATCTCCTACCATAATTTATTTACAGAGGATTAGTCTTCACATCTCTTTCATCTTCCTAATTCCTCTCGTGGGGGAGTCAGGCTTATACGAGTTTTGATACCAACTTAGAAATTGAGAGAGTGAACATGTTTACACACAAATCACACTTCATATTTTATTGATCATAATGGTTACACATATAGACTTATAAAGATCACCAACTTAGACAAATCTAGAACCTAATAAAGTGGATTTGATTAGCTAAATATATCTAACCTAGAATCTCATGATTATAACTCACAACAACCTGGAACATATGGAAGAATTACTTGCAACAACATGTTGTGATTTACAGGATGAATGTAACCATAAATGCTTCAATTCCTTTCCACTGATGAAGAGCTTGTCGCTTTGTGATAGAATATGAGTGGTAAGGTTTTGTAAATATACACAATTTTCCCAATGACAAGTCCACCATTTAATTGGGTTAATGCACCTCTTTTCATCCAAAGATGATATGTTCACAAAATCCTTTAATCCAACAAAAAAACAAGAAAATTCCTCCCTCACTTTAGTGTGTAAAGAAATTGGAAACAACCTTTGAAATACTTTCTTCACTCCATTTATGTGGAGCCTTCCTCTTTCCATTGCTTTAAGGAATGATTTACTCATTATAAAATATTGAATTTAGATCAAGTGACAAAGTGTTCATTGGAGTGTTAAAGCCATTCATACTCATTTCAAGTATGGATCTCACATTCTCTCTAAAACATAACTTCAACAAAAATAAGATCGAGAGTCTCCTTAGTCATAATTTCCATTGTTTAAGAAGAGCAGGAGTCTCTTATGTCATAATTTCGATGGTTTTCTCAATTTTCATATTCATGCCATCATAAATATCTCTCAAATAAAGGTTTGTATTTGTTTGCATCTCAAAGAAGCTTAGGTGAAGATAATGTGAATTTGAGAAAAAAAATGTCTCCTCCAATCCTCATTAATCAACACCCTCTATACGATGCTTGAACTCTTTGAATTTTTCTTGTCTCTACTCAAGGAAAGTCACACCCACCACCATACTCATTAATGTAGGTTTGAATTCAACAAGGTGGTGCAACATGATAAAGTTTGAGACATATATTATCTCAACAACTTTGAGTAACTCCGATTTGAATCATTTTCAGTATATTTCTTGAGACATGTGATGACTGGTGATGAATTTTATGTATTGCCTTGTAAACTCCTTAATCCATACAATTTTAGCCTCAATCTCTTTTTGAAAATAAAACTTAGAATATGGGCAATGCAAGGAGTCCACAATATATGATTATATTCAAATTCTACAATCATCCATATCTTTGAAAACATATGCATTTCTATGATAGTGTGCACCAAATTTTTTGGCCCTACTTGTCCAATAGAAATGATTAAAATTTCAACAATTAAATTGCTATATTTTACTTCAATTGAGTAGTATTTTTATCTCAATAACATTGTTATTTTTAATAATTATGTAATGATATTGATCAATGGAATATGCCTTGTATCAATCCATTTCTTTGAGATAATGGAAACCCCTTGTGATACTCTATGAGCTACGAATTGGTCCCAAAACATCCTTAAGAAGTTGCCTCTCTTTCTTGAGAAAAAATGTTTTGAGTTTTTTGTAGTTTTCCCCCTTGAAACCCTAAGAGGTTGTGTTAATTGTGTTATCAAAAATTTCCAATATGGGGATTAAACCACATACAAAGGCCTACCACTAAGTATATATGGATTTTTCCACTCTTGTCTCAATTTCTACTTTTCCTCAATAGTTGGAATTTTCAATAGTATACTATATATACTTGTTGTAGGCTTGGATTGTTGGACATTGGATAAACCAACGCTCCCCATGTGTTTTGCAACATGGACTAACCATCTCTTGCGAATCCTTATCTCTGGCAATGTGATTTTTGACTAACATCTACGGGTTTTGGTCTAACAACAATCACGATTCCTAACAAGTGGTATCAAAGCATAGGGCACGAGTTTGATACACACCTGGATCATGTTGGGGGGGATATTGTTGGACACTGGATAAACCAACGCTCCCTGTGTGTTTCGAGAAATGGACTAACAATCTCTCATGGATTATTATCTCTAGCGATGTTATCATTGACTAACACCTATTGGTTTTGGTCTAACGAAAATCGTGATTCCAAACATTGATATCTCTTCTTCCTTTGCTTCATGTAAAGTCCAAGGATTATTGCTAGCAGCTAAGTGAGGTTTTCTACCAAAACCAATTTTTCTTCTTTGATCCTTCAACTTTTGAGCATTAGTATGCTCTTTCTCTAATGTGACCCTCACCTTTGGATTTTTGGTATGTGCACAAACATCAACACCCTCTACCCCTTCATACAAAATGTGATGCTTGAATCTTGTGTAAGATCCTTTATTAGTCTTGCCATTTTTACATAGATTCCACCTCTATTTACATGAACCCCCATCACCCATTTGCTTTAGATTTGTAACATAATTCCAAAGAGGATAATATGCTTGCTAATTTTTTGTTCAAGGAGATATAGGGGCTTTAGAAATGACACTAATAAGCCATGAATGCTACACAAATAATATATAAATCTACTCAACAACTAAATTTGTTGCCTACATCCTTTTTGTTTCCCACAATTGTACTCTTGCTAGAAATGCACCAATGCTTTCTCCCAATTCCAAAGATAAGTAAAATGCTTGTTGTTGTTGTAGGGATATCTAATTGTTGAAGAAAGTGCGAGGAATGAGTGAATCAAGTGATTTATTATATATAAAAAATGTTGTTAGGGTTTCCAAAGAGTTCATTTTTTTTCAAAATAAATGTAGAAATCATTTAAGTATGTGGAGGGATGAGATGCGTTTATTAGTTTGTAATTAATTGTTT
This sequence comes from Pinus albicaulis, assembly GCA_034641835.2. Taxonomy (NCBI): domain Eukaryota; kingdom Viridiplantae; phylum Streptophyta; class Pinopsida; order Pinales; family Pinaceae; genus Pinus; species Pinus albicaulis. The sequence continues at coordinate 1,832,873,549 of CM076575.1, read as the reverse complement.
TTTTTTTGCTACCTAAGGGTTCCACACACTTCATGGGTGCTTGATTGCAACAAAGAAAAAATATCTTATAGAAACATTTGAGAATTGTGCTGATACAAATTGGAAATGTTTCCAATTCTAATGTACTAATGACGACACTTCCAAGACATTTCATATGTGTTTCCAATTTTCAACCATTTCGGGGATCAATACATTGATTGTTCAAGTGTTCTTACAATATAGGATTTAGTATGAAATAAAGGATTCAATATTTCCTTTAAAATATGATAAGACCTTATAGGACCTTCATTTGAGTTATAAAGGGACCTTAGAAGATGAATGCAACATCACTTTATCAGAGCTCTAGGAAGTTAAGGTCCTTTGTGAAATTTAGAAGGTAAGGCCTTGGAAATGTTTTAATGGATCTATACAAAGGTAATGAATTGAAAACTTAGACACAAGTTAGGATGTAAGGTCCAAATTACAAGGTATGGGATAACATCACTCACTTATTTTAGATCCCACTTAGGAGGATAATCCAACTTAAGCTTTGAGAAAGGGATAATTTTGTCTCTCCCTTTGGTTTGTTGCTACATAAGAAAATGAGTGCCATAGGCTAATAAAAAATATAAGAACTAGAATCAAATCATTATATGTATAGATTTAGTAATTTACTACTTGTTGTTTAGCCTTAATGCATTTGTTTGGTATACATGCATTCATATTTTTGTTAACTTGGCTAGCATCAAATTCTTACATGTATTGTTATTGTAGATGCCAAGGATTGGAGGGTACATGTGAATACCCATTGGATTTTTGTGGTTCTTAAAATTAAATGGTGATTCTTTCAAGTATTTAGATTCTCAACAAACTATAATTTGTCGAATTTCCCATGAACATGTTCTAATTGATTGAATGAGTACCCTTTCACACTTGGAAGTGAATATCTACATGATGCCTGAGCTTTCTGGAGATGAACTGTTATGATATTTTGAAACATTTAACATTTTGAGGGGGAACTTCACCCACCATCAAGATAAAATGAAGTTGAAATAATAGAAAAAAATGGGCATCAACCAATTCTTGCTCTCAAAAAAACGTCCCCTTTGCCTTACTCTCTTAGAATTGATATATGTGATTTCTACATTATATCCCTCAATAAATGGATTGGGTTTTGAGTTAAACCTCTACGGGGCACCTTTTACGTGTACCATGTTTTCTTAACCATTTTTTTATGTTCATTATTTCCAAGAGTGCATCGTAGGGTAATAGCATTCCCAAAATATTCTTATTGAATTGAATTTTATTTTGATTTGTGTTGATTGATAAATATATCGATAATTGCATGGATAGGGATTTTTTTTATGAGAGTTATGTTTGATTGTAATGTGTGATGTGCTCATACCTATTGATCTAAATGGGAATATTAGTTTTGATGTTCTAAGATCCAATTCAGAATTTAAAGAAAGTGCTTGAGGATGATGAGGTTAATTGCAAGTTTAACATGAGTTATTATGTGAATTTAATGAGCAAAGTAACATAAATAAAACACCTAGCAACAACATTTAACAAACATAAACATCACCATAAATAGTAACACAACAAAATATGATAAAGGAGTTAACCCCGCCTGGGCTACGTCTCCTTGGTCCATCTTCAAATGGCTTGGCCCTTTTCTACATGTGTTTACAATGCTCAAAAGTGTGAATACATGTGTTTACAATGTTCAAACAACTTTGAAACTTGTTCCATCAACTCCAAAATGCCAAAAAATTGGAGAATTTACGAATTCCCCTAGTGTCTCCACTATTAGTTCCAAAAATTCCTCAAAATTCGACACAATCCTACAAATCCGCCCAGAATCCAAGTAACTGAGCGTTGATTTTGCCGAAAATCAGGAAAAATTGTCGTCGCGCTAATTTGCCTAATGAGGCCTAAAAATTGGATTTCGAACCATATGCAATATGATTGAATAAATTGTTTTTAAAATATGCGTTGGTGGTTAGGCTAACTGCCAAACTTAACTCTGGTTGTGGGAACTTGTGGTGGAGTCGTGGTTTCCGTGGTGGTGTTGGCACCTGGCGGTTAGGACTCCACAGTTCCGGCTCCATTGTGGTCTCGGCATGGTCACATTCGGCGGTTACATTGTATGTTATGGTTACGAGCGGGGACGCATAGGTAGCCTCCCACCCATGGTCCCGCCTCCGTTGGTGACCAGGGTTGGGGCTAGACCTCGCCCCCCCTCCCCCTCAATGCAGAAACAGAGTTAATACAAAACCAAGCGAACTTCATATATGGTTAAGAAACATGAGAAATAGCGCAACAGTTTGGCTCAACATTTGGTGTTATTTGGTTGTGGGTTTGACCCCCACTTTATCCATTCAAACTTAACCAAATATTTTGTGGCCTCCCGTGCTACCACGTGGTGGCCTTTGGTTGGGCCACGTGGCAGCATCTGGTTGGCCACAAGCCAAACCAATAAAAAACTTCCATAAATGAACCAATCCAATCCTGCCACTTGGAAAACAACCATAGATTGAAGAAAATTCCATTGACCAGTCAACTTGCCATTGTGCATGCCTAATCAGTAGTACAGACTGCTAACTGGGCTGTCCCTGTAGTTTTTTTTCAAAATTTTGCATGTTTGAGAACGTGGAAATCACACGTTTCTAGGAGCATATAATGTCATTTTTTCCACGAAACAAGTTGCGCTATATTCAGATTGACGAGATCTACAGGGTCGTTTAGGTTCCACACCAATTTGACAACTTTTTTTTTTTAGCATAATTTTGATCACCTGATCACTCCTCCCCAATATCACTTTCAGTTGTTCAATAGATGAGGGTACAATTCTATCACCTTACCAATATCGATCCATTTTGCCTTAGAAGGATTTTCGCCTTTGAGCCCCACACGAAGGTAGTCGACACTCCCTCTTTTTGCTGTCCTTGTTCTTCTGTCAAGAATGGTGTCTTGTTGAAGCTCATCAAGGTATTCAGGATAAAAGTCTTCAATAGAAGGAATTTGAACCTATTCTCCTTGATATTCAATCAATGGAGGCTCAGAAAACCTCAAGTTCTCAACATTAAAAACAATGTAAATTTGCATGTATGAAGGTAAATCTAACTTGAAGGCATTTTCACCAATCTTTTCCAAAATTCTGTAAGGACCATAATGAATTGGTTTCAATTTTTTACCTTCCCCTTGATGACTCTCTTTGCTAATGTGAAGCCAAAATTTGTCACCAACTAGGAACTTGTGATCTACACGATGCTTGTCGTGCCTTGCTTTGTACTTTCCTTGGATCTTTTCAAGTTGATCTTGAACTGTTTGATGTATCAATTTGATTTGTTATATGAACTTCTTCGATTTTTCTATGTCTATATGAACATAAATAGCAACATCCTTCCCAAAAATGAAATCCAATGGCGATCTAGGAAAGTATCCAAGATATGCCTCAAGTGGCAATGTTTGTGTAGAGGAGTGTTTTGCACGGTTGTAAGCATGTTGAATGTAGTGCAAGTTTTCATCCCACAACTTAGGATGCTTGCTGCATTATCCTCGAAGAAGATGTATGACTGTTCAATTGACCACCTCGGTTTGACCATCTGTTTGTAGATGAAAAGATGTACTCTTCTTCAACTTGGTTTCCTTCAAGTCCCACAAACTTGACCAAAAATTTCCAACAAATTGAGAATCTTGATAACTAATAATGGATGTGGGCACAGGAAAATGAACCCAAATATGTTGAAAGAATAAGTGAGTTTTCTTTTCAAATGTGATTGTGTCTTACATGTCATTAGTATACACATCTTGTTAAACCTATCCACAACTACATACAAATAAACTATACCTCTCTTTGACAAAGGAATACCTCCTACAAAATCCATAGAAACACTCTCCCATGGATGTGAAGGTACAGGAAGTGGTGTGTACAATCCTAACTTCCTATTGCTAGGATTACTAAATTCACATAATGAAAAACCTTTAATGGAATGTGACACAATTTCAAGCATACGAGGCCAATAACAATACCTCTGAATATGTGCCACTGTTTTTCTTACACCGAAATGTCCAGCAATAAGAGAAGTATGTGATTCCCTTATGACATTCACTCTCCCCCCCTGTGGAATACAAAGCTTTCCCAAATGATACAACACATTATTATGTACATGGTAATCCAATTCCTCAACTTGGTTGCCTTGATTCAAGCTTGCATAAACATCTTGAAAGTCATTATCACATGCATATTTCTCAACACAACTTTCATGAAAAACATAATTATACTTGAGTAAAGTAGTTGCTCTAATAATAGGCCTAGAAAGCATATCAACAACATTGTTGTAAATACCTTTCTTATACCTTATGAACAAGTGGAATTTCTGTAAGAAACCCATCCATCGAAAGTGCCTTGACTACTGCAACTTATTTTGCGATTGCAAGTATTGCAATGGTTGGTGGTCAGTGTGTATGATAGTTTCCTTTCCCATAAAATAGTGTTTCCACATTTTCACACTTTGAACCAACACATAAAGCTCCTTGTCATAAGTGGGATAGTTAAGCACTGCACCATTGAAATTTTCTGAATGAAATGAAATGGGATTACCATGTTGCATACGGACTACACCCATGACATAGTCTCTTGCATTAGTTTGAATCTTAAAGGGTCGTCTCAAGTCTGGTAATGAAAGTACTGGGGATGAAATTATATTCTCTTTCAAAGCATCAAACAATTTTTGCTAATTTCCTCCCCACTGGAAGACTTTTTTCACACTAGTCAATGCATGCAAAGGAGCTGTGATAAAAGAGAAGTTAGCAATAAAATTCCTCTAATATTGGGTTGCTCCCAAAAAAATTCTTACCTCAATGACTTTCTTGGGCATTGGCTAATTCACAGTGACCTCAACCTTAGAGGGCTCTGTCCTCAGCTCGCCTCCTCCAACAATATGCCCCAAGTACACCAAAGAAGTTTTACCAAAATTACATGTTGACATATTAAAAAAAAACTGTTCTTTCCTTAAGACATCAAGTAATTTTATTACATGCATGACATTTTCATCAAGTTATTTACTAGAAATTAAGATATAATCTAAGAATACGACAAAAAACTCATCAAGAAATAGCCTTAAAACATCATTCATCACACACATGAAGGTAGCAAGAGCATAACATAAACCAAATGGCATAACAAGCCATTCAAACAAACCTTGCTTTGTTTTGAATGTTGTCTTACAAATGTCACCTTCAACAATTCTAATTTGATGGTAGCCACTCCTTAAGTCCAAATTAGTAAAACAATTTGCATCTTTCAATTGATCAAGTAAATCGTCTATTCTAGGAAGTGGATAACGGTTCTTTACCGTAATCTTGTTCACTGCACGTAAATCTACACACATGCACCATTTTCCATCCTTCTTTGGCACCAACACAATAGGTGATCCACATTGTGAAGTACTTGGTTGGATGATCCCTTTGTCCAACAATTCTTGGATTTTCTTTTTTATTTCATCACTCTCCATCACCGACATCCTATACATGCCAATGTTAGGAAGAGGATAATATTGTTGCAACTGTATCTCATGCTGGATTCCCCTCTTAGGGGGTAACCCCTTTGGCTCCTGAAACATATCATTATCTTGATTAACGAATTCAATCAAATAAGATTTCAAATTTGGATCACAATGTTGGAATGCTTCATAATCAACATCATTCTTTGGTTTAATCATACGAAGCACACAATTCTTGCTTGAGTTCACTAGTCTTTTCATTTGCCTAGCATTAACTATTGAAATATTTAGTTTCTTGCGATGAGCTCTCACAATATACTCCACACCATTTTTGAACAAGTCGTACTTGTTTTCATGGCGATAGAAGATAGCTTTTCTACCATAGAGGTAAGGACTACCCAAAATAATTCCTGAAATATCAAGTGGTACAACATCTAATTCAACTTTGTCAATGAATTTTGCTGTGATTACAAACTGAAGAATACACTTTATTGTAACTTGCAAAATTGCGTTCTTGCATATCTAACCTAAAGGATATGGATTGTTATTAGGAATAGTTTCAAGATTAATTTTCTTGACTAAGTGTTCAGATATCAAATTAGCTTGAGACACACTATCAAATAGTGTGTTGATTTTTGTATGTTTTGAAATAACCCTCACATGAAATAATTCAATTCTTGTTTCTTCATTTGGAGTACAAGTGTGAAAATTTGATGAAATAGTGCTAGAAATGGATTATTTTCCCTTCATAACCATGGCTGTAATTTTTGTTTCATCACTCAAGTCAGATCCCAAATCCTGTTGAGTGGTTGCCGCTATTTTTTGTTTTCCTTTGTTGTTAAATTTCTTTGGCCTCATCTTTGGATGAAGCTTCCAACAATGGTTTTCATCATGACCCTCTTTGGAACAATGTTTGCATGTAATTTTCAGTCATTCATTTTTAACGAATGCATTTTTCTTTCGCTTTCCTTTCTCTCCACCCTTAAATGGCTTCTTTTTACCCTCTTTTGGAATAATTTTCCTTTTTGCCTCAAGGTGGGTGGCTTGCACACAAACCTCATCTAGGATAGTGGGATTGAACATAAGGATAGGATGCCTTAGGTAGCTATGTAAACCCCCTATATACTTCAATAATGTGTCTTGTGAATGCAAATAAACACCTAACATAAGAGATCTTTTTCTAAATTCTTGGGTTTAATCTTGCACACTTTGACCCTTAACTTGTCTAAAGTTCATGTAGAAATTTGCTGAATAATGATTAATTATCCACCGAGACTATCCTGATCACATGCAATTCGAATTTATATGCAACACATAATCTCTTCCACTCAGATCATCAAACATGCGGAAAATAAATCAAGCGATAACACATCAAATCATCATACACATTAACACAGTATGTATGGGGAAAGCTTATAGCTGAAAACCCCGCAGCTATTGTGTATATTATAATGGAGAAATCATGTAACAAACTCAGTACAATACTCCTCACAAGTACTCGGTACTTTCTCATGAAGTTACACACAATCTAGCTCAGTTTTGAACAGGTTACTGGTTCAAAACTCACCGCCAATTGCCTTGCCTCTATTGCGCAATCATGGGCTGTCTATATAGAGATCCAAGGTTCGAATCTCCTTGGCTTGACAGCGCAATCATCATGGGAAATTCCTCCAAGTGTGGTGCAAATCTCATGCACAACTGATGTCGCCACTGATAGCTAACACCACCCTTTCATCTACCTCTTTCACTGGTCTCCACTGAACTGATCATGCACTGTAGTGAACTGATGTGTTCTTGAGTTGAATAATGAGTTACTAATTAATGAATTAAATAATATTTAATTCACTCCACTCATAACTAGTTGATTAGCTAGTTAAACCAATCTCAACCAGTTCAACTAAATTAAACCGAACACAACTCCACTAGCTGTCTCATTAACTCCACCAAACTTCTGCCACTGAAGTCCTAACTGAAGTCAACCATGCATGTGCTCACCAAACCCTTGGGAATAGCGTAATTCCTCTGTCAGATGCATGAGCCACTTCAAAGGCTCGAACTGAAGTGCTCCAAGAGAGTAAACTGTTGTTTAGAGTCCAAATATTATTAAGGGTAAATAATATTTGACTTCCCTATTTTTAGGATAGGCAGTCTAAAAATAGACATCAACCTATCGACCTATAGGTCAAAAAATAGAGTCCCATCTATTTTTACCAACATGACCAATACTCCAAGAATAACATACTGCAATCCCCGGACCATGCTCCATATGTCTAAAAATAGACATAGTCTAAAAATAGATTTTGCGCCAGAATTTGCCTGCGGGCCCACTTAGTGAAGCCGACTTCATTTCACTAAGCTCCATCATCTTGCTGCATTTTCAACACTCCCTCTCAGCAATATATGGATTATCTGCAACCCCTATCCTGCCTCTGTGGAATTCGAACTTGCTCCTGGTGAGCGCCTTCGTTAGGATGTCGGCATCCTGATCCTCCGTGGGAACATATGAAAGCATCATGATCCTCCGCTGAACACAATCTCTGATGTGATGGTACCTGATGTCGATATGTTTGGACCTATCATGAAATACTGGATTAGCCGAGAGCTTGATGCAGCTTTGGTTATCACAGTAGATCACTGTAGGCTCCAAATGCAACCTGAACAAACCTACGAGGATCTTCCTCATCCAAATAGCCTCGCATGCAGCCAAACTTGCTGCCATGTACTCGGCCTCTGCTGAACTGAGTGCCACGGATCTCTGCTTCCTGGTGTACCAGGAAACTGCTGTCGACCCAATGCTGAAAACTCCTCCAGAAGTGCTCTTCTGGTCCGTTGGAATCCCTGCCCAATCTGCATCGATGAAAACGAGAAAGCACGCTCATCCTCTGTGCCGGCCATATGAACCATATCCGATGTGCCTACGATATGTGTGATACATGCTTACCTACCTTCCAAGAAACTTGGTAGGCAACTTACGTAGCTTACGGCCCAGTTGCTTTAACATATGTCGAGGTGGTGTATTCGACCGAGATACATCGGCAGCCCCTGGCCCCGTAGGTAGACGGTGGCATCCACCACCTCCGTGAAGTAACGTCCTCCTTCCTCCAACCACCGGAAGAGGGCGTCCTTGAGGCTTGCAGCCTTGCATGTTGATGAAGATCCATCTCCCGAATTTTCTTTCACACACCGAAAACAAACGTCTCCCGGCTAACGACGCAAATCTCAATGCAAAACGTAAGGATACGATCGCTTCATCTCAAACTCGTGCGAAGATCCTCCTTGCATGAAAGTATCAGCCCCGCTCGCCATGGGTCAGAGTGAATCATCTACATATAGTACGATGATCAACAGCATCCCCTCCACCACAATCTGGTACAGGTTTGGATCCGCCTCACTCTTGGAGAATCCAAGCCCGGTGAAGTAGCTGTCTATCTGAGTGTACCAAGCACGAGGTGCTTGCTTCAGCCCGTACAGTGCTCTCTTGAGTCGGCACACATGCGACTCACTGTTGAAGATCTCGAAACCTTCAGGCTACTCTGTGTACACCTCCTCCTCAATGACTCCATTGAGGAACGCAGTCTTCACATCCATCTGATGGATGTGCCACCCCATCTGCGCTGAGAGAGCAAGGATCGTCCGTATGGAAGAGTACCTTGCGACAGGTGCAAAGGTCTCCTCATAATCGATCCCCTCGATCTGCGAGAAGCCACGGGCGACAAATCTCGCCTTGTACTTCTCCACACTCCCGTCAGCTGCCTGCTTCACTTTGTAGATCCATCGCGAACCCACCACTGATTTCCCCACCGGTCTTGGGACAATCTCCCATGCACTGTTCCTGATGATCGAATCATGTTCTTCGATCATGGCATCAACCCATGCGGGTTCCTCCACAGCTTCCTCAAAAGAGGATGGCTCCGTCACAACACATTGAATCACAAGAGCCATGTATCCAGTGTACCGATCCGGTGACTGCCTCTGTCTGCGCTGTGCTGTAGGTGGTCCTACAACCTTCTCTGCATCTCGAGCCAGTCGCTCAGCTTCTGTAGTGCGCATGCGCCCTCTGATGGTTGGCGCTGCATAGGTGGTTTCTTCCACCTCCTGAACCTCCTCTTGTGGCTGATCCACATCCGGAAGCTCCTCCTTAGGAACTAACAGCTCCTCATCTGCATGCAAGTGTGGCTCCTTCTCAAGCGAACACTGCATGGCTTTCTCCTCTGGTACCTGTCCCGCTCGCTGGATATTGTTCTGTTGTCTAACAAATACTCGAATGGTTGTGGGAGTGTGATTGCTGCCCCACAAATATTCCAACCTCAGCAGTTGGATCCAGCTTCCTTCTCGCATCCTTCGTCACATGCATGTAGACAGGAGAACCAAAAATCTGCAAATGGGAAATATCAGGCCTCTTGCCAGAATAAGCCTCCTTTGGTGTACTCATGCCAAGAACCTTGTGAGGACAACGGTTCTGCACATACACTGCTGTATTGCATGCCTCAGCCCACAAGTGAAGGGGTAGGCCCTGATCATGCAACATCGCCCGTGCAGCACCCACGATCGTTCTGTTCTTCCGCTCAGCCACCCCGTTCTGCTGTGGGTTATAGGGTGCGATGAGCTCTCTCCGAATCCCTTCTGCGCTGCAGAACTCCTTGAATTCAGCCGAGATGAATTCACCACCGTTATCACTCCTTAGAGCAATCACCTTCTTCCCCGACTCCTTCTCGACCAGTGCTTTAAACTCACAGAACTTCGCGAGTGTATCGCTCTTCTTCGACATGAAGAAGATCCAGCACTTTCGAGAGAAATCATCAACAAAGATCACATAATACTTGTGCTTTGCTGTCGAAGCAACTGAGAAAGGACCACATACGTCTGTGTGAACTCTCTCAAGGATCGTTGTGGCGCGACTATCCTTCTCGTGAAAGGTGGCTTTCACATACTTCCCTAAAGTACACCCCTTGCACTGATCTGACTGCGCAAAAGTGCCCTTAGGAAGCCCAGTAGAAATCTGCTGCAGGATCTTCAAAGCTCCATGGTGAAGGTGGCCCAATCTCCTGTGCCACAGTTCGCCCTCATCATCCCGGCTCACCACTTCTCCCGCTTTGCATGCCATAGCTGCGCAGCCATCTACCTGCAACTGATAAAGGTTCTTGGTTTGAACCCCTATCTTCCGGGTCTCTCCAGTAGTCTTACTGTGCAGGAAGGCTTTTCCTTCGCTGAAGACCACATCATACCCCTTATCCTCCAACATCGCCACAGAGATCAAGTTCTTCTTCAATCCCGGTACATGCATGACATCCTTCAGTACAAAGGGTTTACCAGACTCCCTCTGAAAGGATATGGTACCGATACCAGTCGCACTGTATCTACCATCATCGCCCATCTCAATGTGCACACCCAAATCTTTGTCCTCCAGATCTGAGAACAAATCCCGATCTCCTGTCATATGAAATGATGCACCGCTGTCCAAGAACCATACCGATCCCATCACACTTGAAACCAAGCATGCGATCAGTGAAAAGTCAAGCTCGAACTGTGAAGCCAAAGCTTCTCCATCTGCAGATCTTCTTGCTTGCTTGTTCTTCTTCTTCTTTGGACAATTGGTAGCATAATGTCCGTGATCATGGCAGTGAAAACACTTCACTTTCACCATATCCTGCTTCTTGCCCTTTGCACCAGAATGAGAGGTTTTCTTACCCTTCCCCTTCTTTGCTTTGGCAACCAAAGCGCAGTTTTCTTCATCAACTCCCTTTGATGAAGATCCATCTCGAGTAGTCCTCCTTATCTCCTCCTGCATGAGATCTGCCCAAAGGCGCTCCCATCCCGGCAGCTTCTCCCGACCATTGACACTAACTTGATATGAGTGCCAAGCCTTTGGAAGACCAAGGAGAGCCAGGTCGACCATGTCCTCGTCTTCGACAGTCACCCCCACACTTCCCATCTCATCTCTGCATTGAGTGAACTTCGTGAGATATTTGGCGATACTGTCGCCCTTCTCCATCTTGATGTTCCTGGGCTTATCTTTGAGCGCTAGCTTCCTTTGGTCGCTCTTACTCTGGAATAGATCCGTCAAAGATTTCCACATTAAATATGGAGTAGCCTTTCCATGCAGGCTGGATACAATATGATCCTTGACGCCCTCCAACAGGATCCTTCGACACTTCGCCATCTTCTTTTGCCATGCATCGACTTCAGCAGGATCAGTGGGCTTTTGGACATCCGTATCTACGAACTCCTTCAAACCATTATCTTCTAATACTGCTTCCATGCGATCTTTCCATGCAACATAATTCGAACTGCCTTCAAGAGCATATTCGAGTCGCAAACCGTTGAAAGACATTTTCAACACTGGCACCAAGAAAACAAAACTGTTGCAAAATTTCGAATTCCACCTCAAAGCTCAGCCGCTCTAGATCTGTGAGAACAAATTATTTCTAGCACAGAGATTGACTGCAAGGGGCATTTACCAAACCTTTCACTTTCCGAAGAAAGATGAATCCGGAGGCTACCTGGCCCGCATGCAGACTCTGTCTACCGAAATAAGTTTGTAATCACTGTGATGATCAATCTCTGCTTCAATAGCTCCGATACCATGTAGAAATTTGCTGAATAATAATTAATTATCCACCGAGACTATCTTGATCACATACAATTCGAATTTATATGCAACACATAATCTCTTCCACTCAGATCATCACAAATGCGGAAATAAAATCAAGCGATAACACATCAAATCATCATACACATTAACACAGTATGTATGGGGAAAGCTTATAGCTGAAAACCCCGCAGCTATTGTGTATATTATAATGGAGAAATCATGTAACAAACTCAGTACAATACTCCTCACAAGTACTCAGTACTTTCTCATAAAATTACACACAAACTAGCTTGGTTTTGAACAGGTTACTGGTTCAAAACTCACCACTAATTGCCTTGCCTCTATTGCGCAATCATGGCCTGTCTAAATAGAGATCCAAGGTTCGAATCTCCTTAGCTTGACAGCGCAATCATCATGGGCAATTCCTCCAAGTGTGGTGCAAATCTCATGCCTGGCCAGTGTAGCCACGATGACTAACTCCACACACCCACTGTCTTTGACTCTTTCATGGTCTCCTTTGAGCCCATCCCATACACTGTAGTGACAGAAGTGTGATGCCAGTTCAGATAGCAGATTGCCATTAATGAATTAAATAATATTTAATTCACTCCACTCATTACTATTTGATTAGCTAGTTAAACTAACGTCAACTAGTTCAACTAAGTTAATAGGAACACAACTCCACTAAACATCTCATTAACTCCACCAAACACGCTTACTGAAGTCCTAACTGAAGTCAACCATGCATGAGCTCACCAAACCCCTAGGAATAGCGTAATTCCTTCTGTCAGATGCATGAGCCACATCCGTAGCTCCAACTGAAGTGCTGTAAGATAATAAACTGAAGTTTATAGTCCAAATATTATTAAGGGATAATAATATTTGACTGACCTATTTTTAGACAGGCAGTCTAAAAATAGACTTCGACCTGTATGTCTAAAAATAGAGTCCATCTATTTTTACCAAATCGACCAATCATCCAAGAATAGCATACTGCAACTCCTAGACCATGCTCCATATGTCTAAAAATAGACATAGTCTAAAAAATAGACTTTGCGCCAAAAATAGCCTGCGGGCCCACTTAGTGAAGGCGACTTCATTTCACTAAGCTCCATCATCTTGTTTCATTTTCAACCGATTACGCA